>CM050412.1:28191594-28791594 GCA_027564155.1 Gymnocypris eckloni scoliostomus
ACACTAACACACCAATGAGGGAGTTACAATAAGAGATGGGTTTGACATGCATGTATGTGTGTGTGTGTGTGTGTGTGTGTGCGCTTGCATGTCTGGGGAAAAAACAGTGTTTGTCGGTTTTAATTCCTTTGCACTTTGCTTTGGGCACATCATGCTCATCGTAATAACTAATGTACGCTGGCTGCCACTGTTGACAAAAGCCATCGGACCAGCTTAAACTGGAGTGGCAGATTAACTGTATGTTCTATGGGGACTTTTCAGATACATGTTAATAATTTCCAGGACATTCAGACAAAAAGACTATAATAAAAAATAAAAAACATTTAAGCTGAAATGAAATGTTTACAAGCAATTCAAGAGACAATGGGCCAATGAATGGATAAATAAGTTCAGAGGCATAGCACAGCTGAAAGGGGACATTCCTCAAATGTCCAAGTTCATCCACTTTCGGGATATTATTATTGTCATGTAGTTTATTTGTAAAAGGAAAATGGAAAATCAGATTAAAAAAACATTTAAGAGACAGTACATTTTTAAAAACGTCTGGTGTTACAAAACAATTACAGGTACATCTCACTTTTTCTTGTAACTTATCAAAAAGTGAAACGTTCATATATTTTAGATTCATTACATGTAAACTAAAACACTTTGATAGTTTTTTGTTTTAATTTTGCTTTATGGAGATGCTGATTTCATTTTCCAGCAGGACTTGGCATCTGCCCACACTGCCAAAGGTACCAAAAGCTGGTTCAATGACCATGGTGTTACTCTGCTTGATTGGGCAGCAAACTCGCCTGACCTGAACCCATAGAGAATCTATGAGATATTGTCAAGAGGAAGATGAAAGACACCAGACCCAACAATGCAGATGGCCCGAAGGCCACTATTAAAGCAACCTGGGCTTCCATTACACCTGAGTAGTGCCACAGGCTGATCGCCTCCATGCCACGCCGCATTGATGCAGTAATTCATGCAAAAGGAGGCCCAACCAAGTATTGAGTGCATAGAAATGAACATATTTTTCAGAAGCCTGACATTTCTGTTTAAAATATCCTTTTTTATTGATCTTATGTAATATTCTAATTTTCTGAGACACTGAATTTTGGGTTTTCATTATCTGTAAGTCATAATCATAACATTTTCGAGAAATAAAGGCTTGAAATATTTCACTCTATGTGTAATGAATCTATATAATATATGAGTTTCACTTTCTGAAATGAGTGACAAAAATTAACAACACATTAAAGATACCAGGACCTCTAGATCCCCTCTACTCTATCCTCTATATGTTTCTCTCTCTTCATCACACTATTGGAGATACCCACAGACACAGGGAATAATAGACAATATTACTGTAGTATTGTATTCTTGATCAAATAAATGCAGCCTTGATGAGCATTGAAATTAATATTATAAATATTAATGAGTCATGAGTTTATAGTGTGTTCCTCCACTTTTCATAACATTCCTGAAGAAGACACCAATTTGAATGAATGACTGAGAATAGGAAGAACTTAGCATCCAAACTACACTACTCACTGCCACTTATTCTTCTCAAATACCAATGTCCCTTTGATGCTGTAGCACCAAGATGAAAAGACTATGTGCCTACTTAGAGATTTAATCAGCATCCTTTATTAAAATCAAAACAGCTCATGAATATTTGTGCAAAGCATTTCCATATTCTAAGCATTTGTGCCACTGCAGGCGACAGGAGCCTGGAATACAACATTGTGTGACAATACATACCTCATCGTAAGTGTACCGGTAGTCAGCTCTCTTTGATTTCAAATCCCACAGCACTACGATCCCAGCCTCAAATCCTATTATAAGCTGAAAAAAGAAGAAAGATGTGGGGTGAACAAGAAAAGAAGGAAAATATGCTGTGAGTCTGTTGAACCTGACCAGTAAACCGATGAGAGTTCATGGAGGTGGTGACATAAAGCTAAAAGTAAATTATGTGTTTCATCACATAAAACATTAAATAGCTGTTTGAGAAAATTCAAGTCCTTTTTACTGATTGTTAATCCAAAATAATTGTCTCCAACAAAATCAATGAATCAGACAAAACATTCTGCTCAAAACATGGAAGAAATGTGCAAGTTGTTATTACCACAATTCAACTCTATATTTATTATGAAATGGCACATCAGAAAATAAAAACTCTATAATTTACTCACCCTTATTTCATTTAATTTCTTTTTCTGTGAATTTTCTTTCCTATAGACTTAAATTTTCGGTTCCTCAAAATAGCAACTCGCCAATATTGCACCAGAACACACCTCTTTTATAGACCAGCGCATAAATGGGCGTAAATGCATTTGCTATTTAAACAACATGGTGCAGGACGGGAAAATGAGAACTGCATCGGGCTGAAACTAGCAAAAACACTTGGGCCTTGAGCCGCATTACGCCGGGTGTAGTCCTGAGTTGTAAATGCATGAGAAAGAGTGGTCAGGAAATCCATCAAAATATATTTTAAAAATGAAATGTCTCCTTTCATCTGAGCTCAAAACCTCTTTGTTTTTAAAGTTTCCGTGATAGTCTATGACTTGATAAAATGTCAGAGTTCTGTAAGCCAAGAGGAAGGGACAATGTGTCTAAGGAATTTAAGACACATTAAGAACTGAGTGGACCTGTTATGGATCGATGCCCCGTTCAGGGGCAGAAGTGGGATGGGAGAGAGAGTGGATCATTGCTGTAAAGGCACCTATGAGGAGCTCCCAGCTGCCAGAGAAAGAGACAGACAGTTTGTCATCCATACAAAGGCAAAACCCCAGCAGGTGTGTGCCGGTCTCTCTGCTCCCCTCTGACTGTGCGCTGGCAATTAGCGAAGGTAAAATGAATGTCTAAAAAGATGCATTTGGAAGTACCTGGAGCATTTGTTCATCTTCATATCTCCACGATCATTTGTTTTCAAAAACAACATAATTTGCTAACAAGCTGTGTGAGATTAGACCCAATTACTGAACTGTGCAGCACAGTAAGAAAGAAATGTCTTACGAGTTCAGAAAGAAAAACGAGCTTTGTGCGAAGTAAGGGAATTGAATTATTCATGTCAGGAAGTGTTGATTTGTTTTTGTAGTTGTGTAGGCATCACCTTACCTTGCCCTCATCCATAGGATTGTCACTAATGTGAACGACTGAGCCGGGGTGGGCCTTGGAGGACCTGTGAGAGAAAGACAAGTTTGGGATTGGTGTTAGTCGAGAAGACAGGATAGAAGAGTTCAAACACATAACAGGAAATACAGTATGTAGACAGTGTGAAGCATTCAGAGGCATTCAGTTTAGCCCTGGTTTCCCACATTCTTCAAAATAACTTTTATGTTTAACAGAAGAAAGAAACTAATTCAGGTGTAAAACAACTTGAGATTGAGTAAATGATGACACAACATTAATTTATGGGTGAACTACTCCTTTAATGTTAATAAAATAAAACACAAAGAGAAAAATAACTCACTGCTCCTGACTGAAGAGCTTTAAATACACTTGCTAAAGTTCAGCAGTAATAAAATAACTTGACATTTTCAACCACTTTTCACATCATATCTTTAGTATAGTACCAATAACAGCATCGATAAGTATCAGTATCGGTATCGGTATCGATATAGTGTAAATTAAACCCAACCCTAAACACTACTGTTTAGAAGTTTGAGGCTGGTAAGATTTTTTTAAAGAACTCTCAACTCTCAAGGCTGAATTTATTTGATCAAAAATACAGTAAAACATAATATTGTGAAATATTATCACAATTTAAAATAACAGTTTTCATTTAAAAATATTTTTAAATGTAATTTATTTCTGTGATGGCAAAGCTGAATTTTCAGCAGCCATTACTCCAGTCTTCAGTGTCATATGCTGTTTTGGTAATAAAAATAAAAAAATACTTAAAACTTTTTAATTGTAGTGCATGTTATAATTGATGTGGTGTGTTTATGAGTGTGATTATGAGTATGTTTCCCAGCATGCACCAAAGATTAAATAAATCAGTTTAACTGGACAGTTTGGTATGACATACAACTAATAACTAAAAACAAAGATTGTCATACAGATCCATTATCAAACATTTACAAAGTTAATAATTATATATATATATAATAAATGTATATATAATACATATAAGTGTTCCTGTGGCTCAGTGGTTAGAGCATTGCGTTAGCAGCGCAAAGGTTGTGGGTTCGATTCCCAGGGAACACATACTGACAATAGAAATGTATGGCCTGAATGCACTGTAAGTCGCTTTGGATAAAAGCGTCTGCTAAATGCATAAATGTAAATGTACATAATTTAATATTAATCTCTATTGGATGAAAATCCCTTTCAGCACACACCAACACTCAAATACACACATATTCCTAACACATAAATATCCCACAGATAGCAAAACAACACCCAAACACACAACCAAATATCCGTAATGAAACAATAAAACATATATCAGAGCAAATAAAACCATGATATATTCAATATAGAGAGAATAAAACCATTCAAATAAAACCATTCAATATAGAGAGTTTTTCATAAAAATTCCAATCCCCCAAAAAATTGTGCATGAATTTAGACAGGAAGTGCAGCACTGGCTGGGATCATAGAGATGTATCAATACTAAAATTGGATTTTATCTCGTAAAAATATCTTCTTTAACAATGCATTACAAAATCCAAGAGTGGGATTCTTGCCATGCATAGCTGTTCATAATGAAAGGGTTTTACATAATGCATCGAATAATTCATGACAGGCTCCTATAGAGGCATCTTATATTTGATGTTGTCCTACTGAAACCAACCTAATCTGACTCCATTAGGCTTTTGAAATATGAAATATATAAGTCTACACTGACATTCAGACTGTCAGTTTCAACCTCAAGATTATTCACAGTTAAAATGTCATTAAATACATAAAAGAAGCTTTGAGATCTCCCTGGGACACAATGGTGTAAGCGAGAAATTTAACAAGACCACTACTGCCCACTCATTTGCAGCCAATGAATAATATGCCATCATTACTTTAGTTAAGAAACAGCCCGACAGATCGGAAAGAGCAAAATGTTTCATTCTAATAAATACGGGCCTAATAAAAAGGCAGTGTATACTGATACTCTCATTTACAGAACCCTTCTCTCTATTCATCACAGAACAAGCTGCCTTGCCATCAATAGGTGCTACTTCAGCTAGCAATATTGTGGACGCACTTAAGCCATTGATTGTGCTGGCAGGAGTCTTATTCCTTTGTACCCTCTGACTACCCAGCAGGCCAACTGTGTTGTTGACGGCTCTCAGGCACAGCCTTAGACACCTATAGTGGTGACAGCCGTGGCCTAGACAGGGGTCCTTCTCTCCCCTCCAGCTACATTCTGTTGAGCTACAGCGTGATGAGGAGAGACAGAGCCTTATACGTCTGTTACGGTGATGGAGGTTCGACAGACAGGAGTCCTGATCTGCGTCTGAGATGTGACTGACAGGTACATGGGGAATAAAAATCTGTAACACAGGGCCCCTCACCTGCTCACCATTACAAAATACTATTTATAAATGTTCAAGAAATATTACAGTATTTAATATCATTTTTTATCTGTGCAACGTTCTTTATATGCCACTGTAATCTTTAATCAAAATAACTTCCCCTCCCTCTTGCAACAAAATCTCTTGTGTTTTCTGAGATCACAGTAATAGCAAACAACAATTCAACAATGATAAATTGTTGATATTTGATAAATTGATAACTGAAAAATTCCCTATGAATAAATACAGTCCCGCCCTACAGTTTTGTAGTTTTTTTTTGAGTGGCCATTTCACTCTGATATGCATCACATTAGTGAAGAAAATACTATCAAAACATCTGTTCCATGTCAACTTTAAGGGTGTTTTCACATATCATTTCTTTATTTGCTGCTTTCTTTATCATTTTTTAACCTGTAACATTTAAAATGTTTGGTTTTAGCTTAAATTAGTTTGAAAATGACTGAATTTAATTATCCTAAATAGTAAAGTAATAGTAAAAAAAATATGATCAGCTATTTATTGAATCAGCCCAAAAAAAGGATGTGATTAAACATCAAAACCACATAACATTAATAAAATTAATTTTGATACTGTATGTAGATTATCATATTCTAATACTGACATATTATTATCGTATTCTGTATCAATATTTGCTAAGAAATTATCTTCAAAGATAAATTATATGGATTATTGTGACAAAATTATTCATTCAATAGATAAGAATGGAGGTATTTCACTTCAAGCCTTGTTACAAAATTGTCATAGAGACAAAGCAGACAGTCCTAAAAATACACTTATTAAAGGATAGTTCACCCAAAAATGAAAATGTTATGTTTATCTGCTTACCCCCAAGGCATCCAAGATGTACATGACTTTGTTCCTTCTGTAGAACACAAATGAAGATTTTTAACTCATTCTGTCAGTTATATCAAGTCAGACAATGGTACTCACGGCTTTGAGAAAAGAAAAAAAAAAACATGCACAGACAAAACCAAATTAAACCCTGCGGCTTGTGACGATACATTGAGGTACTCAAAGCCATGAGTACCATTGACTGACATTATATGACTGACAGCTTGAGTTAAAAATCTTCGTTTGTGTTCTACTGAAGAAACAAAGTCACCTACATTTTGGATGCTCTTGGGGTAAGCAGATTAACATCACATTTTCATTTTTGGGTGAACTATCCCTTTAATTATTTAAAATAATATGTAACCACAATGTTCATTTGAGGTCCTAATTTCACTACAAGAATAGATATAAAACAGCATCTTGACAATAAAAAAATTATTATCTAAAGCTCCATTTGTAAGTAGTAGTATTCATCTTATCTGTCTGATATGATCAAATGTTCAGTAATCTAGTAGAGAAGAAAAATGTAACCTATCCTCACCCGGCACAGTAACCAAACTCAGATTATGAGGTCAACGAGTGCATTTGGCACAAACTGAGCCCTGTTTAGTTAAAAGACAGAGAATGAGAGGGAGAGAAAGATAGCGAAGGAGGGAGCAGTAGCACCTCCACACAGGGGTCAAGGTGGCACACGTGTTGATAGAGTGAATAATCTTAACTACTCCATTCCCTAGACCTCGAAATCCAAATTTACACTCCCTCCTATCCCTCAACCCTTACTTTAGGAGAAACAGGCTGGTTTTAGAGAGCTGATCACCATGGCAACAAGAAAAGGATGGGCAAAATCCCATTCTGTAACAGCCACCCTCACTCCGCACTGTCTTATTCACTCAAGACACCTTATGATTACATAATTTCACCGTTTCACCTACATATGCCCTCCTACCCACAATCCTTTTTTGAAGTACAAAATAATCATTACACTACAGTACGTACCTCTTATTCTCACACTTTCTCTCTGATTGTGAGGAGTGCATGTTGACTTGAAGTTTAATTTCCTGTCATCAGGAAAACCCACAGGGAAAGAGCAACACAGCACAGCATCAGCTTCCATCCTTACCAGCTGTGCGTGTGCACATGTACACGTGCGGAATCCAAGATGCAATTCGCTCACATCTTAAGAGAGTGCATCCATTTGCTTTAAGCAGTAACACCTGTCATGCAAATCGAGTCTCTGAAATGGATGTCAGTTGGTTAATAGACTCTATTGAAATATCATAAAGGTGTCCACTATATACTGTTTTAATGACTGTACGAGTACGTATACAATCCCAGCATGCCTCAAGACCTACTGCAGTCTGCTTAACCTTAGCCAAGGAGAGATCCATACATTAGTGCCTTTGTTGGCGGAGATCTGGATTTATGACAGAGCACTGTCACACCAAAAGACCTGCACAGACTCGTTGAATCGCGGAGACAATCTGTTTATCCATGGGGCTTGTTGACAGTTCCTTGCACCCAGTCTGTGCACCTGGGAACAGCTTAAAAATTACACCACCTGCTATTGTAACCCTTATAACATGCCTCGATGTCCCCTTGTCAATGTGGCATCACACCACTCCATTATGCCCACCTGCCAACCTACAGTACATGCCCCGGTACTCTAAAACAACACTGTGCTACTGACACCTGCAGCAACAAACTGTTTTTCTCAATGTCTGGCATCATGCCTACATCACCCACCACCATGTTATCATGCCTACAGCAAAGTGGCATGCCAGATCTCTCTCTCAAACAGGCACAGACCATCTTGGTTAGCTGCTGTGGTGTAGCTACTACTGTGAAGTGCATTCTGAGAGTGTGTTTATGGAGCAGGGTGTTTATGTGCACACTTGAATGGCACTGATTTTAAGACTAATTTCCTTGTTTTTGAAGTATTATATGTGTTTGATTAATTATTATAAGAAATTAATCTAGCATGAAAAATAGCTAGTGATGCATCTCGTGTGTTTAACCTTCTCAACTGTCATAAATTTCAAAATTTTGTAATACATTTGATCATGTACAAATAATTTGAACTTACATATTATATTTAGCACTTTTTAAAATAAATAATGCTTAACACTGTAATTGCATGATATTACCCCATTGCAAAACATGTATTATTCCTTAAAAATGGTGGCACTCAATAAATAATATGATTTGATGAATTCATCAACCTCAAACATTGAAACCTGTTATTTATTACAATAAATAAATAAATAAATAAAATTATCAAACAAGACCTTCAATTTATAGGAAAAAACATTATATTTTTTAAAGACAAATCCATTATCTATTTTACATATTATTTTTTACATTACATATTATTTTACATATTTACATTACATATTTTTCTTTTTATGTAATATTTATTTAATCTTTATTCTAATGTATATTGCTAAAATATTGGTGTTAAACATATATTTAGTATTTTGAAAACTAAGAGAAAACAAAACTGGCCACTGTTGAACAATTTTATTAAAATATCCAAGTATATAAAATATTTATTTAGATTTTTTTTATCAGAAATAAAATTGTCACAAAATAAAGTTCAGACCTTATTTGTGCCCTTCTTGTGGAAAGTGCACTCTAAAAATTGCTGGGTTCAATACAAACTTAAGTCAAATATGAACAAACTCAGTGATTGGGTTGTTTAGACCCAGCGGTTGGGTTACTGCCCAGAAGGTTGGGTTAAACGTCTAACCCAACTGTTGGTTAAAAGCAACCCAAAATGTGTTCTGTCCAGTGGTGTAGTCTACGTGATACGCAGGTATACGCCGTATACCCACTAGGAAAGTCAAAGGATTTCCGTATACCCACTTAAAAAACGTGAGGATACGTAACAACATCGTTTTGTGACAGAACGTTCATTCATAGACAGTAAGTTAGGTAGATATCAGCTGCTCAGCACACACTAAAAATGTTCGCCGAAAATGGCATTATTGGTTTCGGGCCGAAATTAAAAAACAGGCGAAAAATGTAAACCGAAAATGAATGTCACCCACCCTTCCCAACCGTGCGCAAGCGCTTAGGTTTCACTCACGATCGAGCTGTTATAACGCCGCCTGCCTATCAAAGATTGTCATGTCAGCGCAGGACCGGCGATCTCCTGCCCCTTGCAGTGATCTGAATGATGATGTGTATGAAGGTAATTTTACGCCTAAAAGATTTGCATGCATATGGTAAGATTTGTGAAAGTGTACATAAGACTGCAAATAAAATTTGCAAGCGCAAGAGTAGCTTTGCAAAGGTGTAAATCGCGTTTTAAGTGCAAGAAAAAGATTTGCAGCATTTTGCTGTTACTCGTAAGTGTAATTCATGTTTTGTGAAACTGCAACTTCATGCTGACACTAAATAAATATGATCTGCATTCGTATGACTTCCATTTTTCCGCTACACTTTAGGCACGTTTTTTCGCCAAAATACGGTCAAAAGCACTGCAAGCCTGTGAACAGTGATTTTTAAAACAGCAGTTTAAAGAACTGCAAAACGGATTGACCGTAGAACCAATCTGTATGTGTAAAAACAGACTGTCACATGTCTAAATGACTTGTTGTGTATGTAGGGTAAAACTCCGCGAAATAATCCGACTTGTACAGCTCCGCCTTTCTTTTATCTGCGCTTGCAGTTTTGGCACGATTCTCGCACTAACTGAGATTTGCAAAGGGAGGCGGGTCCACCTTCTTGTAGCCAATCAAATGAGGCTCTCGCTGACTCTCCATTTACTCTTATCTGATTGGTTCAAATAAACTCATCAAACGCCAAGACATGTATCTTCATTTAGTTCGGGACGTTCTTGCTGCCGGAATGTTACTTTTATTGTACACATGCAGTAAAAAACAAATAAATACCAACCAAAACATGATATTTTATAAGTCGTGTTCCTTTAGGCTAGACTCCCATGTGTTCAAACTGAATTACGAGCTGGTCTTAACGTTATTTGGTTTGGTTTTGACATTGAAATACTATAATCTGATTAAACTTTATAATTAAAATGATGTTATGTGAAAATGCTCAACACTATGGTATCAGAGTGCTACACTTTGTAAAACCTTTTTTTGCTATGCCAATAAAGCTACTTAAATCTGAACTTGTCATTTTTTCAAACCATGTCTCTGTTTATGGATTTTAACACTCAATTGTATATTTTGAAATGTCAGCATTGATTCATGTGACCGATCAAGCTATTATATGAAGCAAGAATGAGTAACAAAATACTTTATTTGTGTCCAGATATGACTAATGCAAAACTTTGATAAATATGTATTTAATCATGTCTAAATATATATCCAAATTCAAGTAACTAATTATGTGGGGATCCAAAGTTCCCAGCCACACAGACATGTTTATGTGTTTATATATAGAGAGCTAAACAGTCATCTAGTGGTTACACGATGGTATTACAGATGATAAATAGTGAATAAGTTATAGATAAATATTTTAGTAATATTTTGTAAAGTCCCTTTAAATTACAACATGTTAAAGAAAAAAATATTACTGTTGCTTCTGTTGGTTCAATTATTATTGAACCAAATTTTTGTTAAAACATTTAACCATCCCTGATCAGTAGACAGCTGAAATGATGCATGTATTAGGCTAGTGCAGATACTAGTCCTTCTTTAATTATCATTAAAATTACAATATAATATTAAAATAAACGAAATATATCATATAGCCTGTTTAGGAAGAGAAGGATACTACACAGCTCGTAATTCAGTTTGAACACATGGGAGTCTAGCCTAAAGGAACACGACTTATAAAATATCATGTTTTGGTTGGTATTTATTTGTTTTTTACTGCATGTGTACAATAAAAGTAACATTCCGCAGCAAGAACGTCACCGAACTAAATGAAGATACATGTCTTGGCTTTGATGAGTTTATTTGAACCAATCAGATAAGAGTAAATGGAGAGTCAGCGAGCCTCATTTGATTGGCTACAAGAAGGTGGACCCGCCTCCCTTTGCGCTTGCAAATCTCAGTTAGTGCGAGAATCGTGCCAAAACTGCAAGCGCAGATAAAAGAAAGACGGAGCTGTACAAGTCGGATTATTTCGCGGAGTTTTACCCTACATACACAACAAGTCATTTAGACATGTGACAGTCTGTTTTTTACACATACAGATTGGTTCTACGCGTCAATCCGTTTTGCAGTTCTTTAAACTGCTGTTTTCGCTGCAAATCACTGTTCACAGGCTTGCAGTGCTTTTTGACCGTATTTTGGCGAAAAAAACGTGCCAAAGTGTAAGCGGAAAAATGGAAGTCATACGAATGCAGATCATATTTTAGTGTCAGCATGAAGTTGCAGTTTCACAAAACATGAATTACACTTACGGTAACAGCAAAATGCTGCAAATCTTTTTTCTTGCGCTTAAAACGCGATTTACACCTTTGCAAGCTACTCTTGCGCTTGCAAATTTTATTTGCGCTTGCAGTCTTATGTACACTTTCACAAATCTTACCATACGCATGCAAATCTTTATGACGTAAAATTACCTTCATAGATGTGACTGAGTGTTCGTGCAGGGTTCGCCTAAACACTTTAAGAATAAGATGACAATAAACGAGAACTGTCTGAACTGATCTCGATTTTAGGCTATTAAACGAATTAATGAAGCACAAACATGAGCACAGCCCTACAATGAAACAGAGACTTTTTAATGTTTTGTACATCAATAACCTCACACATTCAAGTATAACTTTTTTGGTGTTGGTCAACACTTATGTTGCCATTGCAAGTAATTAAATGACTTAGAATACAGTGGTGCTGTGCATTTTAAATGGTTAATGGGGAAAATGTATTCTTAAAATGCATTCTAAAAATAAAAATAATTCGCAATAAATAATTATTCACGATATTTTGAAGTGCCCACGATAATAATATAGTGCATGTTCATTATCGTGATGTATTGTATTACAGATACTGGCACATGTCTAATTTAAAACATTTACACCAATACAGCCACTTCCACAGTAGGAAAAAATATAGACTATGAAAGTCAATGGGTGCTGCCAACTGTCTGATTACCAACATTTTTCAA
Organism: Gymnocypris eckloni scoliostomus; assembly: GCA_027564155.1. Classification (NCBI taxonomy): domain Eukaryota; kingdom Metazoa; phylum Chordata; class Actinopteri; order Cypriniformes; family Cyprinidae; genus Gymnocypris; species Gymnocypris eckloni. The sequence goes on from CM050412.1 coordinate 28,204,029, forward strand.
AATATCTTCTTTTGTGTTAAACAGAAGAAAGAAACTCATACAGTTTTGGAACAACTTGAGGGTGAGGAAATTATAACAATTTTCATTTTTGGGTGAACTATACCTTTAAGAATGATGATACTATATGAATATGGTACCTGGAGCACAGGTTTTATCAGCTGACTGTCTTTTGTTGTTTATAATAAATTGGAATGTTGATAACACATAAGCAGTCTTTAATAATGCTCTCAATTACATGTAGATGCATACTTTATGCATTAGTGAGTGGTGGTGCCATGGGGTGTCGCCTGGGATGGGTGCGTATGAGGCTGGGAGGAAAAGCACAGTATACTCACTACAAAAATTTAGACTACACCACTGGTTCTGTCCAATATTTAGCCAACCCTGGGTGTATTTAACCCAGCATTTTTAGAGTGTACTTTTAACATTTATTCAATATTGGCCAATAATAATCTTTCATTGTACTTTAATTGTGATTTATGCTAATTGGATGTTATTGACATATGTGATGTATGACATGCAGTATATGTAAATGTGTGTGTCTATGTGTGAGAGAGACAATGGAGAAAATGCCTAGCTCAATGACATGACAGTAAAGCCACGTTGACTTGCCCATTTAGTCTGTCACTACAGGTTCAATAAGAAAGGGCGGAGCAGCTCTTTTCACAATTGCTCTTCCTGTCGCAAGGGACACATCATGTCTGTCTGCGAGTGTTCGTATGCGTAAGTACTAAAGCAAGAGGCAAGACAGGACATCTGTCTATACCAGCGGTTCTCAACCCGTCACGAATCCGAATGCGGTCCATCATGCTAAATGTTACAGTCTTATGTGTTGAACATAATTAAAAAATAACTTTGTTTTACAATTAGTTTTAGTTTTTACATTCATTTAAAAATGTACTAAACAAATATAAGCTAATGTTTTTGTTATGTAAAATCATTTTGTTTTTCATATATTTTCAGACATGAGCAGACATATGTACTCACGTAATTAATAAACTACTACCTATAATCCTTATTACAGAAATGTGGCAAAACATCTCAGATGATTAAATTTGAAAATTCTTTCCATATTTGGATCAACATAGGCTACATTTGTGAACACACACTTTATGCAATGTCGCGTGTCACTTCCGTGCACGTCTTACAGACTGCAACTTACAATCTCAACTTCATTGTGCTGTTACTCAATTCAAGCTGAATTTCACAAAACTGGTTCCCGACAGCATCGAGTGTTTTATTATTGGTGAGTAGAATTATTTATTTAAATAAATGATATCAGAATATTTAGGCTATAAATAATATTATAGATCTGGTTGGTTTGTATTGATGGCATAATATGTAAATGACATGCGTGCGGCCCGTGAGACTTGCACTTGGACCATAGTGCGGCCCGGTGGAAAAATCACTGGTTGAGAATCACTGGTCTATACTAACACTGATCCGATCTGACACCTGTAAACGCATATGTGTGTGCGCGTGTCTACACTGTCTGGGTCTCAAAGGCACTGCAGCCTTTTCAACGGGTCAGGGAGGAAAACAAAACTGCCGACAAAATGTTAGAATGAATAATTGAAGAACTCGTGGTACCTACGGAAAAGAGCGATGGAGGGAGAGCAGGTGAATTGACTATTTAAAATGGCATTTGATTGAAATGATCGCTTAGTTACAAATAATACATAACAAGGCTACAGGAACAATGACAGATGTGACATATATGATATATTACAAATCAGATATCAGGACTCAGTGAGATTACATTTCATTTCAAATGTGTGTGGCACTCACAGTTCAATGGCTTTGTTCCACATGATGGTATATCCTGAGAGGGTAAAGGACTCCACATTCACAATGTGGACGTTTCCTCGTTCTGTGCCGATGTACAGCCATTTACTTTGGAAGGGCAGATGACAGAACGTTATCCTGCAATAGAGGAATGTAGAGAGTAAATTATTTGTATTTGTAATTCATAAAAGAACAGAACCACTCCCATACTTTTTACCCAGAAAGGCCTCATGTCATTATAATTTTTTTTAACCACATTGAACTCTAGTGTCTCTTTTAGAGTTTCAAAAGAAATGTCACAACCTGTGCCCAGATTTATTAAGATACCAATGTCTGCAAATATACTGTAATTTTTATAAAACAAATAGACTCTATGTCAACAATTGAATCATATGTTTACTTCTCCAAGGCAAAGTAGGAGACACATCTGAGACGGTTCATAACATTTCCGACTTCCTCCAGTCCCCATAACTGAGAAAGATCAATAATAGCAAATATACATTTTCTGTGGAAACTACGAGTAAGATAATCTACACCAAAAGCTAGAACATGTCAAATTTAGCACATTCAAAGTAAGGATATTGACAATCACATGATGCTCCTTCAATAAACAACACGACTTTCTTCCAACCAAATATGTTTGCACGTAGTTTACGTCATTTCTGAGTATAAAAATGCTTAGTTTATGGCTGCAACAAACGGTTATTTTGATAATCGATTAAGCTAACGATTATTAGAACGATTAATCGACTAATCGTCAATTATCCCATTTGTTAATCAGTAGACTTTGATTGATTATTCAGCTTTTGCATTTAATTAAAATATTAAGTTATACATGAAGAGTTCAGATGCAAAAGTATTTTTTTGTATTTGAATTTGAATAAAGGCCTAGATGCAAATGTTGTTTTGACTGTTTATTTCTGTATTATTGATAAAATGACTTTAAATATCTCCAGTAATTTATATTTAATGGCAATGTATCGGTCCTTTTCTAAGCAATTCAAGTGAAATAACTGAACATAAATATAGGAGCGTGAGAAAAATACATATTTACGAAGAAAACAATACTTCTACAGCATTTATTAATCTTAGTTCATGTTAATTTCAGCATTTACTAATGCATTTATAAAAATCACAAGCTGTGTTTTTTAACATTGGTAAATGCACTGTGAACTAACATGAATAAACAACTGTATTTTCATTAACCAACATGAACAAAGATTAATACATAAATGTAATAAATGCATTGTTCATTGATGTTCATTAACACATTAACTAATGTTAACAAATGATACCTTATTGTAAAGTGTTACCAATTCATTATACAAATGTATTTGGCACACAAAATGAGATTACAGAAACACTCTCTCACTATTTAATTAGCTAACTTACATGAAAAAGTAACTGCATTACATTATTCTGCCAAACATCTCCTTTTGTAAGTCATATAGATAAAAAACTAAATAAAGGTAAGCGATAAGACGCTTTGGATAAACTGTTTTATTCACAACATAATGTCTTAAAATACTTTATAGGGTTATGATAACCAAAACAGCCCTGAGCTAGATCAAGCTTTGATCTCTGTAAACCAAACTGTCACTTTAATTAAAAATAAAATTCCCTCCAATAAAAATATTTTATCAATAGCAAGCTCCACACTGGAGAGTTGCTTTATGACATAAAATCAAGTTGTAATTCTTACTGAAAGTGACACCGACTGAAAGTGACACGTTTTTCATGTTTAATACCGTAAAGCTGCTTGAATTACGGTTATCTATTGCATAAATTACTATATAAATAAACATTATTTAATTGGACGTATGTTACTGAACTGCAGAGCTCATGCAAATATCCTCATCATTGTAATCAGCAATTAAAAATTATGCAAACTGCTGCTTTCACACTGCTGTCAGTTTTTGTTGTGTTTATTTCGTTACTGAGAAGAAAGCAGGCAATATATATTTACATATTCATCCAAACACTGCTCCACAGCTTCAGGTTCGTTCGGCTGGGATTGAAGCACTGTCTTCTTCTCTTAAACTGCATCCAGGCGGGCTGAACTACAGTCTCGCGCAACAGCGACACGCTGGTCAAACCGCAATATTGCAGGCTCTTGCATTAGGTCATATGAGATCAAACTACTGACTATGCGAAAAAACAAAATTGAAACATGTTTTTATTGTCGACGTTGTCTATAATGTCGACTAATCGTTGCAGCCCTAGCTTAGTTTACTCAAATGTACTTTTATGTATGAAAAGTGCTGGAAGCTCAGCTACTGGAGTCAAAGACTGGGATATATTACTCAATTTAAGGTCTATTTAAAGTATTCGTTTTCCCAAACTCACATGCATCTTGATGAACAAGTGCTTTTTTTAAAAAAGGTGGAGCATATGGTATGATTTTATGAACAAAAGACTTGTTTGTTTTTGTGCTGTGCAAACGGCTTGCCTCTAACCCCTTTCACACTCTTTTTTTCCCTGCAACACAAGTGCACACACACACACCTGCCCCCAACACTTCACACCAGCACCTTGCAGCATAATGAATATATTCATGAGTGGAAGAGTGTTGAGAGAAATACCATGCATCAAACTCAACACACTTCTTTCCTGTCTGTCAGACAGATACGCATGGAGAAGACACTGAAAGACAACACAAAATGACAAAAGTTGGACTGCTGACTGCTCTCTATTTTTCTCTCCCTTGAGAAAGGGCAAAAAGAAAGAATAAAATGTAAGCGGAAATATAAGAAGCTTTCAAAGAAAACACACATGCAATGTTATTTAAAATGTAAGAATTAAAAACTCCAAAAACAAATTGCTTTCAGAAGGCACTCATAAACACAGTTTAAATATAACTATGTGCTACAGCTCTACACTTTGGTGAACATTTTGTCAAAAGTACAATCCGTTTCTTGAACTGCAAAAGGTTTAAGTGAGAAAAAATGTACTTATTTGGGTCCTTTCTGGCACCTTTTACGTAATTAGCTAATGATCCTTCTGTAAATAATTCATTAATTGGCATGGGTAAAAAATGTATCTATCATTTCACTGTGAGTGTGCGTGTCATGTAACGCAGAGAATTTAACATGACATCCGCACATCTACTCCAGGATGACTAGGCAAGATTTATGTGCCACATCAAAACACATATATTTCTATATTTTTATAGCATGGCTTGGACACTCCATTCACTTGTATTTTTATACTGAGCTAATGATATTTTGTATCCTCCAAATTTTTAATTTTTTTCGTTAAGAAATTGCTGCTCCCTGCCACATATGTAGTTTTTACTATTATGTACCTTTGGTATAACCAATGTCGGTGAAACCTGAGCCATACAGGTTTTCTCCCACCTTTTTTCTTTTTATTTAGAAGAAGCAGACACAACCACATTCCCAAATATCAACAGCACTCCACGTGTGAGAGTGAGGTGTGCATTTCTTCAGACAGCTTTTCTGTGACCGTGAGATAATGAGCTAAATGATCTGTATTAGCATGACAGACAGACACTCCTGACATTTGGCTTGCTCTTTACTGAGCCTTCGTCCTGCAGGGACACACACACATACAAGCAAAGAGCAAATCCATTCAGGAACAGCCTTAAAAACCTGCTGACCTCCCTGATCATTCATTATGTTACAGCACAAGGATGGCATCTGTAAAACATTGTGTCTGTAGGTCATAATGGTTTCAAAAACATAAACGTTGCCTTTCAGTGGCATCATATGGGAAAATTCATTTTACAGCTCTGAATTATTGAGACACGAGGCCACCGAACAAATACAAGAAGATTCATAATCGACGACAATGTGTTGCTTCAGGCAAGCCAACCGTACAAAACACACAATTGACCAGCTGCACATGTAAAACATGGAGGAAAAGAATCTGCTTTGAATGAGCTCTAATTCATTTCCTCTTGTTAATGTTTGTAAGAACAAATGTGCAGCGTATAAATCAGTTAAAGTTTTGTTTTTCTTATGCGTCAGAATGGCTTGAGTGCAGCAAAAGCATTTGAAGTCAACACAGTCTAATATCTTTTTCCTCCAAAATGCTTTAATGTGCAATCTAGAGAACATTTTCAGGGAGCACTTTTGACGTCTATGCCAGGAAAGAGCATTTTTAACAGGCTGTTCCTCTCTCATCCCTCTCTGGTTGTTGTAACATCTTCTGACAGCTTCCTGTCAGAACGTCAGCTTCTGTGATGCCCACTGTGTCCTGACAGTAGGTCGAACTATGTTCTTCCCAAAAATATATTTTCCAAAAGAAGCATCCTTCAACATCACTGCCCGCAAGCCTTTTGTGGGACGAGTCTTGTTCCTGAAGGCCAGATTGTTTATGAATATATATACATTTTCATGATTGTGAACAATCAGTTGAATTACTTTACAAATGACTATTAATACAAATGAGAATAAGCAATTGCGTCTTTGCATTTGATAAAGGGGTCATATGATGCGATTTCAGGTTTTCCTTTATCTTTGGAGTGTTACATGCTGTTTGTGCATATATAAGATCCGTAAAGTTGCGAAGACTAAAGTCTCAAAACCAAAGAGATATTCTTTTTTAAAAGTTAAGACTCGTCCACGCCTCTTAATATGCCTCATTTACATTTATGCATTTAGCAGACGCTTTTATCCAAAGCGACTTACAGTGCAGTATGTGTGTTCCCTGGGAATTGAATCCACAACCTTTTGCGCTGCTAACGCAACGCTCTACCACTGAGCCACAGGAACACCCGTGTCATTTAAACACGCCCGACATGTCTACGTCACTGTGTTGGAAGATTTACACAACAACAAATGTTTACGCATAGAAAGAAGCCGTAACTTGCTGTAGTATTTTTGCCACCGCCGCCATGTCGTGGAAACATTGTGTGTATCCCAAATATGGTAAGGGGTGTAACTTTTCCTTCACAAGCATGAAGTATTCAGCCAATCACAATGCACTTGTTAGCCGGCCAATCAGATCACACCTCACTTTTTAAGAACGATGAGCTTTGTAAAAATCTACGTGTTTCAGAAAGAAGGGGCAAAAAAGAGCAACAATAATAAACGGTAACTGGAGACAATGTTTTGAACCTTAAACCACCTAAACAAATTGCATTACACCAAATAATGCTATTTTTAGCATCGTAATATGACACCTTTAAGAGTGATGTTAACTCTTTGCCCACCAAACACAGAATTTTCCATTAATCATGTGACAACGCTTCCCTGCCAAACACGTAATTTTCCGGGTTTCTGTGTTTTCATTGTTATACGCTAGGGGGGTGCTATTATGCATCTCTTTAATGAGTTTAGAAAGTGCCGATCAAAAACACAGATCAGGAGGACGCAGAAACGAGCGATCTTATATGTAAGGATTAGAGATCGACCGATATATCGGTTTACCGATATTTTTCCCGATATTTAAGCATTTAACCATTATCGGTTATCGGTTTTGTAAAAAAAAAAATATCGGTTTTGATTTGTTTTTTTTGTTTTTTACATACATAATTATACAGAGTATAACCAGCAGTGAAATGTTGTTCTCTGCATTTGACCCATTCAAGTGCACACACCTGGAGCAGTGGGCACTGTTCACTCAGGAGAAGCTCCAGCACGACCACCGTATGTAACTTTATACAAGATTAACTTGTTTGAAACACGCTGAATTATATTAACATTTACTATAGAACCATTATTTCGCCAATAAACATCTAAAAAAATACATCTCTATTGAAATTAATTATTTATTTTTATAGTTCTATAGTATTTTTATAGAGTATAGTTCTGTGTAAATGCATAGATAAACCGCGCTGTCAGCAGTTATTTCATAATCTAGAATGACAAAAACATTTGAATAATTCTGATAAAACATGCCAGTTGAGAAATGCAATAAAATACAATGTTTTGTTTGTTATAGCTTATTTCAATATTACAGAGAATATTATTCAGTGAATTAACATTATCCAGTGAATTATTATTATTCACTCTTTAGCCTATTAAACAGCTTATGAACCTAAAACTGTAGTTTAAAATGAAGTTGATATTTTGTTTGAGTAGAAAGAAAGAGAGCTAGGCTAACAAATAAAAGTGTAGTCTGCACAAAAGTGTATTTATTTTATTTTTGTCTTGTCAAGAGTCTTGAATTTATTGACTGATAAATGTCAATAACATTTTGCTGCCAACACGGAATAAAGTTTCACAGAGAGGAAAAAAGTTATACAAAAATTGTAATCCCTATTATAATTTGTTTTGTCAGGATATAATTCGTTTATACTAACATTCAGCCTACAACACAATAGGAAAAAAATGTAGGTTTAGCCTAATAGCTATTTTATTAGTCTTGTCAAAACACTAAATAAATTTAACATCTTGCTGTTAACACAGTGAAAAGTGCAGCAGAGAAAAAATAAATAAATTCGACACAGTCTGTCATTTAAAATAATAGGATAAGCATAATACAAAAAAAAGGAAAGAGAATTGCACGTCCTTCAAGGACAGCGGAGTAAGAAATCCCGCGGAGTAAGAAATCCCGCGGAGTAATAAATCTGGTCGGGACAGCCGGCAATGCAGACCTAGACTGCTGTGATGCAAGACTCTCGTTCGTTCGGTGCGTTGCATTTAGCAGCCGCGTTCAGTTTTAATTTTAGTGTCCTCTATCTGAACGAATTTATTTTTATTACTATAAAAACAATCTAAACGAAGGTGGGGGACGGTCCCACGGTGAGCAAGTGATGTAACAGTGTTGCGGCTTAACACCAGTATAACCGTCGTGCGGCAAGCCTACTTCCCTCTGTTATTTATTTACTTTAGAACAGTAAATAAATATCGGTTCTGAATATCGGTTATCGGTACATAAATGTATAAATTATCGGTATCGGTTATAAAAAATCAATATCGGTCGATCACTAGTAAGGATATGCCTATGAAAAATGATGCGATCATCAACACTAAATGCATATAAATGAAAATTAAGTGAAATGTCAATCCAGGAAGTTGGAAAGGCCTGTGCAAGCTTTGGGAGTACTGATGAAGCAATCTACTGCATCTTTGCTTTGATGATAATACTGAATATGATGGTCCAGATGTAGTAGATAAAAATGCAAAAAAAAATTCCTCAAAATTTTGCTTTTTTTATTAAAACTACCTATATCTAAGTGTTGATAAAAAACAGTGCTTGATTTTTTTAAACAGATTTTTTGTTGTTTAAAAGTTCTGATCTTTATTTCGATGTTTTGCATGTTTAAACATTCAGAATCAGAATGAGCTTTTATTGCCAAGCATGCTTACGCATACTAGGAATTTGTTTTAGTGTCATAAGCTTCCAGTTCACAGAGACGACAACGACACACAAACAAGATGAGAATAAAAAATACACATCATACAACAAAATATTCTGGGGTCCATGACATTTTTGTGAAAATCAGCAAAAACGCTGGCAACTTGTTTTCTAAAACGCTGGCAACTTGTTTTCTAAAACGCTGGCAGGGAAAGAGTTAATAGAAAAGGAGTACATTTCTAAATTTACAGAACAAGTTCTGGCATTCAGAACTTTTTTATTTCTTCAACTACGTAATAGTATTAATATAATTACATAAAATTATATAAAACAGGGCTCCAGACTAACTGTTTTTACTTGGAGCACTGTAGCCCCTGACTGAAAATGTTTAGGAGCACAAGTAGAACATTTATGGGCACACCTTATATCTGTCACGGTGCGCACACGAGGAGGATACAGGAACACGCAGACGTGGAGTAAGCTCAAATAATAGTATTTAATGTAGACAAAAAAAAAGGTTGGGCAGGACAAGGCAAGGCTGACACAGACAGGAACACCGGGGAGTAACAAGTAGACCAGACAACACGAACCTGAACAGGCAGGAACTTAAATACACAGGCTAAACAGACAAACACGACTGGAACAGACTTAACTAATAATCACACTAAACAAGGACAGGAAACAAACCAAATATGGACACAAGAGGCGGGAACACATGACAGAGGACTGACAATATCAGCCTGCAATATAAGTCGACAATTTTATCATTTCAAAATATAAAGTAAAAAGTATAAATTAATGAATAATAAGCCAATAAGTGCTCCTCTGCAGACATCTACAGGTTATAATGGTGATTTGATGTATTTTGTATTTTTACATAAGTGTTTGTTCACCGCAGTATCCCATTGAAAACAACATTCAAATTGGATCATTTAGGATCTTTAAAGTGCTGTAAACTGTAGAGAGAAATGCTTGTACGTCATTGAAAATTGCTTAAATTTTTCTCAAAAGGCTGTACAAACCCTGAAATGAATAATATAATAACATTCGACTATTTCTGCCACAACACCATGGTTATAGACAACATTACTACTTCTGGTTCTCTACGCCAGCACTGTTTATAACAGAGATTTCTGCGCAGAACTTTAATGCTCAGTAGATCTCGCGGCCATCTTTATTCATTCTGCGGTTGATTCAAACACTTCTCACTGGATATTGCAGCTCTGTGCAGTAACAGTGTTTTGCAAAATCAACTTTGGTTACCGAGTTAAGCTGTTCTGAGCTTGGACAATTTTGTTTGCATCACGGTCCGAGCTGATTAATGGTCTGCACTGCGCAGCTCAAATGAGTAGCGGGATTTTGTTACGCTTTCATTTCGTTTGCCGTTTTATGTTTCTCATATGCAACAGAAATGGCAATGCAAGTTAAAAGAGTGTTGTGTGACCGTGCATTAAATTTACTCGCACCAGCAGAAAAAATGGTTGCGTTTTGTGACCGTTTGGTCGCAGTCAGAAGCCCTGTAAAATAATTCTAAATTATATAAATCAGATAAAATTATATAAAATACAATTATATAAAATGACATACAATTATATCAAATAATTCTACATATATAATAATAATATTACTCAGAAATACATTGCATTAAGCAAGTAAAATGTGTTCTCAATGCCAATTCATGTTAACTTTACAGCTCAACACGAATCATTATTTTTGCACACAGGGGCTAAGCCGCCCTATTGCAGCCTCAGGGGCGAGGCAGGCCACAAAGGGAAACACTTTCTAAATGTCAGGCACATCAGTCCTATACCTATGACCCCTGCTTGTACTTTCTGAGGCAGATACAGATGTGCCGGGACCCACACACACACAAATACACAGTTATGTGGTTAAAAACTTGTTCGACCCTGAAAGCCGCTGTTGGCGAGTTGTCACTCTCATCAACAGAAGCAGTGCAGATTATAAGTGAAGGGCTGCCTCATCTCTTATCAGAGTCAACAGCTGTCCAAACCGAATCAGAAGGTTACAACCTTCCTGCACTGACCTATAGCTATGAGTGTGATTAAAGGTCTCACACATTCTTCAATTCATGCCACAGAGCTATAACACTGATTGAAGTGTCCTTAATGTGAACACATGTCACCGTTAGGATACTGTTTCAAATAAGCAACTTTTTTTATTTTTAAGGAGACATATAACGGAAAACTGGATTAAATAAAACAGCATAATATGCAATGTAAATCTATTTTATCTTTCATAAATAGCCTTCTAGTCTACTAAACTATAATAAAAATACTGTATGTCATCAAGAAGCACAATGCAATAAGCTTTACCACATTTGCTGATCATAGTTCAAGGGATAGTTCACCCCCCCAAAATAATTTGGAACATAAAAGAACATTTAACACGTTCCACAGAAGACAGAAAGCCATACAGGTTTGGAACGGCATTGTGGTGAGTAAATTAAAGAATTTAGATTTTTGGGTGAACTTTTCCCAAACTAAATGATGACTAACAGTGCAGGAAACCTCGATTTGATGTAAAAGCTGAATAAATAAATAAACTCCTTCTAAAAGAGTAAAATATGGCTTCTTTCTGCATTAGTTACAATTTTCTCTTTTCCCACTACTGTTTGCAAACATGACTACACATGGTGACTCGCTTCCCTCTGCGACCAACAGAGAATGACTGTTGTGTTCTGGGCTGCACCTGGGTAACAACAGTGGAAGTCAAGTAAAAAAAACACACAACAAAAACACACCTTTGCTCTCTTTCCTTAACCTCTCCCTGTTTAGCTAGTTTTTGCTCTGAACAATGCCTGAAATGTTGCATTACAAGCACTTCCTGTGACTGTTCGCCTCTTTATAACGTATCGCATATTGTATTCCTCAATTGTAAATTGCTTTGGATAAAAGCGTCTGCTAAATGAATAAATGTAAATGCAAGTCAACTGGAATAATAAGGGAGTGAGAGAGAGAAACTGAGGTATCAGATGTGAGTGTGGGCCCACAGAAACATCAACACCAGTTCTGCCACACACACACACACACACGCACGCACACGTATCGCTAACACTGATCAGCAGTCTACATGCACACACACGCTCAGAGCAAGTGTAGATTAAGTGACCGTGGCTGACCTCTCCTTGTTGAACTTGAGTGAGTGCAGTACAGCTGGTCTCTTCTGTCGCAGGTTCCACATGTGAATACTATCATCAGCCAAAGCACTAACCAGCGCCCCCTATGAGACAGAATAGAAAAAGATACATCATTTACACTTACAACTTTTGGAATAAAGCCTTATCTTACCTTGTATCTTACATTATAAAAACAACTTATATATGTTTTATATTTTAGTATATATATATATATATATATATACACACACAACCATTCTAAAGTTTGGGGTCAGTAAGTTAATTGATTGAAAAGGACAATAAAGGCATTTATGTTACAAAAGACTTGTTTCAAATAATCACTGTTCTTTTCATACAAAGTATCCTGAAAAAATAACGAAAAAATATTTAGCAGAACAACTGTTTTTCACATTGATAATAATAATAAGACATGTTTCCTGCATATTATAATCAGCATATTAGAGTGTTATTTTAAGGATCATGTGACACTGAAGACTGGAGTAATAAATGGCATTTGTAAAAAAGAACAAACAAGAAAAAAGGGTTATTTTAAATTGTGATAGTATTTCACAATATAACTGAATTTATTGTCATTTTCCTCATGTAAATACAGCCTCAGTGAGCTTAAGAAAATCGTATACATCTCAAACTTTTTTACAGTATGTTTACATGATCAAAATCAACACACAATGTAAAATTACAGACACCTTTTGTTTGACTTTTTATGTGGCTTATAAAATGTGGCTATTATCGCATTGGCACGATAATAAGCCAAACACAGTAATGTGGGGGCACATTACCCTCCTCGCATTCATGCAACTGGTTTTATTGTGTTTTAACGAAAATACAATAACTTTGTCCCTCTGAAACTTTATTTACTTGATGTTGCTGTTTGACAGTTTTATTAAAAATCAACATATTCTGTGTGTGAGTGTTTAACATAATTAACATTAATGAATGTGTGCGAGTGTTTAACAGAGTTTTTTCAGTGAGGGAAAAAAATATTTGATCCCCTGATGATTGTGTACGTTTACCCACTGACAAATAAATTATCAGTCTAAAATTGTAATTGTAGGTTTATTTGAACAGTGAGAGACAACAACAAAAATCCAGAAAAACACATAAATTGATAAATTTATGAAAATATAAATTGATTTGCATTTTAATGAGTCAAATAAGTATTTGACCCCTTCCCAAAACATGACTTGGTGGCAAACCCTTGTTGGCAATCACAAAGGTCAGACATTTCTTGTAGTTGTATTTTCAACGTCCTGGCTGGCTTCAATGCTCTGGCCCTGATGGTACATGGCCCCATCCATTGTCCCTTTGATGCAGTGCAGTTGTACTGTCCCCTTAGTAGAAAAACAGCCCCAAAGCATAATGTTTCCACCTACTTGTTTGATGGTGGGGATGGTGTTCTTGGGGTCATAGGCAACATTCCTCCTTCTTCAAACACGGCGAGTTGAGTTGATGCCAAAGAGTTGGATTTCGGTCTCATCTGACCACAACACTTTCACCCAGTTCTCCTCTGAATCATTGGCAAACATCAGACGGACCTGTACATGTGCTTTCTTGAGCAGGGGGTCCTTGCGGGTGCTGCAGGATTTCAGTCCTTCACAGCGTAGTCTTACTGTTTTCTGTTGTTTTCTTGTTGACTATGGTCCCAGCTGCATTGAGTTTATTGATAAGATCCTCCCGTGTAGTTCTGGGCTGATTCCTCACCGTTCTCATGATCACTGAAACTCCACGAGGTGAGATCTTGCATGGAGCCCCGGTCTGAGGGAGATTGACAGTTTTTTGTCTTCTTCCATTTGCGAATAATCACACCAACTGTTGTCACCTTCTCACCAAGCTGCTTGCCGATGGTCTTGTACCCCATTCCAGCCTTGTGTAGGTCTACAATCTTGTTCCTGACATCCTTGGACAGCTCTTTGGTCTTGGCCATGGTGGAGAGTTTGGAATCTGATTGATTAATTGATTGATTCTGTGGACAGGTGTCTTTTATACAGTAACAAGCTGAGATTAGGAGCACTGGGGAGTGAAAAGACACATGGGAGCCAGAAAACTTGCTGATTTATAGGGGATCAAATACTTATTTCACTCATTAAAATGCAAATCAATTTATAACTTTTTTGAAATGTGTTTTTATGAAATGTGTGTTATTCTGTCTCTCACTGTTCAAATTCATAATTTATTGGTCAGTGGGCACACATACAAAATCAGAAGGGGATCAAATAATTGTTTCCCCACTGTAGCTAATATTACATAGTTACACTTTTGTATAGTTGATTATCATTCAGATTTTTTCTGGAGGTACTGTCTTTCTTACCTGCTTGGAAAAAAAGGCCCCTGACATAAACCATACACCAGTAGATATAACCTATTCATTCTGCAACATTTATGGAGGGCTGGAAGATTCGAGATTTGCGGTGGTGGGTGGTGAATGTATGTGTGTGAGAGAGAGACAGAACTGAGTGGAAAAATAAATCGAAAGAGAGACAGTGTAGTGTGGGTGGGACAGACAGAGGGGATGGAGGAGGGATGCTACCACAAAATATCTCCTTTCCATCTAGTCACTGGCATACTCAGACCAAATACACACAGATGCTGCCTTTCCTCTGGTTATTGGCGCTGAATATAAAATAGACAAGAGTCTGTGCCTTGTCCCAGGTGTGTGTGTGTGTCTGTCTGTACAGGCTATGCTTGGTCTGTTGAGCCCCAAACAAACACATACACACTGAGACTGAAAGTGCATACACACAAACACACACTAATGAATGTGTGACAGAATTCAAAATAACTAAATAACATTTTAGCTAAAAATAAAAGCTTATGAAGCCCAGCCATCTCACCTAAAAGAGGACTATCATACAACAAAAACAATATTTTTAATCCCTGAATTTGTAAAACATTCTTACACTAAGTCTAAATACATGTGTACATATTATTTACAAAATCATTCCAAATTAAAAAAGCATGCTCTATTTCAACTTTTTTAAATATAAGAACATTTGATGTTACATTAATTATATTAGAAAGATAAATAAGAATGATTAATTAATAAGAAAGTAAGAGAGTAAATAATGGAATTCAATATTTTTTTTATCAAATAGCTCAAATAAATAAAACAAACTAATGGTAATTTTATGTTTTATATGCCTACTTTAACATTTAACATTTTGGAATTTCCCAAACAGATTTGTAAGGTCTAATATCAAAGAAATCATCTTGAATGTAGTTCTATTATTATTTCACATGATGCTACTATTAGATTATGGTACTACTAACACAAAGGTCATGGTTTGATTCCCAGGGAATGCAAATACAGAAAAAGCACATTTTGAATGCACTTTCAAGTCACTTTGGATAAAAGCATCTGCCATCCAAGTGGTCTTAAAATAGAAGTACAGAAAAAGACCATGTTCATGTCAGAATTAACTTGCTGATGACTGCTAAAATGTCTTTTCAAAATGACCAACTCATTTCAAGAAGTTTATTTTATATACTTTTTTTTTATCAGAATATTTTATTTTGCACTTTTTTAGTAATAAACCTCACTAAATATATATATATATATATATATATATATATATAAGCATACACATACAATTTTTAATTTTTTAGTCCATTAAAATTAATTTATTCCTAATTTTCGAATATCTTTTTTTGTATTGCACAATAGAAATAAGTTGAGTAAAATGAAATATAAACACAAAGAAAAGTTATCTAATTTTCTATCTTCAACCAACTAAAGATCAACATTCAAAACAAGTCAAGATGCACTTAAAACTAATTCAAGAAGAAAAGTCTCTATAAATAGGCAAATATTCCCGTGAACGTAGAGTGAACTAATCGTTTTGACTTTAAGGAGCACAATCTACAAGGCGGCTTAGTGTAAGAGATCCCTGTGGTCTTGAGTGTGGGCAACACTCTGGGGAGGAAATGGTAATTTCAGCTTCCTCTATAGGATCCCTCCAGGCCCACTCTGGAGGACAAGAGGGTTTGTGGCAGCAAAGGCTCTGGGTTAAGGGATCATCTAAGCCTCTTGAGGCTTCATCCTGGATTATTTAAACTGCCTCTTGGAGCTCCATGGGAATAGGCTCTTAGCATAATGTTGAGCAGGACCCAGAAAGAGAGGGGGGGCATGAAACACTCACCTCATTTATGAGAAACTGTAGCTGGATGACGGCTGCTCCGGTCTCGTGCTGACAGTAACACTCCACACCGGTCGGCCGAATCTGAAAGGGTTCCGAGTCAAGGAGAGAATCGGGAAATCAAGGCTAACAAGATCAGGATACATTTGGGTCAAAGTCTGAACATCCCACTTTTTGTTTCAGCATTTATCATATATTTTTTTATTAAAGGCACTGTTCCAGTAAATGCATGTCAGTCAATGTTCACCCTCTGTGGACATACAAGTTAATTACCTCTGCCAATCTCTCTGGCATGGCTGCTAGTAATGAAGTCTGTCAGTCACTGTCAAATCTGCTCTATGAAAGACGGTAATAAAACACAACAGCTCATTTTATAAACATTATTGTTGATTTTACAACATTGTCCAATGTCACAGACAGGCTCTCCCTGTCTAAAGAGTCTGAAACGACTAGATCTAGTTTGAACAGAAGAT
Source organism: Gymnocypris eckloni scoliostomus (assembly GCA_027564155.1). Taxonomy (NCBI): domain Eukaryota; kingdom Metazoa; phylum Chordata; class Actinopteri; order Cypriniformes; family Cyprinidae; genus Gymnocypris; species Gymnocypris eckloni. Next base: position 28,220,843 of record CM050412.1, read on the forward strand.
TTACTAGAACCCAAATAAAGTGTACTAATACTAATATCATATTCTCACTTATGGCTAAATATATATTGATAAAGTATGATATTACATATTTATATAAACAATGTATTACAGTCTAATTATATAAGTATGTTATCATGTTTTTTTTGTATCATTTGATTGTGAATTCTAAAAAAATACTGTTACTTGTTAAAAAGGACCATTAACATCATAAATCATTAATAATAAAAACCTGAATCACATAAAGGCATGCATCATGTATATTCAAGCCTCCTCTACTTTCATAAAAGACTGATTGAGTTAATATTAATGACTTCAAAAAGTCATTTTAATTAAATGGCAAATAGTTGGGGAAGACTATGTCATTTCTCAGCAGGCTCACTGGATGCCTTGCACGTGGTGTGTGATTGTCTGTGTCAGTGTTTGTGCTGTAGAGATATAATTTGATGATAACCTCTACTGGGAACTGCACACACACTCATATTTCCACAACTCGGAGAGCGAGAAAGAGAAATGAAGGGAGGAGAGAGCAAGACGTGTATATGCGTATGCAATCAGGGTGGTGGAAAGAGGGAGGGAAGAACAATTAAAACAGATTAAAAGAGTGATCACTAGAGCTAAAACTTCTGGCACAGAGACAAGATGCAAACAGCAATACAAGCATGTATAAAAACGTTTAATGGAGTCTTACACTCAGGAGGATTATGAACGCAGATACATGTCTGATGTTTGTATGAGTATTATGAGAGAAATGTGAATTATTAATATCACATATTTAAATAATACATATAAACAGTAGATTTTATATGCAATATACTGGAATGTCACTTTTTTAACTGCATTTTATAGTTGCACTGAGTGCAGACAGAGCAGCCTTCATTCATCACCTAGAGGAAGCCAGTACAGTCATTCAGTGGCTAATCCCGTCTATTGATCACAGGCACTTTGAAGTGACAGGGATGGAAGTTGCCGGAGGAAATTGTTTATGTCAATAAGGACACGCCTTGAATCATCATACATCCTCCAATCACCTGTAGCCACTTTGGACCCTCATCATGTACTGAGGAAACACACACAGTGATCGGCTGATATGGCGAGGACAGGAGCAATCGGTATGAGTCAAAGAAAAAAGACATACAAAATACTAATGAGAGAGATCATCCCTGAATAACGGCAGCACAGATCTGAAAATACCCAAACTCCGTGACACCACAAACATGTTGACAAGAGGGTAAAGCAGTAGCCTAAAAGAGAATGCTAGGAAGAGAAAACTCTATGCCCACATGCAATAAAGTCCAGTGGGCTATTCGTGGCTGTAAAGAAATCACCCATTAAATCTTTTCACAAACAGCAATGAGCAGCCTAAGATGTTGCCATCCATTACTGGTTATCCATTTACAGTAACCATGCATTTAATGTATTAATTATGGCTCTGCTCCAAAACCTAGTAAGCTGTCTAGAGAGGCAGCATTTTAAGGCATCGTAGACACAAAAGCAGTTCCATTTACTAGATTATACCAACTTCTAAAACTCGCTTTCACCAAATGCAAAAGGCTTGACATAATGGTATCTTTTATAACTCTTAGCAAAAAGGGCAGATGAGGTTAGATAAACATTGATTAGAAACATATTTTTCACTCAATACTAAAAAAAGTGACAAAAACTGTTCAGGGTCATTAAAAATGTATCTCTTTGTATTTATCACGCCAACATGCTAACCTCAAAATCTATTAAAATCAATTGTGAAACGAGCCTCATTTTTCATTTCTGTAAGAATGCTATCTTAGAAGGCAGCTTACTAGGTTTTGGAACAGAGCTAATGTCTGCGTGGCTATATCAAAGTCAGTCTAAAGTAGGCTAAAGCAGGGACAGAGAAAAAAAGCAGGAAGACAAAGAAAGCCGCCTATGGGGTCAATAGTGACGTTTATTCTGTTCTGACGTCAGGAGTGTCCAGTCAAGCTTTACCCTAAGAGAGACAAGACTACACACCATCACATGAACATGCACATAGAGAGCTAACATGTTACAGTGAGCTCCAGTGATGATTAGTGATGGGAAGTTTGGATCATTTTACTGACTCGGACCTTTGAGTCTCGTTCAGCAAAATGAACAAATCTTTATACGAGTCATTTAGTTCATTTTAGCAAAATATAATTAAAATGTTACGTGCTACTTCCCTAACACATCTACTACTTATGCAAACGTTAATCACACTACAAACATTGCAAAACTATAATGGTATAAGAAACTGAAAAAATTAAAAATTATTATTTACTCTTACAGTTATGTGATGCGTTTCTGGTCTCAAATTTTAGCTTTTTATTTCATACAGTTTATACATTTGTGAATTTCTGTCATGGTGGTTCTTTTCCATAACACTGAATGTGGTAGCAAATGTAATAAACTAAAGGGTTGGTAATTATTATTATTAAGTCTTTATCCCTCAGACTGCATAGGTTTAGATTATGGGGTGGTCACGTGATGAACGAACGACTCAAACCCGAAAACTCAAAAGGTGAACTAATCAATTCTCTTTCCAGCTTCTCTTTCCAGCTCATACTGCATTAGTCACGTGATGAACGAACGACTTGGAAAACCCGAAGACTTGAAACAGGTGAACTAATTCAGTACAGAACCTATAGGATGTTGGGCATGCGCGACTAAATGAATCACTCCCCGAGACGAATCGTTCTTCCCGAATCAAATTAGAAATATTCGTTCAAAATGAACGAATCGTTCAAGAACGACCCATCACTAGTGATGATACCAACTGCGTGTGAAACACAAGCATACTCTCTCTTTCTCTCCCAAGCTCCTGGGCATGATTAATTTGTTTAATACGCTTTCTAAATAAATAAACTCCAGAGGCATGTTTGATTTATTGGGGACCCAAACAATTAAAGTTGCAAGCACTGTGGCTGTCGCTGCAACAAACTGCCTCCACCTTGAGCATGCTTCAGTGCACATACACTTTCAAATAATCCACTCTGCAGATACACTTGACACGCAGTGTGCTCTATTAAAACATCCTATACTCAGCATTACTGTAGTCAGCTAACATGCAACCGGGGATGTATCATTTTAATACACTTACTAATGTTTCGCTGTTTTTCCAGCGCAGCCCTGTCTTGGGAAATTTGCATACGGGACATTTTTTCTCCACAATCTTGGCTTCCTTCCACGTTATATCTTAGCAGCTTTTATGTGTTGAATTAAGCATGACAGCTTGCGCTTTACAGCCATGATTTTCATAATATTTCAACACTGCTGAAAAATGCACACTGTGTGGCAAAAATGAACTGACCAAGAAACCAACACAACTGTAAATCACACATTCTTGTGTCTATGCAAAAGACAAACAGATGAAACAAATCAACAAACGACAAACAGACAGAACGTTAGATAGAATGACAACAGATGGACAGACAGACGAAAGACATAGGACTGATAGCATAAACCAACATACAGAGACGACAGACAGATAGCAATTTTTTTTATGTGATCATCTCACAAAGAAACATTTAAACAGTAAGCGGTATACAGGAGGACTCACAAATGAAAGAAAGTGCTGTGTGCATCATTAAAAGCCTCTCTTCATGTAGGTGGGTGTGATTGATTCCTGGAGATTGGCCAGAGAGTATTAATGACCCTGTTCTTCAAGCTAAATTTAGATATAGTGTTCACCACTCACAGAGGATGATGTAGACCCTCTAAAACACACACAAACAAATACAAGAGCTAAGAAGCTGCAAGAGAACAGCGAAGAGAGGGAAAGGGGAAATGAAAAGCTAGTAGATTATTTTGTTGCCAGAGGCCAAAAGAGAAAATATATAGTGCAAAGCAGAAGCAGGACACTCTTTAAACTTTCTTAAGGGCTTTCCAAAATTTGAAAGTGAAACCTTCTTAGTTGTTTGCCAATGAGTTATACAAGATGAATCAGTTAATTAAAGTCTCTATTTTTTTTTTCAACAAATCATATTAACTACCATTTGCAAAGACAATGCCCCAATTCAAATCTCAAAACTAGGTTATACAGCTTTAGGACTTTGCTATAGGACATTGATACAGCTCAAAGTGCTTCATCTCATTCATATGAGTCTGTAAAATGTCTTTTGACTGTATCTCTCCTATCAAATGTGCTTTGTGTTTAAGATGAATAGATGAAGACATAATCGATGTCTGAAAGAGAAAGAAGCACACTGGGTATTGTGAATGAAACAGGATATTGCTACACACGGGGAGCAACAAAAGACACTCTAAACATCAAATCAATCAACATTTAAACATTCTGTAAACATTCTGTGAGACTGTGAACTGCTTATGATGCTGTGTCTGATACCCAATGAGAAGTCTCAAATTCACACAAGACATTATGGCTGTTAAATAAATGTGTCCTATTAAAATCCATGGCCCCATGAGGGAAGACTAGACTAGCGACCACAATGAATTAGTCTACATATACACTGAACAAAATTATAAACGCAACACTTTTATCACATATTTTAGCCTTTTATTGTGGCCAGCCTAAGGCACACCTGTTTAATAATCATGCTGTCTAATCAGCATCTTGATATGCCACACCTGTGAGATGGATGGATTATCTCAGCAAAGGAGAAGTGCTAACTAACACGGATTTAGACAGATTAGACATCGACTTCCACATATGTATGTGTGTGTGTGTGTGTGTGTGTGTGTGTGTATTTAAAGTTACTAAAGTACATTTTTAAAGCTAAATAACTTATAATGAAGCCATTTATCTGGGTTTTTGAATGATTTCATCTTAACTACAGCACAAAATTTGAAAAAATGAATTAGGCTAATACTACCTTTAAAAAATGGGCTCAAAAACAGTAATGAACAGCAGCCTGAAATGAATGACCTGATTTACTAGAATGAATCAGATTTTCTAACTCTAGTCTAGAGATAATAATTTAAGAGAATATGGACGCTCAACTGTAAAGCTGCCTACACAAAATGTAGCATTAAAAACTTGTTGGAAAAAGCAACTGATTACTAAAAAACCTATACAATTTCACAACACTGTCATGCTACTAAAAATGTGGTTAGAAGTGTTGCTTTGGTAAGATTCTCCCCAACAATGAAACACAGACAAACACAGAAACACAGACAAAAGCTCATGATTTTTGGCAGGACGATCTACTTCAACAAGGTTATGGTGCATTGCACTCGCAATAAAGATGGGCAATATTTAGCTTTTCATTAAACAAATGGAGAGCCAACTCCCATTGAGAGACTTTACTATGCGTTTTCCCCTGTGTTTCCTTCTTACGCTGCAGCAAAATCAACTGCTCTTTCACTATTTTATCTATCCAAGCACACCATATAGCACACACACAGTCAAGAATTCCAACACTGGAGTAATTCCCAGGGCATAGTGCCGATAAGCCAGCCATTAAACTGATGGAAAATAAGGAGGGGGGGAAAATAAGAGAAGGTGAGTACGAAAGACAGAGGGAGAGACAAATAAGGAGATGGAAGAGATTGATGGAAACAGTGATGGAGGTAGGGGGTAAATGAGAGGGAGAAAGAGGGAAGAGAATGAAGAAATTATAACAGAAGATAGAGAAGCATGTATAAGAACAGAATGTCCTTAAGTGTTGGAAGGGAAAAACATTCTGTTCCGGCCGCTGAGGATTTAAACGAGCTTTGAACTTGCCTCTTTGTTTTTCAAATTTGGAATAGAAGAAAATGATTAGCCACTCTTAAATTAGCAATAACAACATGCAAATAAGTTGAAGGGTTGTCTGTGGGCAGCAGGCCACTTTAATCCAACCAACTCCATCCGTTGGTGAAGACAGGAAATTAAAACAAAGTATGAATGTGAATTAAAAAATACAAGCATTGAAACGTGAAAGAGCAAGACAGAGAAAGAGAGGAAAAAAGAAGTCATGTCACTTTTGAGTGCTTAAAAATTGTTCCTGACCCCTCTCAACGAGCCCGAGGGTGAATCAAAAGCCAGAACATTAGCGAGCTTGTGCACTGACCCATAATACCTCAGCCTCTTCCAGATTCTAGAGAATTCCATCAAGGACAAAGCCTCTGTGTGAAGCCAGCAGCACTACTCAGCTCTTCCCTCTGCCCATGAGTCAGCATGCTGCCAGGACAAGAAACATCCTTCAACACAATCGAAGAAATGCCAACTTGCTGCACTATCTGTTCTTTCCTTTATCCTGTTCTCTTCCCTCTAAACTACTGCTGCTCCTTTATTCCTTTTGGGTTATATTAAAGGGAGAAATTACAATTCTGTCATTCTTTACTCACTCTCTTGTCATTCTGATCCTGTATGACTTACTTTCTTGTGTGGAATAAAAAGGAGATGTTTTGCTGAATGTCTATGCTGCTCTGTTCCATATAATTAAAGTGGATGGGGACCAAAGTCTATTAAGCTCCAAAAAGCAAAATAAAAAATGACTAAATGACTTGCATGCATTACAATCCAAATCTATGCCATCTGATTTTTGTTTTTGAGGAACAGACTGAAATTCAACATATGATTCACTGAAAATCTAAAAAATTGTATAGATAAAAAAACTTCCGCATTGTGCTAGAAATACCTTTTTTGGGTTACCCAGTAGAAAACAAAATAGTACTGGTTTGGAATATCTTGATGGTGAGTAAATAATTTAATTTATGGGTTGAACTCTTCATTTAAGCTTAAAAAAGACTAACGAAATAAACACAACCAAGCTGTACTGCTATAAACAATCTGCTGATAAACTGCTGCTTGTTGGTTAAATTGTGTTAAACATACACCACTTTTTCTGTTTTTTTTGTTGTTGCATTTTTGCATTTTTATAATCTCCTCCAGCTGTGATCTCTTCAACTGCACCCCATTAGCAACAAAATAAACCAGAAAGAGAAAACAAAATGAGTTTCATGAGGTACAGCCAAAGGCTGCATGTATCCAACAATCCTCCCCTGAAATCTACTACGTCTTGCCTGAAGCAGACAGGGGTTAAGTGCGTATTTCAAGGACATGAGTGTATCGCTCCCAGATACGAGATGTGTCCCAGTGGGACAGGAATATTTCCACAGGTAAACGGTTGTTTTTAGCACCGAACACCTCCAAAAACACACTGTCAGACTTAATGCCACCTGATGATACCTTGCACACCACTTATATGGCATTTCAGCCAACGCAAATTACTGTGAGTGACAGTCTCCCGATTGTCTTGACCTTTACTGCGTTCGTCCTCCTGCCATATCGCATTAGATGGCGTTTCGGCATCAGAGCGTACGTGGGGTGGAACATATGGACATCGCTGTGTATAATATCATTACCATCTCCAGCAGTCCACACCAGCGGTCCTCTAACATCTCATATGCACACCACTTGAAGGATTAATGGAGATGGATGAGATGAGGATGGGAAAATGAGAAAAGGAGTAACACTATGCAGTTTATACGTAGCAGACAAAGACAGATAGGGAAGAAGACACTGATTAGTTTAGTTTTAAGACCATTCTAACTGGTGCTTCTTTCAAAACTTTCAATTTCTACAATTTAACTCATCTATGTAACCCAGATAGATAACATTAAATAGGTCATGAACTGCCTTTGTTTTTTTATGTTGTACTGTTCTCTGAGGTCCACTTATAATTGTATTAGGATTTTTACATAAAAAAAACAATGCTCTGTTTGAATAGGCATGGAGGATTGTAGACTTGGAAGTAAACGCAATTGTTATGATTGGCTAATAGTTGTATATGTTTGACAGCGTACGTTCCTCATAGATGGTCACTGCTGTGATTTAGGTTAAAAAAAGCATAAATAACTCAATATACATATCAATAATCTGAGCTCTAGTATTGCAAGTACTGCCTTCTAAATAAAGGAGTAAATCACCATTTGGTAAAGTCATTGCATCACTGCAGCTGGTGTTCAAAGATCTGTTTTACATAGAAAACCTTTGCAAACAATGCTATTTGAGCATAAGAAACAACATTTATGAGACAGCTCATTCTATTGCTGATTCGAAATGTGATATTTAAATGTGAACTTGGCTTGCAGTTTTTTATATTTCAGTATTTCCCCATTTAAAAACACAAGTTGGTCTTGCATGCCTGAAATAGCTAATATGGCCGTCAAGTGAACTGCCTTTCCCTGAAAGGGATTTTGTATCTAGTAGACACATAGTCAGATCTCTTTAATACAGAAAAATTTATACTTTTCAGTTTTCTTTAAACAATTTCTGTTCAAAAGATGTTTTGAAAAGAAACAGAACATCTGAAACAAGCTCCAAATTATAAAACTAGCATATCACTCCATAAATTATTAACTACAGCAATAATGTAATGCCACTTGTTATGAAAAACTATGGCAAATTATGCAAAACATTATCGATTGGTTTGTGGCTTTCAACACATTCTTTCTGATGCTTCCAACATTATCACAAGTCATCTTTGCAACCTTTTCAAAAGCTCATCTGTTAGATAACATTATCAAATAAGGGGACTTTGCAACAACAATGTATAATATATTACAGAAAACCAAATGCCACAAGGCACAAGAATGGATATACAACACCAATGAATATAAAATAATGCAGCAATGGCCTGAAAGGGCAAGTGATTATTCCACCAACTGTCCTGAAACACTCTTGCACTAACCACAGGCCAGCAGGCCATCCTTATTGTTGAGCCCTGATTGTACATGTTGAATCCTGAACAGTCATACTGTCTGAATTCTGTCCCCATCTGACTGACTGCATCCAGATTTGGCGTCAATGCAAACCTTCCAATCTCCCTTTCTGATATCCCAGTCTGCGTGGATGTGAATATTATGTAAATGCTGTTGTGTTGTGTACGATGTCACAAAAGCCCTGAGCTAAAGCTGATGGGCTAGAGAATGAGAGAGAAGAAGAGAGATATGGTTGCACAACCCCCACCAGCCTCCTCTACTTCTAATTATCTTGCCTTTTCTCTCTCATTATCTCTCTCTTCGTTCCATGCTGTCACTGCCTCCTGCAATACATTCATTATGTTCTCTTTAATACATGTGTAGCATGCCCCCTGTTTATGTTCTGACCTTTGCCATGAATGCATTTCTTCCAAGGATATCAGCTTTTTGACTCTACGACATTAGAGACACACACACAGACACAGTTTCTGTTCTCCAGAGCAATGTGTCTGCCAGCTTTAAAAGCACCACCACACCCCTTCAGTGCTCTGCCTTCCCAAATCTCCTCCAGGCTTGGTTCATAAACCTCAGTGTGACAGTTTGATTGGCGATACAAAACACAGCTGTTTACTATACCCACAGGATACAGAGTTAGAATCAGATAGAGGGAATCTAAAATCTTTTTAATGATTCAGGAATGCATCTACCTCCCCAGAAAAAAACAAATACAAAATAACAATCACATCTAATAAACAGTAGCACAGTGAAGAAAGCCTTGCACAGACATATGGTGCAGTCCAAACGTCTGGGACTATTTTGAAAAGCAGTGATTCAAAATCTAATTTTAACCTGGAAATAAACAGAAATTTGCATCATTACATAATGTGCATTAATAAATATTGAAAATGCTGTACTATTTCTAGGCAACTAATCAAATAATTTGTGACATTTGTGAACTCCTTTGTACAGTCATTCTATTATTGAAGCTTAAGATGCTGTAACATTCTCAAATTATGTCAGATATCATGATCATCAGATTTTACACAAACACTAAATACATTTTTTTTTATTAGAAAAAAGCAGATCTAAAGTATTTTTACTTGCAGTCCTAAGTTCAATTCTGCTCATGCTGATCATACAATGTTTATAAAAGCAGTATTTACTAGCAAAGCTTTCACACTCACCTGCAACATTAACTCTTCAATTCACACACGGGTGAGATGAGCTTTTGTTCAAACACACACACATACTCATTGAGCACAGTGTGCAACTTTGGGAAGTCCATTAAAAATGTATGGTTCTGCAGCAACTGTGTAATAGAGTAAAATGCCAGCAGAGATTAACAGGAAGACTCCTGTGTTCTTTTGGTGTGTCGGTGTATGGGTGAAAGTACATCTGATGGGGACAATAAGATATGAGCACACAGAGCAATTCTATGAAAGTGACTTCAAATATTTAATAATACAGAATAAATGTCCAGATGTGTTAGCGAAAGGGAATTTTTAAGCCAGTTCTCCCAAGTCAAACATCACTAACAGACTACAATTGCTTATAATAGGGATTTGAACCCCTAAATCTAAGTATTTAGCAGATAAAATGACAGATAGATCAATATGATATACAGATAGAACAACAAAGAAAATCACAGGCTGACACATAGGCTGAATGACAGACAGACTGGTAGAATGATATTACAATATACAGAATGATAAACCCGATTAAACGACAAACAGAACAACAGAAAGATAAAATTATATAATGAGACTGATTGACAGAACGATAGATATATAGAATGCCAGCTAGCACGATAGATATATAGACAGAAAGACAGACAGATAAATACATACACACATACATAAATGATAGGAGAGAGAGAAAGAGAGAGAGCACAGTATAGATTATTGTTAAACAACTGTTCAGTTGGACTGGTCCTTGTTTATGTGTGTCTGTTTGTGTGGGTGTTTGCCTTGTCATAGGAGGCCGCTGTTCGCCAAACCTGGCCAAAGAAACAGCATGTGGGAGGTTGCAAAAAGAAACACTTGGACCATAAACCCTGTTTAAACTGTGACACACACACACACACACACACACACACACACACACACACACACACACACACACACACACAATGCCACCCACATCACACTTTCTATCACAAGTGACAAGATTCAGAATACTGAAATAACTGCCCTTCTGTCTCGATTCTATCCTTTCGCTTGTTCCCATCATCCATCTCTATCTTCCCTGTGCATTTGACATCACAGCCTAATCGGCAATCAGAATTAATAAGACGTAAACACACAAACATCCCTGTGGCCATGAATGTCCCAAATCACCCAGGTTCAGCACGAGTGTGTATGTATGTGCACATTTGGACGAGATATGCCAGCCGTGTGCCTCAATGAGCATTAAGAAAATGGTGACTCATCATAGCACACATTACGTGTATCTCTCTCTCTCTCTCTCTCTCTCTCTATAGGGTCTCTTTATGATGTCATGACAGCAGTAGAGCAGTGCTCTCAGCATAGGACAGGAATTAACATCACAGTCACTTACGTCTATAATGCGCATGCGTGTGTGTGTGTGTGTGTGTGTGTGTGATGTGGGGGAAGGGAGGCATGGTATTGCGTCTGCACTGATTGCACTGTGTACTTCATGGACTAACAGCACAACAAATTAAAATCAGATTTTAAAGGCAACATTTTGTAGCAATAGATATTGCAATCATGCAAAAAATTCACAATAATGTATACTGGTGGTAAAATAGCACAGCTGGTAGAGACAATTATGTTACTTGGTCAATTTCTTCTTTTTATTTCGCCTTTTATGTGTAAAGGGTTAGGGCTTGGGATTTAAAGTGTGTGATATTGTGAATTAGCACACAGATTCAGCCATGAATACAGGGCATTGATACAGATGCTTTGTGTTCTTTGCTATGTAAAAAAAGGTGTAGATCTTTGCAAAATATCACTGGTTCATAATAACACGATGAGGCTATAGCACATATAGATATCTAGTAAGATTTTAAACAACAGCAGAATGCTATCCTTCAAGGAGCCTAAGAGAAAGCCATTTGTAATGCGGTTTCAAACACACCTCAGGCTATAGCGATATCTTCTCCTAGGAAATCAAAAAAGCCTATAACTACAAACAACAATTAAATCAAATCAATAGTGGTAGTGTATTAGTTTGTAGTATGCTAAACAAGCAGACTAACCAGTTAAGGAGTGGTCACATTTCAGATCAGGAATTTAATTCGAGGAAAAGCTGTTCATTGCTGACAAACGATAGAAGAAATGTAGCAGTTTTGAGTCCAACAATGGATTCTAGGTAAATATGCATCTCATTCAGTGCTCTTGTTTTCTGTATTATACAGTGTTTTGTTACTATTATGGTGCAAGAAACCACTGAAAATGATTCAGCATGTCAGTGAACTGTACAGATTTATCAAACTGAATCACAAATGATTTTAAACCTTTTGCAAACCGGTTGCCTGATTAAATTAAACGAGTGAATAACTTATGAAATCGGCAACACCGATTCTGATTCATGACATATGATTGCTGAAGTATTATCAGGGAAAATGATTCTCTGGTCAGCATACAGTAATCTCCATTGTCAGACAAGGACATATCAATAATGTTTTACTAGGGAACAGTGGTATTTCACTGAGGCTTGTTTCCCAGTAAAAAGGGTCTAGCGACACCCCTGGGTACTAAAAGCAATTAAACATTCACCACATCCAACTGTCATGAAATAATACCATTAAGCAAATAAAAAAAAAAATGTGTCATCAGCAACACCCTAAACTGTCATATGTTACTGTACAGACTTATCTCAGTACCTATATAAGCCAACACTAGCATAATCTTTCGACACAAAGAATCGCTGTGAAAGAAAAAGCAGATTAGATATATGGAGCAGAGGCATTAGGATCTGAGCGACAAATCCCAAGAAGCGAGGATAAGATTATTGAGGAAGCTAGATGACTAGTTGTTCCTAAATATTGGCACATATTTGAGGAATAAGGTCATGAACTTCCAGTGATCTGTATGCACTCACTTTCCATTTTCAGAAATATCTGCTGAACAAACTCCAGATTAAGTCTTTTTCCTCTCTTTCCGTGTTTTCATATGAATATCCTTACTTTCAATTCAAAAGGGCAAAAGGGAGTCAAACACAGTTAAGAGCGGAATTAAAGATGAGGTATGAGGTAAAACCGATGACGCTGACTGTGGTCTTCCTTTTGCTGAGTAATGAAAAGCTAAGATAAAGCAAAGGAGAGAGAGAAATAACAGAAATGATCAAACAACGAGTGAGAGGAACAGGCAGAGAAAGGAAGCATGAAAGAGAAGGATATTTCTGTTGTTAGCGCTTGATGTGAGCGGTTCTCAGCCCACAGGAAAGCGTGAATGCAGAAAGAGAGAAAAATACAGAGTGGTTTGACCTGCACACCCACACTACCTCCCTGTCAAGGTCACACCTGCTACCACACACTCCAGTACAGTGTGTGTTTGGCTGAAAGCCACTCTTGCCACGAGGTCCATTCAGGGACTTGGATGGTAGTACTTAATGATCAAAGGCCGTCTCATGGGTGTTACCTGCATCGAATCCCACGACTGCTGATGGGGTTACAAGGATCACAGTCCAGCTGCTAAACCAACAGCAGGATAATTAGCCCTCGTTTTCTCAAAGGTGGGGCTGTTCTGGCAACTGGCCGATGGTAATCTGTCAGCATAGCACTAAATTATAAACGCCAAATGAGTCAGAAGCCCCACACAGTACCTTATCCAAAAAAAGTATATACATATATATATATATAAAGAACAACAACTGCAACAACTAGTCATTCACTTTTGGAGATCAACCGATATTGAGGTTTTATCATCTTTAAGTCATAAATCTATTGTCTATAAATAATAACCACATACAATAAAAACATAGTACGCACTATAAATATTAATAAGAATGATATTGTTATTAACAGTAAACTAATTCAAATTATTAAAATATATTTTTTAAATGTTTTAAATTTTTGTGTACTGTATTAAAATTTATATTATTTAGCATTTCTACATCTTACTTTTTCTGATGAAACCACAAACACTTTCAATGATTTTCCAAAACTATGTAAACACAACCCTGATAAGTGAAGAATGCTGTCCACTTACACACGTGCTGTGATCTAGACAAAAAATACCTAATCTGAGCAAATGTGTGTGTGACACAGACATTTGACAGGGGAGAAGCTCGGCTGAAGGGGCTGGAGTAGTGCAGAGTGATGGAGGGGTGAAGGGGAAGAGGAAAGTGGTGGGGACTCTGGGACTAGAAGCCTCTTTGAAGTGATGAAACAGATCAATGAGCCAAAGACCGGCTTTGATGGCAAGAGAGATCAGCTGACAGACAGTTCGGCGGAGCCTCGTTAGCGTGACAAAGTGTAAGCTGGGGTGTGTGATCGCGTGTGTTGTGACTGACTGGCTGATGGACGAACGCTACTTCCTAGCACGCGTATATCGCACCAAAAACAAAATGCTGAGCTTGTATGTGCATATGAGTGCGGCAATATGTTTGTTCGTTTGCCAAAGAGCCAATGAAGCCCAATATTCTGTCGTTTGTGTGTAATTACAGAGCAGGTAGGTGACCTCAAAGGCGCAAGGGATTCTGCCGAGTACCGTGAGAGAGCGGGAGTCTGTCTCGCCTGGCAACCGCATCCCATAAACTGCACCACACTTTCTAAACTGCATAGCAACCACTTAGCACAGACAGAAACAAAAATTCACTGCAGTGATGGGGGGAGGAGGAGGTAAAGACACAGAAAGGAGAGAAACAGAAGGCATACGGAGGAGCGAGCAGGTGCAAATTCTTTTGGCTCTACGTGAACAATCTGCAATGTTTATTTTGCTAAACTGGTGTCAGGTCTCTGCAGTTTGCTATTGTGTTATTTGTTATTGCCTTTTTGCCTTAATGGAAAGGGAATGTGTCTGAACTTTGAGAGACATCGCAAACAAAGCATTGTTTTCTGAAAGTGAAGACAATATTGAATCCTCCGGCAACTTTTCCATTACCCTTTCCTTGAAAGTGGTGACTCACAAGTGCCCTTACATGAGGGTGTCAGCCTGCTCCAGTTCAGTCCTTTTTTTGTCCTGCATCCTGTCTGATGGGCCGACACTCCTAGATTGTACGAGGAGGGTAATTTACTGTAAATTATTTAATAGCTTCTCTGCAAACATCACAAAGACCATATTTCTATGATGACCAGGTACACGCAAGGCCTTTTTCGTGTCTCTGTCGTTAAGAAGTCTTCTCATGCAAGCCTCAGGGGAAACGGACTGCGATATATGCTGTGCTTATTAGATAAGATAATTTCAGATGGGCCGATTCGGTTTCTACTGCACAGAAAAAAAAAGTGCAAGTATTGTCTGAGCTTTTTTTGAAGTGGTTAGCATAAAATAGACTTGAAATTCCCAGGGCCAGGATGTGGTGAACTGAAGTGAACCTAATGCAGACAGGGCGCGTTGAGATGAAGAAATGCTGGATTAATGCGGGTGTAGCATTATAGAGATGTGAGTGAGGAGCTTGTCCTTGAGAGCTGAGGGAGGGCATAATTAGGTTGAGCTGGAGAAGTCAACTTGAAACAATGTCCCGAAACAATGCAAAGCCAGCACACAGTCCCCTAAAATCACTGAAGAATGGCAGAAGAGTCTTTAAGAGACCAAACAAGGTGAGATGAAAATAACCAAGTTACGAATTAAGTTTAAATGTTAAAAAACTAAGTTTAAATGTTAAATAAATAAATAAATTTTACATCTTGTCATATCAGGCTATTCGAACCAAATTTATTTACTCAGTATTAGAATATGACAACTTGTTTTTTATTAAAGCCCGTGATCATTAATACATTACAAAAACATTGTAAAATTAGGCTAAAAGAAAGTCATCCCACTCCTCTATGTCTACTTCTATCATCGCTTGGATTACAGCATTACGCGCCTTTCTGAATGTGATTTTTCTCAAATGAGGAGGAGGAACATTAGGCAAATTACGCTACTGCACTTATATTATTGGACTGGTTGGCTATTAATTGCGAGCAGACAGAGTGTCAATCAATGTATTGGAGAATACGAACATAAATAAAGAAACAAAGTTGCTTGTCAGATTTCCCTAACAAGCTACCTTATGTTTTGAAATAAGCCCAAAAAAACGAAACCCGCGACCAGGGATTTTTTCCCACAATTTAACAAAAAAAGAAGCCCAAATTCGTGTATAATAAGCGGACTTGGCAACTGTGAATGCCGGACGGATGACAGCTCACACAGGGCGGGTCTAAGGAAAGACGGCCTAGTCAATCAACTATTGTGGGAGTGTGCAGAACTACTCTGTAGAACTACATCATTCTGACAGTGCTCAGAACAGCCTCACATGAGAAAGGGGATTTTAAAATAGAGATGAAAAAAAAAACACTGGTGGATTTTTATAATTATAGGATGGATGTGTACGCACACTTCCAACACACATTTATATTCAAACAACTTGAAAAGTGAATTTAGGTCATCCTTTTAAGCAGCACAACAGTTTCAACACTCATAATAAATCAGCATAATAGAATGATTTCTGAAGGATCATGTGACACTAAAGACTGGAGTAATGATGCTGAAAATTCAGCGCTGTATCACATGAATAAATTATATTTGTAAATATATTAAAATAGAAAACTATTATTTTAAATTGCAATGATATTTCACAAAATAACGTTTTTTCCTGTATTTTTGATCAGATAGATATAGCCTTGATGAGCAAAATAAACCTCTTTTAAAAACATTACGAAATCTTACAGATCCCAAACTTTTGAGCGGCAGTGTATATATATATATGTATTTTTAAACCAAACATTCTTCTACGTCTCAGAGAGGGTTTTTAGCATGCTGACAGACAGTAAAAATGGTAACTGTTATTGTCAACCTGCTAAAACCCTCTCCGAGTACTTGCATCACTAAATGCATACCATTTAAAGCACTGCCAACAAAGCCAACAAATTCACCGCCTTCAACAATACATTTCAAGACAATTACTGTCAGAATACAAATTCACAAATGTATCTCGCTATGAGCATTGCATTAAGACGATATGTCAAATAAAAAACGTCTTTCAACTTTAAAAAAATGCATCTTAAGACCTCTGAGTTCAGTTCTGCTGCATTCTATCTAGGAGCTAAGAACCCGGTCTCATGATGTCTGGTCTGTGAACAAGCCCTTAACCTGCACAATTTTACAGGGTGTACCACAACCAGACAATTTTAAAATTATCTATTTTGCAAATTCCTAATGTGGACACTGTGGGCACTGTAGGTTCTTCCCTATACCGTTCTATCCCTAATTCAATGAGGTTTGAGTGCCTAGTGAATCTGATCAGATTTCTCTGAATTGGTGGCCCTTCTTGCAGTTACAAGTACAGTGAGTTATACAGTCAGACACTCAATCATAGATGGCTGCTGCTGTGCCATTATGGACTTAAACTCCTTTGCTTGAGCCAATCACAGCACACAAATGCACACACACATGCACTGCTGCCAAGCTCTCCAGATGATGAGCCTCGCTCCTGTGGATTACGTAAGAAGTGGCATAGGCATCCTCGGGCAATGTCTGTGTGTGTGTATATGAGTGTGTGTTAGGCTGAGCTCTACATGCCTGACACTCAAAGCAAAACAGGTCACAAGCACTAACATGCATAAATAACCGCCACAGCCATGTCACAGCCAGTATATTTCATATCTCATGTGGAATCGTACACTGGGATGCATCACCAGTTTCAGCATTCTCAGCAACAGTGCAGCATCACTACTACTGATCGTTAGAGACAAGATGAGGTACCTTCAAAGCAGATGTGTAGATGATAATGTGTGTGTGTTATTCTACAATATCCATTTTACAATGGTTGGAAAGCTGAAAAATGCTGCCTTCTCAGGCAATATACTATATATGGAAGTCAGTTTTCGCCTCTAATTAAACAAATGTAATTAAAAGTTTTT
This sequence comes from Gymnocypris eckloni scoliostomus, assembly GCA_027564155.1. Classification (NCBI taxonomy): domain Eukaryota; kingdom Metazoa; phylum Chordata; class Actinopteri; order Cypriniformes; family Cyprinidae; genus Gymnocypris; species Gymnocypris eckloni. The sequence continues at coordinate 28,238,505 of CM050412.1, forward strand.
GAGATTAAATTTCTCATAATTTCTTTTTATGTCCCAACTGAGACTGTTGCTGTTCAAAAGTTTGTGGTCAGAAATATTTTTTTGCTGTTTTTGAAAAACATCACTTATGCAAACCAATTTACAATAACTGTTTTCAGATATTTAACATTTAAACTAATTCCTTTGATGCCCAAGCTGCATTTTTAGCAGCCATTACTCCAGTCTTCAGTGTCACATGATGCCTCAGAAATCATGCTATATGTTGATTTGTTATTTCTTATTATTATCAGTGTTAAAGCAGTTGTGCTGATTAATATTGTGATACAATTTCCTGGCATTTCAAGAATATAAGTCTTTGCTGTCACATTCATCAATTTAATGAATCCTTGCAGAACAAAAATAATAATTTCTTAAAATTAATTTACAAAATGTATCATAATTGTTCATTTATATTATTTAACCTTTTTATTTAAAGGGATAATTCACCCAAACATGACAATTCTGTCATTGATTCATCACCATCATGTCGTTCCAAACCCGTAAGATCTTTGTTGATTTTTGGAATACAAATTAAGATATTTTGATCAAACTCGAGAGCTCTCTGACCCTGCAGACAGCAACGGAACTGACATGTTCAAGGCCCAGAAAGGTAGTAAGGACATCGTTACAATAGCCAATGTGACATCAGTAAAGGTTCAACTTGAATTTTATGAAGCCACGAGAATACTTTTACGGGTTTGGAATGCCATGAGGGTTATTAATTAATGACAAAAAAGTTACATTTGGGGTGAATCTCTTTAATCTTCTTGACTTTTTACTCTGAGATGGAAATAGGCTTCTGTAGTTTAGAGATATTTGCAAAACATACAAACAAAATTACACCATCTGGTTGTTTTTGAAGGAAGCATAAATGTGCCCTTCACAGCCTTTGATATCCCACAATCCTGTGCCTCAAGTTCAGTGGTTGGTTGAAAACATAGGAATACTTTCTGAACAAACGGTATACAGGAATACCTTAATTTAGAAATTTTATTATTTTCTGAATTTTTTGTCAACCTATGACTTCATGTCAACAAAGAAATACGTATTTTTAAATATTTGCTTAGTTATGACTAAAACTTACTTGAATTTGTTACATCACTAGATGTTATATTATGATGATATAAGTCATCTTCATAAAAAAACACTGTCTGATTGGGTGGCGAGGATGCAAGGTTTTGGACACTGCCTTCATATCTTTCAATGACATTTAATTCAAATGTATTTATTACAAGCCCTGAACATGATCTGTTCAATAATCTGCAACCTATAATGGAGACCAGGCTTGATCATTGTGACATATGTCTTATTTAGAAATAAATACCCTTCATTAAATTTGAAGAGATGATCATTGTGAATAAAATTATTAGACTCATAGTGGGTTATATTCTAAATTACAGTGATTATGAATGTCAGCAATCAGTGTTGGAGACATATTTGTGCATATCAGCTGACAATCTCACAGTCTACTGTAAAAAGAGGAAGAGCAAATACTCAGGAGACTATTTAAATATATCTGCTTTAACATGAGGTCATCACACCACTTTATGCATGTCTGTCTGTGTGTGTGTGTGTGTGTGTGTGTGTGTGTGTGTGTGTGTGTGTGTGTGTGTGTCTGAGAGGTTGATCAATAGATCTGCATGAGAGCCGCACAGTCTTGGGGCCCGCAAGGCTAGTTGAGATATGAGTCTGCCATTCTCTCCCTTCTGCACTTAAAAATACAATTCTCAAAGGACAGGGACCACCCAAAACTGTCTGCTGTACAATAAACACCATTTCACCACCCGCAATTTAATTATTTAAATGGTTCATTTATTCAAACCACCAATAACAATACCATAGCCTATAAAAGGTTGTTTAAAGCAGAAGTGCATAATTATTTTAACAACAACAAAAAAAATCCCAATACTGCCAATTGGCTCAACCAATTGAGTTTGGGGGTGGGATTATATGTTTGTCCAACCAACGGTAGACAGTTGGAGTGTTTCATTTGATGGTGCAGAAATTACACACCTTTGATGCCAAAGCTTAAAAACACATTCTCTCTCGGTCTCTGATCTTTTTCAACATCTGACTATCGTGTCACTTTCTGAAAGCGAGCTGTGGGAAGCAAAACGCTTTTGGGATCGCAGCGCATTTGCCCGCTGGCCTGAGACTGGAGACTCTCCTTTCCCTCCCTCTGCTTTAATCTTCTGGATGATTTTGCCAGGATTCTGCCATTCTGGTCTCTTGATCTGCCACTTTCAGTCATTCTCAACTGGGGAGAAGTTTACACAACTGCAAAACAGATCTTCACAGCGCTATGCAACTCACAGCTACAGACACACACTGTGTGGCATAAGCTACACATAACAATGTGATCTCATTAGCATTCACAGGTATCCACACATTAATTGTGCATCTAGCACATTAACATTTTTATGTTTGAACAGAGACTACACTTTAAAATATCAATGCGATGATAGCATCTAAAATTTTAGATAACATATTTGCATAGAATATTCGAATATTTGGAATTAAAATGTGGGTTTTATTGTAAACCAATGTGCAAAAGTTTGAGGTCTGAAAGATATATTTTTTTATGTTGTTAAAATTACAATCAAAAGCTGAATTTATTTGCTCAAAATACAGTAAAAACAGTACTACTGTGAATATTATTACAATTTAAAATAACTATTATCTATTTTAACATATTTTTCAAATGTAATTTATCTACTGAGTCCATTCGGGCCGGGCTCGGGTCATTTTTTTTTTGTTTACAGATCGGACTCGGGTCGGACTCTGGCCCATTTAGCTTCTCTCCTTTTATTGTACCCATATACGTGTAGAGCACACATGGCTACTGTATGAAATATTGATTATATTATAAATATTATACATCGCCTACGCAATACTCACGCATATACGCACGCATTAACAGTTGACCATGCAGAGCAGCAGGGAGAAGTTGGAGTCTGGGGAGTTACTGAAAGTTCCCAATGCTTCGGGAAAAGCTGGATTTTGGATCATCCATACATTTGATGATGATCCTGACTCGCCACATCCTCATTGGATGCGCCTTTAGAGAAAAATGCATCTTTAGCGATTTTATAATCAAAGAGTACTTGTTTTCAATTTGAATAATTTAGATCATATTTAGTAAGTAGTAAGTTAGTAAGTAGTAATTCAAAGCTTTATATAGATACTATATTTATCAAGTCAGTGAGGCAAGTATTCGCTGTGTCTCGGTTTATCAGAAGCGCTCCTGCTCAAAACCGAAACTGCAGAAAGCGAATCCTGTTTTTTTTCTTTATTTTATAAAAGCACATTTTATTGATATTGTGAGTGCACAAATAAAAGTAGACTTTTACAGTTCTGGACAATGTAGCTTATTACTCTCACCTTTATGAGCAAAAATGACAGCGTATTTTGACATTTTTCCAATGCAAGTGATCTTGTAAAGCGTGCTAGCTTCCACTCTCCGCACAAATGACTGCATATGCATCAGCGCATTTTTATCTAGGTTAAGCATTTAAACTAACATTGAGGAGCTGTTTTATAAATGTCTCGGTTTATAAATATAGATTTAATTTTAGACAAGTCGTGAGGATTTGAGAAGGCTAAATTCAAACATATCAAACATAGGCTATGATCAACTCACTGACTGGCGCAGGCCACTTGATCGTTAAAAAAACAAAAACATCCATTTAACAAATAAAAAATTCTTCAAGCATTTTTCTAAATGAACTTATTAAAATAATTAAACGAAATACAATCACTTTGCCATTTCATAGAAAAAGTGAACTATTTTAATAGCTGAAACAGTAGTATAAGCTGTTTTGGGAGAAGGGGAAAAAAGACAGGCTTAACTGTCACCTTTGATCAATTTAACGCATCCTTGCTGAATAGAAGTATTAATTTCTTTAAAAAAAATATTTTATATATATATATATATTAGGGGTGTCAATTTTCGATTATTTCCATAATCTTTAACAATGTCTGGGATAAGAAAGTCTAAAGTGTGGAGGCACTTTGAAATGGTAAAATATGATCCAAAAAAAGTAAGATGCAAGTTGTTCCAACAGCTCATGTCCTACCACTCGACAACAACAAGCATGGCCTTATGCTTAAAATGGGTAAGTTATGGGGACTTATAAAATTGCTATATTAATCTCTCTAGATCCACCCGTGATATTAGACTGATGACAACAGTTAATATTTTAGTAGTGAAGCAGCGCCAAAACTAACTCAAAGAAAACTAGATTTGAGACCTCCATTGTCCGAGAATAGGAAAAGAGTAATCACAGACAAAATTGCAGAATTTGTTGACATGAGGCCCATAAACATTGTGGAAGGCGAAGGTTTTAAAGATTGAATGCACACACTTGAGCCAGGATACACCGTTCCCAAAAGAGAGGCAGTTATGCATGCCGGTGGATGCTAAATACACGTCCATATGGGCAGAGATTTTCAGGTTAAAACATTGCGAAGCAGTCAGCTTCACCACAGATATTTGGACCCCGCTGCAAATGGAGGCTTATCTGACAGTTACGGTCCACTTTATTACTAAAGGCGACTGGAAAATGTTGTGCTAGAAACAAAGAAAATAGAGGAAAGTCATTTCATTTCACAAACACTGAAATAGGTAATTTGTGATCGGGACATTCCAGGTACTAAGTTAGTTTCCGTTGTCCATGACAATGCAACAAATATGGTCACATGCACCAATCAGCTGGCCCAGGATCCATCGTGGGGAACTGTAAAGGGAGTCCGTTGCGCAGGGCATACACTACAATTGTGTATTAACAGTGCATTAAAGAAAGATCCCGTGTGTCGCATTGTTGTTGCTGCCACCAAGCCACCACAGTACTTGCAGAAAAACAAAGAGAGCAGAATGTAGCCGAGCATAAACTTGTGCAAGATGTTGGCACTCGATGGAATTCTGTCTTTCTGATGCTCGATCGCCTGTTAGAGCAAAGAGGGCCAGTTTCAGCTGTCCTGACGGATTCAAGTGTCAACAAACGGTCCGACTGTGATCTAGAGCTCACTACATCCCAGTGGAGAATGGCAGAGGACATAGTCAATGTTCTCAAGCCAATGATCACACTCACTGAAAGAACTTTTGTCACAAGACATGAACATATCTCTGTCTGACACTGTTCCGATGCTTATGAACATTAAGAAATTACATTTGATGATGTGTGAAGACGACAGTGCTGTTATTAAAACCCTCAAGACTACACTGACTGAGGAGATTGACAGTCGATGGGAGCTTAAAGATCGTCTCCTGGAGAGCAGTATTTATATTAACGCTGCAGCTCTTGATCCATGTTTCAAGAAGCTTTCTTTTTCACTGATGAGCAAAGGAATGAGGCGTATACTGTGGTTGAAAATCTGGCTGAGAATCTCTGCCAGGCCTGTACAGGTGAGGACAGTGACTTGGTGGAGGAACATGACCATGCGGGCCCTTCAGAACAAACAGAGAAGGATCAAGTGGTGTCGATGCTGTTGTCCAGTGATGAAGAAGAGCAACTGCTAGAAGACACTCAAGAAAGTGAGATGAGGGCTTATTTAAAGGACACCACAAAAAGCAATACAGGACTGCTGGAATGGTGGCAAAAGAATGAGGAGAGATACCCAAAGCTGTCCAGAGCTGCAAAAAGGATACACAGCATCCCATCTACCTCCACACCATCAGATATTCTCCAAGGCTGGATTTATCATCACTTCTGCCGGTCAACGTCAACAAGTTGGTTTTCCACGCACACAACTTGAAAAGACTCAAATGGACACAGGCAGAGTGAAAGATTTTTTTTTTCTTCGATCAGGTAGGGTAGTGATTTCAAAGAATTTCAGCCGGTTCTAATTTTATTTTTGGATGCTGCATGTTTGGCTAAAAGACTGCCGTGCCATTTTAGCATTTATTGTTGGCTATCTGCAGTTAAAAAGACAATGTTGACAATTCTGGCTATACTTTCGTAATTTTAATAGTTTCTTTATTTTTATTGATCACTCAGGGTTATCTAATTTAATTATTTGTGACCTGTGTTTTAAATATATGTTCCCCTGCACTTTAGGCATTTTGCACACATTTTAGGCATTTTGTTATGCACCTTGTGATTTATTCAGACTTTTTTCGTTTAAATTTTTGTATTTATATTTATTAGAGTAGCTATATATTCAGTTCTAATTTAGTTTTGTAAATATATATTTTTTTTTCGGTGCATCGATGTTGCGCTGCACTTAGAGCGTGCTCACACAGGCAAATTAGCCGGTTTAATTTGATTAAATGCAAATCCTGTTTGCAGTGTGGCCTTTATTATTTATTTAATATCTTTTTAGGTTTCTAAAAAAGCAATTCTATATATTTGTGTAATGGTGTAATGTTCTTTACATCATGGCTTTAAAATGTTATATGAGGAATATTTTACGAATGTAGCCTTTTAGCCACATTGGCTTTTCAACTTGAAAAATATTACAATAAAAAAATTGCTGAATATCAGCAAGATTCGAAAATTCAGATTCGACTCTGTAAATCCTTAGTTAATATATATACTGTATATTGAACTTTTGAACATTTAAAAGGTTTCATGTTTCAAAAGCTGTTAACTGTGTTTCATTGTCAATCGAAATTTTAAAAAATATGTATCTGTATGAGATAACACGCAAATACTACAAAATACCATGAGATTTGTACCATGTATATCTGACCAGGAATACCAGCATAACCTAAGTCAGTCATAGTTTTGCTAGTTCATCCAAAATTTGACAACTAACTCAAGGCTTGTAGCTTAGGTACAGAGACCAAAATCAGTCACAAAATCAAAGGTAAGATTTGATTTATACCATCTCATTCAGCTGAATCTTGAGATTCATTTTGCACTGCCAATAGCTCGGGATGAGATGTAAAGAAAGAAAGAAAGAAAGAAAGAAAGAAAGAAAGAAAGAAAGAAAGAAAGAAAGAAAGAAAGAAAGGACGGTGCACTAATCACAATTTGGAGTATCTTAGGCAGATTTTAATTTGCCCTCATCTCACGGCAGCCGACATTTATCTGATCACAGACGCTCAAAGAGGCTAAGAATCACTGAACTCCTCAGAGAGCAAAGACGATCAGTTTCTAAAGAGGCTGTTCTCTGAAGAGCCGCCGCATGTATCAACTTCCACCAATATCATTCCACCACATCAAGCGAGCTGTTCTTCTGACTTGACTGACAGCTTATGATCCTGTAGTGATGGCAGAAGAAATATTTTCAATTAGAGCTGCGCTCACTGTGAAAAGTAATGTCATGCCTCTGTGTGTACGAATGAATCGCGGAACGTGGAATTTCATTTCAAAATCAAAGGCCATCTATTTGAATACAGAGTGTGAATGGAGATTTTGATTAGACAGGAAGTTCTTTGCCGTCTCTGAGGTGGGAATAGACCTTAGTGACATGTTCGGTATAATTAATTTCTGAATTTATGTACTAGGATCATTCATGAGAGTGATGAGAGAGTCACTGAACTAATGTGATGTGCCTTAATGATCCCAAATCCCAATCCAGTAACAATAAACGTCCTTTTACAAAAGACTTATGATGGGTCTGACTGACAAGCCATGACAGCGGATCAACACAGTTAAGCACAACAACTGGCATCACTTTAAAGCAGATGAAGCTTGTTATGTTGTGGTGCAGCATAATGTAGTCACATTTCAGAAAGGCAAAACCAACAGTGGGTCATCCATGTCCTAATGAATTAGTTTTTAGCTTGAGAATCAGAATCAATGCCCTTAAACACCAGTAGTAACACCTAATAACACAACTGACAGAGAAACTAAATACTTACTGACAGGTTCACACTGCACCTGAAACAGAGCAGAGATTATTTCATTTCCATTGTGAAAGGATACAATCGTAAAGCTCCATTCTGAGTCCCGATGGCAAGGATTTTCTGGACGGGGTCGAATGCCATAGAGGAGGGCTGATAAGGGAAGCCATGGCGCACAGTCTGAGGATCAAATCAGAAAAGAAAAACATATTTAAAAAAGTACACAATGTAAAGCTTGGGGGCATAACCGGCACAGAAATGTACTTTAAAATTTCAGCCAGCAATTAAACTATTTTACATTTTATTTATTTTCAATTGTTTGTTTACATCTTTATTTATTTGTTTTTATCTGTTTTTGCTTATGATGAATGTTTCATCATTTTTAATGTGACAGATATCTTACAGTGTTGTTATTGTTAACTTTGTTAAACAAAGCTGAAATAAAAATACTAGATTAACCTACATCAGTTAGTTGCCAGATACACATTTTCATTTTCATTAAATTAAAGTGCTAAATTTACTAAACCTGAATAATACAAAAATTCTAATAAAAAATAACAACACTAAAATGAAATGTTAAAAATATAATAAATATTACTAAAATAATACTGGCTTTATACTGTAGTATTTTACGGTCTTGATTTGAAGTGTAGTAGTAAAGCATGTGTATGTGTGCAGCACAGAGTCAAACTTCCCCTCAGGGACAATTCAGTATCAATTCAATATCAATTTCAACAGAATATATCCAACTATTTAAATACCCAGCCTTTTGAATTGCTCAAACAATCCTGATGTGCTATAGACAGACAAAAACAACAAGCAGTGAGAACACAGACCTTGCTGAATTGTATCCAGAGAACAACAATGGTTGACTACAGGTTCACAGCACTGGCCTCTGCTTAACAGCTGGCATCGTCGCACTCTGTCCTGTGTTTTAAAACCTAGAGGGTGCCTATACTGATAGCACTTCTGAGCATCAATTCGCCCTTATAATGCTGTCTAGGTAGGCAGCTCAGTGTGTTTTGAGCTGCAGCCTCTGTATGTTTGTTTAGTGGCTAAAGCGGGTTATGTAAGTGGCTCTCGCGGGGACGGGTACCTGTCGACGAGCAGCAGCTTCACTTCATCCTTCCCATCTCTTTTCATCTTTCCACTAATTATGAATTAAATATTAACGTAATTCAGCGTTTGTATGCGTCTCTTAAATTTTAACTTGACAAAAAGGCCAAAGCCTCTGTAAATGCACTCATGTAACCTCGTTTCAAATGATTAGATTAGTGATTATTTATAATAGAGAGGGGTATTTAAAGAAACAACTGTATCAATATCGTGCGTCACCATTTTTCTAAAAACGGAAAGATTACATGAAAATTCCCTTCTCTTCAGAAATTATTTAGTGCTTAGTAATAACATAATTAAAGATCATACATGTAAGCTCTTGAAAATAATTAATGTGGAATAGATTCCAAAACATTCTCCGTGGAATAATATTAGACGCGTCGACTCGACAGTATCCTTGTCACAAACGCATTACTTTTTTTTAACTAACTGATAAAACAATGTCCAGCAGTCAACAAACATAGAGGCGAAAATGACAATTATGCTGTCATTTGGGATTCTTGTAGCGACTCAGCAGATCTCTAGACACAAACTTCAATATAACATAATAAGAATTGTGAATGACTCGGTGTTCAAACGAATCGGCTGAGTAAATGATTCAATGACTCACTCATAACACAAAAGGAACTTGTCGCCACCTACTGTAGTAGCCAAGTAACCTGTAACAATGTTGACCAAGCGAACGGCTTTGAATCTTTGAAATGAATTAAAATCCCAGCTGCAGTGCTGTCATTCTCCTACAGTTTCCGCACACACGTGTGTGGGTTTATAATCTAATGTGGCATTCATTTGGATGTGGTTCTGCACTGAGTGAGATAGATGAGTAGACGAAGCCTCAACAGATAACCCGTTTCTCAAAGAGAACTATTAACTCCATCTATTGTTCTGCAAGATCTAATCCAGAGAGGGCAGCTAAACCCACCAATACTTCAAACTTGACCTATTCAAAACACATTGCAGCTTGCAGTCTCAAAACCTAGACAACAACCTAGTGATCTGCCTACCTAGAAAACATTTGGGCACCTTTCATGACCAAAATTATCCTTCGATACAGTACAAGCATGTGTGTCCAAAATGAGTCAAGAATGGTTCTGGGTTTACAAGAAAATACCAAAATGCCACGTTAATCCCAGCACAGTATATTATGCAAGAAACGGGTTGTACACCCCCCTCCCCTCCACACAAGCATCACAGCTTCATTCTATAACCACACATGATACAGACGTTTCAATAAAGTAGCATGTTTAACACTATGAGGCGGAGAAATGGAAGATATACGGACTGCAAAAGTAAGCGTGTGGGTTCAAATGAATCTCAGTGCCACGCACGAATATTTTACGCATTTGTGCGCATTTTCCAAACACAGAGTCAGCTCTTTCCACGCACAGCTTGAGAAAAAAATCATTTAGTCTGGGTCTGAGGGGGCAGAGTATGATAGTACAGTGTGTATACAGGCTAACATACCAGCCTTTTAATGTAAAAACGCATTTCACCGGTGCGCAATCAAAATATACTAGACACTGTTATTTGCAATAAAACATACGAATGACATCGTAACGCTTTCATACAGATTAAAATAATTTTTTTCATTACAACATGTGATGCATCGCATCTACCTACCAACCAGAAAAGACACGCGTTATCCATATTCTAGTATAGCCTATCTATATTCTAATGAATATGTGGATAAAGTGAAAACACAGCATGCACTAAGTGGCACTTGCGCGAGGTTTATTCAAGAAACACACACACACATCAGGTGATGTTACACATTCACTTGAAAGCTTCCCCACCTTGCAGAGCTGGAAGTGTTCAGACTGGAGCGTCTCCGGGATGAGCTCGTTCTCCTTGGCTCCGAGCTGCGGGGATGTAGAAGGGGACGACACGGCCGTCAGCACCTTACGAATATTAAACTTCTTCATTTTCCCCCGGTGCGAGAGACTGAGGGGGACAGGAGCACCGAGTCGAGATCAGCCGTGGATGATGAAGGGGAACGCCGCTCTCGCTCGTTTCTGCAGCACGTCTCTTTAAACCTCACATTTTAAAAGTGCTTTTCACCGTGTCCTCCATGGCTAAAAGCTTGGGTTGCGGGGTGTCCGTTTATTCTGACTCGGCGTCCCGCTGCGTCTCAAAGTCCTCTCTATCTCTCTCTCTCTCTCTCTCTCGATCCCTTCTGCTCTCCACTTAACGCGGAAACATCGCTGCAGCGCCGCGCATGCGCACTCCAGACTGGATGAATACTGAAGCTGCCATCCAAACGCTTTCCCGGTGACCAGGCAAGACTGTGGAGCGCTGAGTGAGCCTAGCGTCACATTGCAGAAATGAGGGGCGGGACTCTGCACCTGGAGCCGCAGGGATGCAGGATGGAAAGCGCATCAGCTAATCAGCTAAGTCATAATATGGATCATTATTTTAAGTTAGCCTGCATGCTGTAAAATAGATTTGATAGGGGAAATATTTTTTTTCAGATTATGACTATTTTTAAGGTTAATTTCTCCATAGGCACATATCTCACATTTTTTACTACAAAAAGCTATCCATGGGTGTTCTCTAGGAAGAAACAGGGCTCTCACGGTCATGGAAAATCTGCACATTTCAAGGAGACATACATTTCTTGAGACGATATATGTTTCCAGTTATATTCATCTCTAAAATATTATCATGGGTTGAAATCGATGTTATATATATAATTGCTGTCATTATTGTTCCTTACCTGGTAATCTGAATGAATGTAAAAGTCGTGGATATTCATTGGTCAAAATGTATTAGTGCAAAAAGAATAGGATAACTGAAAACATGTTCTCCAATAGTGTGACACTGTATGGGGTAAGTTGTCACAATGGAACCTGCAGTTCAATATTAAACAGCATAATATTGTACCTCTGAAACATGCATTTTCTGTAAAGCTGCTTTGAAATGATTTGTATTGTGAAAACTATACAAATAAATGAGTATTAATGTAAGCAACATTAAACAGGAAATCTGTTCAAGATAACAAATATTATGTGTATAAAATGTATTTCTAAACATACACAAGTCTGAATGTATCTCCGTGTGGCTTCGTTGTGTTAAATTGTTACACAAAAGCTATAACTATAAATATTATATGCAAATGTTAATTGCAGGATATAATTGAGGTATTTCTAATTTAAGACCGTTAGAAACAAACATGAATCCATCACTACAGAAAACAATCTTTAGTGCGATTGCAATTCGATTTTTAGCCAGACTTTTAATCTGAAAACTGATCATTATAAAGGTTTGCCAGCTATCTAGCTCAGTGTTTGCTTTGGTATGTCTGATGTCAGATAAAGAGGGTCAGAAAGTGGAGGACACAATGGCTCAACCGTCAGTCTTGCCACTACTGTTTAAGAGTCTGTTGCTAGCAATTGATTTAGACACCTGCCCTTGTTTAATGAAGGCCAAGTTTATTATCTGCAATGCATGTCTGGTAGAGCCCAGTTTGTCTCTGTCCACGAGATTAAATTACATTATTTTGGGGAAACTTTTAACACCACTTAATCAAACTAGCTGCTGAGAACAACTGTATATACCGGACAGCATGTCCAACTAATCACTTATTGCTAAATCTAATTAATAGCATATTCATCCAATTCATCCAAATTAATTTTTTTAACTTGGATTCAGTTGTAAAGGATAAATCATCCATAAAAAAACAATGCATCCATGTAAACTTAGATAAGCGTACATATATATCATTATAAAATAAGGTATTAAGACCGCATCAGTGAATAGATTTAAAATGAAAAGTTAGTCACAGTATATGTAAATAAAATCACTGAGTACCCATGACAACCACACTGATAAAGACAAACACTAGGCCTTCACTGAGGTTTGGAGATCCCTTTGATTCTCTACCCTTTCATACTGTAACGATGGAGATAAGTGTTGCATGCATTTCCTTATCAGGCCCTGGGAGAGGCTGAAGAGACCCTTATAAGGTAAGGGCCATCCTCATGTACGTATGAGGCACTGACCAATCACCAGCTCGCTAGTCGCTACACACACAAAACACTCCATAAACCACACACTGGAACATCAATGACTTCAATGGTTTCTCAGTAACTCTGCTCGCTTTTATTCATGACAATCAGAGAGAGAGAGAGAGAGAGAGAGAGAGAGAGAGAGTGTTTAGTATTCAGCATTAAGTGGGTATGAGATTGACATTGAAGACCCTCCCACTGGTCAATGTTTGGCTAGTTCAGTAAGGAGGGCCAAAGTTCACAGAAGCAGGACTAAAGCAAGCTACTTCTTTGCTGATGTGGAAGCTGTAAAACCTGCTAATTACAGATGCAGCAGTGCCATTAAGTGCACACTAGCACACGATCACAATAAAACAATTTAAAATTAATATCTTAATTTTTTTTATTTAGTCATAACTCACTATATCTAATGATGTTTAATGAAAAATGTAAAGCTTAAAAATGAATAATTTAATTTAGTTGCTATGTGCAATAATTTATATATATATATTAAAATTAAATGCAAAATAAAAAACAAATGTAAAGAAAATGTATAGTTAAAACTTTTTTAATTGTATATAAATACACACATACAAACAAACACATTTTCATTTTAAAATGTTTTAAGAGTTATGTTAAATTGATGTGTAATAATTTTTATCGGTATACCATCATAATTCTATATATACATTTTTTAACATAAATGATATTATAATTCACATTTCTATTTCTCAAAATATATTCAATATCAAAAAATATTGACACACCTTTTATGAAAATATCAGATAATTTTGACAGTAATAAAGATAATCTTATCTGCATCACCACAGAAACTGCATTCATTATAACCTATGATGTCAATTACCTGTCCAAGCTAATTAGATGTCCCTTTCTCCTTGGCATGCTTAGCCCCGCCCCCTTTTAAACCGGGGACCTATTTTACTCTGATGATGATTACACAGCGATTGTATGCTTTATTTCATAATCACAAGGCCCATGTCATTATTAGTTTGTTTTGATGACCTCTAACAAGTTATGAATAATTCATAAAGTATTTCAATATGCAAATATCCGTCTTCTGTGATTGAACACGGGTTTTAAACTGAGGGGAATGTAAAGTGTGTTTAATATTGAACTGTATTATAAGGAACAGTGTATTCAAATTAATCCACCCCTAATCCTACAAAGGAAGAACTGGATGTGACATGGCTTTAAAGGGACATCATTAAGACTATAATAACAGATAAAATCACTCATTTACACACACACACAGCACATGGCTTTAAAGGGACATCATTAAGACTATAATAACAGATACACTCACACATTCACACAGCACAGGGCTTTAGCAAAATGCACTATGAGAGCTACATTTACATTTCAAATAGGAACAGTTATGCTTTTTAACACGAGTGCAGAATGTGATCAGATTGCCAAATTGTTTGCAGTCTTTGGTTTACAGGTCTTTAAGTGGATCTCACAAAAGAGATCTTAATTCACATCTATGAATGCCAATTCAGTCTGATTGCATCATCTGCTTCATGAACAGATGTTGATTCTGTATCACTGCCTTAAATAATGCATCGACAGCATCTTAATGAACTGAGAAGGCACGAGAGTTTTACGATTTGGAGAGAAAGTAACATTTCCCACCACTTCAGCACACAATCCCAAAATATATCCTCATGTTTCTCCAAATACTGATTTTAAAGGGAAAGTTCAAACAAAAAATAAAATGTTGTCATTATTTGCTCACGCTACTGTCATTCCAAATCAGTTTGACTCTCTTTCTAATAGAATTTGAAGGCATTTCTGTTTTTGGATCATTTAGTTTTGTAGCTGCAAGGGGTCAAATCCTAATTTGGGAAAACGATGTAGTTATAATTATTTAAGTTTTATTAAACACCTCAGATAAATGCATTATTAAGCAGATAAAAGATGAAAATACAATCGATTGTGGATTCCCTTTCTATTGCCCAAGTATTTGGGAAAATAATATACTTTTCATTCTAGTCTAACTCCTAATTACTCTTGCATGAATAGGTTCGATAAATTGACTTTGTTGGATAGTACTTTTACTTTTACCAAACTAAAACCTATAAAGTCTTAAAGGTCATTGAGCAATTAAGCTCTAATAGTGGTGCTGGACCTGATGGAGTCGAGCCTAGATACATCAATCTTGCCTCTCATATTCTTATTTACCCACTGTCTGGTCTCTTTAATATCTCATTATAGCCTATTGAGTTACCAGCTATTTGGAAGTACTCCCGTATTACTCCAAGTTATAAAGGAAGTGATATTATTTATTGATCCACACAATTAAAGACCAATATCAATAATCTATGTTATTCCAAGAGAAACTATCTGGTTTATTTACACAAGAAAGAGGGGTACCACAGGGCTCAATATTGGGTCCTCTTCGTTTTCTATTTTCATTAATGATCTTCCCCTAGTTCTTTCACATTGTTCTGTTTATTTGTATGCAGACAACACTGTCATTTATATTTCAAATCCTCATTTAACTCCAATTCAAAATATGATTAAATCAGATTTGAATGCTTTACAATAGTGGCTCCATTCTTATAATTTACTACTGAACAAAGGTACATCTCATACCATGGTCTTTGGTACTAAGCAAATGTTTCAATTAAAATATAATAATATAAAAATAATGTGTAATGATGGCACATATTTGCATAGAGTGGATCAAATTAAATATCTGGGTTTATGGCTGGATCCTGAACTTTCTTTTTTGTTACATAATTCGTAAGGTTCATTTTGGAACCAGTGTACTGTATGGATCAAAAAATATTTTTTCTTTTAATGTTAAAAAAACTTGTTTTACAACTTATATTACCATTCTTTGACTATATTTTGCCTCTTACTACATCCTATAATAAGTTGTGCAGATTTGTTATTGAATGTTCATATGATACACATCACTGTATTATGTATGATAAACTTAAATGGTTTCCACTCAATATCATGATATATTAAGGTTTATATTTATATGTATATTTACATTTACGTTTAGTCATTTAGCAGATGCTTCTATCCAAAGCGACTTACAAATGAGGACATATGTGCTAGGTAAATATAAATATATTTAAATATAATTATCAATACTTCATGTGTAGTAGGGTATATTTTGATTTTTTGTTGTGTTTGTTTTGTGTTATGTTTTTGATTCTTGTGTAATAGGACCCCCTTGAAAACGAGATGATGCATCTCAAGGAGTTTATCCCAAAGAATAACATTTGTTGCAATTAGCATTACATGAATACAACAGAAGAACACAGTATGGTACAGTATGTCCCCATTTAGATAGCTAGGTGAATGTGTGTGTGGGTGTACAGACTTGACAACTAAAAGTCAGTGCTACATTAGGAGAACGGAAGATGTCTCATTTGCACTCATTGCAACACATCTGCTATCAGCGGGAATAATCAGTAGATACGGTAAGACACCCATCAACAATTCTCAGCAGACAAATTCACACACACACACACGCACACACACACACAGATCAACTCACTCTGTCGACTAAACTGCAGGCTGCTGGCAATGACACTAAAACACCCATCTTTGAGCTTTGGGGGGAGGACATGTAACGTAAATAGCACAATAAGATACAGAAGGATAGAGAAATTATGCTAAACATAAAGGAGACACCTTTGAATAACAAAGGAAATACATATACATATTGAGCTTCATTAATTAAGTATAACATATGTATTATTAATAGACTATAAATCATGTGGCTGAGTGAAAGGTCAACTCCGAGGCCTGCACTGCACAAACTTTCTGTCTCTAGAATATTATCTGTTCACCATGATGATTTGTAATCTCATTTTAGACAAAAGCTATTACTGAACTTCAGGAATTTTCTGCAATGTGACTCTTAAAACAGTATCTGAGTCTACACTATCTCAAGCACAAAAATGAAGCAAAGAGGAAAAGTGATTTCCAAAGGTTGAATGGCATGCCTTGTATGTTGTCAGGGTTTCAAATAATAACATTACAGTTTCCGCTTACAGCATATAAGGGCAGCCACTGCGACCTCTGTTCTTTCAGCTCTCATCATTTTTGGCCGAGTCAGAAAACTATTTCAAAGCTTCCTGTCAACAGCATCTCTCAGCACAAGTGTAAGATGGCAAATGGCACTATGTAAGGGCATTTTCTAACATATACACATCATTGCCAGCTCCCAGTCTGATTAAACACCTCCCTGGTTTTTAGATAACTTTAAACGACAGCCATCAATCCCTCAGTCTGATGGGAAAGACAACCTGTCTTCCCTTTTTCTATTTTTCCTGTGGTTAAGACACACTTATGGTTTAATATTATATGACTATTCCTCTGAGCTGGTATGCTTTAACTAGGGGTGAGAAGATAAGCAAGACAGCTGACATTAATTTAGGGTTAGGGTTTAGCTAAGGTGAATCTGTGAATCATAGTGAACTGAAGAAGTCATTAAATAATCATATCTTGGCATTGTCTCTGACCCTGAGTGTAGCATCCAATTTGCGCTGAATAGACCTCATGGACCATAAAAGAATAAAGATATTCTTTTCTCCAATTAACGCATTTTCCGTCACTGATTGACATTTTAATCTCCTCTTAAACACCGAAAAGAAATACAGCGTGTAAACGTTACTCTGACCAAGTGCGTGAAAATTTGAGGAAAATGATTTCCAATTTTTGCTTGATATGTCGTTGTGTTCTGACGTTCTTCATGTTCAACTTCGGAATCAGAACACCATGGTTTCATAACCAAGAGTTAAAAATGCTAGCACCCTTTCAAAATCTTATGAGAGCAAAACACTGCTTTGGGCCATTATGCAGTTACGAAACCTTCTCAATTAAGTGCTGTCATTCAGATTGTGTTATCAGACGCTGTACAGAGAGTCCCATCATAACACATCATGTGCCCAGATGATGCACATTTCAGATGGGGATTCTGTCAGCACACAATCATTCTCTCATTACATAAACAGCAGGGATTTGTCTCATAAACCAATATTGATATAGGTTCACCTGAATATTTAGGTGTCAAGTCACTGCTTTGGGAGTCTATGCACCGCATGTAAATATTCCTGAAGGAAATGTTCAGGGGGGTGATTCTATAATTGCGGGTACATTTGGTGTCCGAAGTCATTATTATTTAAGTTTTTTTCAAATGGTTATATTTTTTTATTTTAATAATTTGTTACTGATTGTTATTAATTACAAGATGCAACAGTTCATAACAATATAATAATGTATTTTAAAAGTGTCTTAAATAGCTGAAAATCACAACTTCTTGTTGTCCGAATTAGTCAGTGTATTTTTTCCATCATGTATCAATGTTTAATTAAAATATTTTAAAATACTTTTCTTTTGGTAACATTTTGTTCATTTTATTTATAAAAGCCCTAAATAGTCACTTAATTCTACAACATTAAATTATATAAAATTAACTTTTTTTTTTCAATGTGTCCATAAATCTTGCGTCAACTCTGTTACTGTACCATATTTTCCCTTTAAATTAGTGGAAATATCTCCAACATCTGTGTAAGATACATGAAATGATGTCACTTTCCCTCACTGATAAGATCTGAAGTACTGAAAAGTATGTCTCTCTGAGAAAATATTTTAATATAAAAATTATTAGTTAGTTATTTTGTAGAACTCTGTTACCACAATATCAAAAGGAAAACAGAATGTATTACTGATCACACACTGGGTTATTTAAAGGTCTTTTAATAATGTTTTCATTAGTATAATGTGCTCTTAACATTTATGTCAGCAAGTGGAGTTTTTGGCAAAAATAAAATGGTCAATTCTGTTACCGTCAAACTCTGTTACCAAGGTAGAATAGCAATGCCTGCAATAGTGTAACAGAATTGACAGTCCACCGGATAATTCTGTCAATTCTATTACATTACAATTCAGTTACTTAAAAGGCCAACTTGGTTTATGAACTATTTAAAAAAAAAAATGTTTAAAAATCTCATAAACATTGAGATATTGTTGCACCTTTATAATATTTCAGATGAAAAATACTTGCTCCAAGTGGACAGTTCTTTGAAGACATAGGTATTTTCTTTCTTTTTTTGTCTTTAAGGTATACATAGGTGAAATATTATCTCAGTTTCGAGTGTTGGAATGTGAGGACTGTTTGTCTAATGAAACGAAGGATTTTTCCATTAATGATTTATTGTTATTTCTGCACATTGCCTAATTTGTCCGTAACGGAGTTGACAAACAATACCATAAAGACATCTGTTTTTTCATTAAAAGTAAAATAAAATAAAAAGTAATATATGTTTGGCAAGCACTAAATTATTAAAATGTTTTCAATAAGATATTGGAAAGAATTTCTGTTAGTGAACAGTTTTTTTTCTTAACTTTCTGAAATACCAAATGTATCTCCAATTATAGAATAACTCAGGGATTAGTAGCAGTTAGTATAAAGTTATAATTTGATTTCATTATTAACTGAGATTTATCTTTCGAGCCTCTCAGGATTAAAATGTAAAGCCGTTCTTATAACTTCACTCCAACGTGTCACACAAGCCAATTTAATGTCAGTCATTGCCCTTGTTCAGTTCCTGCGATAGAAGTGAATGTGTGAGAAGACAAAGATATGGGGAAAAACATAGACACTACAATTAATAATGAGTCCTTTGTCTAATCTCCACAGTGCCATCAGCCAGTAGAGGCCACGTCTGGCTAATATGAGGCATTAAATTAATGTTTTGTTCTTTTTATTGTGTTGTGTGGCACTCAGGGACTAGAATTAAATCTTGTGCATTTGCTCAAGCACTTCCTCGTACCTTATATTGAGCTGACGGACTGCAATGCAAGAAAAGAAGTCATGTTTTGCGAGTACATGTGCAAATTCTGACTTCTGGCTTATCTCCCTCATGTGATTTCTGGGGAGGTGAGGGCTGGTATAACTGGAGGAGAACTGACTGCAGACTGAGAACACAGACACATACACACATCCACTACACACAGACACACACATATCCAAGACCCTACATCACTTCAGATGTCTTGCTTCACAGACAGAGAGAAAAACACCCAACTCAAGTTTGTGTCTGTGTTTGTTGTAGGGATGAGACAACAAAAGAACAGTGAGAGAGAAAAGGGACACAGAGAGAGATTTAACCTCAATTATCCTTGTGAGCAGAGACATCTTATGAGAAGCTGTGAGTAATGCTCTAACTGTCCACTGGATTGGAATAATATCTCCTGGAGCAGGAATCTCAAAACCCCTAAAAAATAAAAAAGAACAGACTGCAGTCCTACAGACAACTGAGGTCACTTTGCTGCATGCAGCTGGCAGGAAAGTTTCTGATTCAATCCAGCGTTTCATTTAAAGATACAGAGGTCTCGCACATTAGGTTTGAAGTGGAAACTGAGGAGTCATGGCATGAATCAATACATTTACAAAAAAACCTTGATCAAATTAAAATAGGAGTTTTTCCATATATGTGACCCTCTCTGTGAAATCCAGGCTAAGGTCTCAAAATCTAATTATGAGAAAACAAGCATCAAAGTTTGATTCCTGCCGTTAATTTCATTATAAATTCAAACTTTCAAACAAAGGTCATTCATGACCTTACTCAGTCAATATTAAAGATTTAAAGGTTCAATTTTCATGATGATTTTTTGTAGAAAAAAGAAAAATCCCCAAAAATGACTTTAGCTGGGTTTTCAGAGCGGGTCACACACACACACACACACACATATATATATATATATATATATATATATATATACATGTGTGTGTGTGTGCTTTATGTTCTGGAAACTGATCCAAAAATATTGATGACTCATTCTGCAATATGCAACTTTGTCCAATTCAAATTTTCTTTTTATTGACAATGTACCTTCACTTAACAGTAACATGTTGGAATGATTTATATATTTCTGTTGTAACACATATTCTCAAATATCTAAAATGATGTCTAAATACTAATAAATAGATCATTTATCACAGCTTACTGTAGTTATGCATTCCTCAAATAAAAGTGATTTAATTTACTTGGGAGATTCATCAAGAGATTTAATTCTTTAATCACATCCCATTGTGTTTAAGTTAAATTGGCAATTAGTAATTAGCTTGAATGTATAGGAACAATAATATTCCGTGTCTTCTGGGAAACGACATCCGTCACTCTGAGACAGGCTGTCCTTCAGAGCTGCTCAAATCAATCCTGACGTAACCATTTAAATAAAGAATCACAGAAGAAGATAACCTGACAGTGAAAGGTGACTCTGCATGCTAATCTTACCAACTGGATTCACTTGTTACAAAATAAATCTTAGCCTAATATATTCTCAAAAAGGACAGGCAATGCAATATTCTTAATAAAATGTAGAATAATATTAGAATGAGTGACTGCTTATTTTGATGCTCTGAAATTTTCAGATCACTTCCTCTTGCCCCCACTCTTACGTCCACTTGACTGGACCACCGTAGGGTTTTTCTCTAGCTCAACCTTTTCGACTGTTTCCATAGGTGGCTCTTCCGTTTTCTTAAGTGACTGCTCCTTTAGGATGTGGGAACAGAATGCCTCACGAGCCTGCAGCATCTTTTGCCGATATGCATCCATTGAGTCCTATAACAGGAAATCAATTGTTTTTCTTCTAATGACTACTCTGCTATGGTACAAATACCAACAATAAAACAAACTGCATTTATAGTATCGACACATCACAAACCTGAAAGCCAATGTAAGTCTCTAGCTGTCGTTTCATCATTTCCTTGCGTGCAATTTTTTCCTGTTTACGCTGTTCCAGAATATTGTCCCAAATCAGGCGGAAACTTTGGAACTTCTCAGAGCGTTCCCTCCTCTGCTCCTCCTCCAACACTTCATCCTTCAGACGAGGCTGCGACAAAGACTTCCTTCAAACAAAAAGAGAGTGAAACAATGAGAAAGAGAAGATCATATACTTTACTGTTCAGATTTTTTTAAAGAAATTAATACTTATTTTAAGCAAGGAGGCTTTTCAACATTGATAATAATAAGAAATGTTTTCTTAATACCATATCAGCATTCATTTAGAATGATATCTGAATTCATGCGAGTAATTCAGCATTGGCATCACAGGAAATAATTACATTTTAAAATGTATTAAAATATAAAATAAAATATAAAACAGCTATTTCAAACTGTAATGTCACAATATTACGGTTATTACTGTAATTCTGATTAAATAAATTCTTCCTTGATTAACAATTTTTTATATATATATATATTTTTGTTTATTATCGCCCCCAAATTTAGAATTTTATAATATAATGTAATAGTGGTACCTGATAAATGGCGTATAATCAATATCATTTTTGTCAGTGAACTCTCCACTCTGTTGGGGCTGAGGTTGATTGTCTATAAAATACAAACATTGAAAATATTAGGTCATGTAATAAATATACCCATATACAACTGTTTAAAATAATCTGGGCTGCGTTTCCCAAAAGCATCGTAAGCTTAAGTACATCGTAGACCCATTGAAACCAATGGAGCTACGATCAACTTAGGCTTACGATGCTTTTGGGAAACGCAGCCCTGGTTGTGTGTATCTTTGTGTGCTACCTGTTTCAGCTGTGACAGGCTCTTTACTCTCCAGCACGTTCTTGCAGCTCTTTGAGATAGCGCAGCCGGGTCTGATGAGCCTTCAAAACAAACAATCAGATACCATGCAGGATTGTTTGATTTACTTCTACCTCCAGTTATGTGGTACCTTTGCTGCTCTGCCGGGCTCAGCTGCTTCCCAGGCCTGTTTCATGGCTCTGATCTCCTCTAGTTTCTCAGTGTCTTTCTTCACCTCGATACTTCCTGCCTCACTGTGGTCACTCACCACACGCAGGGTCCAGTGGGGCTTACTCTCATCCAAACTCTGCACACAAATAAACAAGCTGACATTTATAGAGCTGTTCAAAATGTGGGGTCGGTAAGATTTTTTATTTAAAGGAGTCTCTTAAACACCACTTATTTGATAAAAAAAATTCAGCAGCTATTACCCCAGTCTTCGTGTCGCATGATCATTCGGAAATCATTCTAATATGACATTTTGGTGCTCAAGAAACATTTCTTACTTTTATCAATGCTGAGATTTTATCAACAGTTGCATAATAATTTTGTGGAAACCATGCTACATTTTTTTTCACAAATATAAAGTTCAAAAGAACAGCATTTATTTGAAATATAAATATTTTAACAGTATATCAACTTAACAGTAACTTTTGATTAATTTACTTGCTGAATCAAAACAAAAACTATATAAATATGAAAAATGACTTTTTAGCTGTAGTGCATACTTACAGTATAACTCATCCTATAAAAATATTAAGTATCTTTCTTACATTTCTGACAAAGAGACACTGTATCAGAGCTTAAACTGAAATGTCCTCAAATGTAAACATTATATCTTGATCAATTCCAAGGTTTAAAAAAATAAAATTAAATAAAAACTTGTGGGATAGAAATGTGCACTTCTGTAAAGCACAGTGAACAATGTTCACAAGAGAAGCTCCGTCTACAAGAGATTATGGGACAAATTATTTAAACATATGGTGGGATTAGATACTGACATTAAAATACATGCACAGACACACACATATACTGAACTGACTTGCTCTATAACTGAGCTTGACTTAGATGTTAGTTTATCTTTGTCCTTGTCTCGTTCCTTGGCTTTTTGGGTTGATTTGGGAGCAGATTTCTGGCCCTCTTTGCTTTGTTGGTCTGTACCCAAAGGTGCGGATGTGCAATCCAAAATATCCACAAACACTGCCAAAAAAAAAAGACAAGATGATACAGAATGAAAAAAAAGTACAGAGGTCTTCAATCGAAAGAGAGCCATACGTATCTCTATAAAATAAAATCAATGATAAAATGGCTAATATTCTGAATACATGATTAACACATTTAAATACAAGATTTACTTTTGTACATATAAGGCATGTCATTTGTTGATATTTATATTAACAATGAAGTTAATATTAATAAATACATTTGAGTCATTTTTATAATAAGTACAAAATTAGTACTTATATATTTTATAAAAAGTTTATAATAAGTAAATTTATATTAATAAGCAAGCCATTTCTACAAAAATAACCTTTCAATTAAAGTGTTTTATTCAAAGCATCCTGAGGCTTTTAGAAATGTAAATGCAGATGTAGATCCTGCTAGATGGCAGTGTTGCTCTATTTAAAAAACAGATCTAAATCTCTTTCACCTTCTTCAGTTCCTCTATGTGTAAGGGTGCATCCTACTGGACAGTTTATTTAGGGCACCCTCAGTAGCCATAAGGACACCATCACAGAACCCTGATCACTGATTTAATCTGAAGGCACACTGTGCTCTCTGACAGCAAAGTGTTACCAACATGTCACTTAGTCTCAACTCACTGTTTGTATATCCCAACTCACTGAGAATATGAGACTGGACCAGTATAACAGAGCTATTTTGGGTGTGGATTGTCTACTGCTCGTTAACAATTATGCTTAGATTAAATGTAAAATAGAGTCATTAGGAGGGATGTGATTTGTACTTGATTTAAGAGAGGTTTCATGTTTATAAATGAACATTTTGTTAATTAATTTGTTACATGATATATGAACACAACGAAACCCTTCACAAATATCAGACACAAGGCATTGGAAGCAAGCATAGAGGTCATTCCAGTCTGAAGTCCAAAGGGCAGCCATACTGCATGCCTTCTATATGAGCCTAATGAACATCTGGCAGAGTTCAGTGCACTGGGCCTGGTTCCCATGTGCATTTATTGATTGGTGTGTGTAGTAACAGTTCAGGGTGGCTCCTGGTCCACTGAGAGCCACTCAACTGGGTTAATTCAATTCTCTTTCCTCCAGAAATACTTTCCAGGGCACCAGAGGCCAAGAGCCAACTTCATTTGACTTCCCATTGACCCATTTACACAAGCTTATCAGGAAATGAAATGAGAGGCACATGTGGATTGTGACGCACACGCTTGAGAAAGTACAGTGAGCACACGTGGATCTACACACACTCACACCAGTGATAAAAGCCCAATCCGAGGCATTTAATCACCTAGATTCAGTTTAATTATGGATTCACAATAAAAAAACAAAACAAGGAATACATTTAATATCAAGGCATCAGGAGGACAAAAGAATTGTAATATTATTACTGGAGCCAGGCCATCATGCAAACTAGTTCTTCTCCACTACCACTTCACAATACACAAGCATCCAATAGACTAGCTCTCTCTTTTCCTCTCCCTCCATCTCAATCCTTTCCATTTCTATGAGCTTCCTGCTTATTCATTTTTCCTCAATAAAATCAAGGTTGTTTTCAGCTCTTCCACTGAGCTGACCCACAGCAAATGACCTTATGTCACCCATCCAAGGGCAAAGCAAATTGCATCTCCCTATTTATCACAAACAGAAGAATTTAGTAGGCTTCCATTATATTTTTGATGGCCAACTCTCAGTTAATCAAAAGAAGCACAGGTGGGACGAGAGTCAGCCTATTCAGTATGCTTCAGACTGAATGAGAAAACATGAGCAGAGATTCAAATCACATACAGCCAGATGAGTCTGGGACAAGGATTAAACTAATTAATACAAATAAACATCTATCACGAGGACAAAAACAAGCAGTGAAAAATGCTTTAATTAAAGATTTTTTTAAATATTATATTAAAATCTGAAAAAAAGAAAAAAGAAAAACAAGAGTTTAAAATTATTAATGTTAACTGCTAATGGTAATCAAAACTGAATGGAAAGGGAGACAAAAGGAAACAAAAATGTTAATTAATTTTTCCAAACCTGGCTTCCACTACTAAAAGATAACAAAAACAAGCAGTGATAAATGCTTTCAATAAAGATACAAAATTCTATAAAAAAAAGAAAAACAAGAGTTTTAAATTCTTAATGTTAACTGCTAACAGCAATCAAAACTAAACAGAATGGAAAATAAAATTACTTCAATTAATAATTTAATACATTTTTCCAAGCCTGGCTTCTACTACTAAAAAACAACAAGATTTTAGATTCTTGTTTTGCTGATACAAACAACCTCAAAAACATGAGATGCGATGGCATGAACGTCACAAACTTCAGCAGACAGTTGTTTGCCAAACTGAGTGGATCCAGTCTGAACCATCAGAGCTGGACCAACCAGCAAAGGCACATTTCTAGCACATTTCGCTGTCAAAAAGTACTGCAGTGTCCTGTATTGATGTGCTTTGGCAAAAAGAGACAAAGAGTCCAATCTTTATGGTAATTTGTGTTGCGGTTATAATCAATGAAAACTAAATAGAAATGTAAAAATGAGTCACTAAAACTTTTTTAATCAATGAATGACAATGTTTGTGTCCAATACACTGCATTATTCACTTGACATCTTCTGTATGACTGACGTACCTCTCATTTCATTGCGCTCTATGTCTCTGAGTTTCTGGATGAAGGAGGAGAGAGATTCATCTAAAGGCCAGCTCTCCTGTAACACCTCTGCCTGTATATAATACTTATGAAACTGAAGACACATACACGCAATTATAAAACATCAGAAAGAAACTTCAGTGAATGAACATAAAGGGCAAGTAAACTATACGAGATCATCAATCCACAAACAAACAGACTGATTTCAATATATAAACACAATCAGAATTTTTTTATTCTTTCTTAGAACTTTGCATTAAAAGTTTAGATCCTACCACACACACACACACACAAAAGTGACAGCAGAAGATGTCTGTGGTGACAGGTACCAGTGTGTCTGTAGGGTGCTGGTCACTCCCTTCCTTTCCTCCGCCCCCTCCTGTCACTCTCTCTTCTGCTGTAAGGCTGCCCTGATCCTGCCTCGCACCCGCCTGGGCCACAGAACCGCCTGCAACCAATACACACACACACACAGACACAAATGAACACCCTATAAATACACTCTAGAGCTGGCAGAGTCAGGCTGTAGCTAAGTAACTGAGACAGTGACTTTATAAAGTAAATATGTGTTAAGACAAAATGTGGAGTGGGTGGACAAGAAAACTTGGACTTAAGGAAAATAAAGGAGTACAAACTATACCATAGTTTTTGTGAGTCCACAAGAACATCACGGTCTGGGTGACAGATTATCTGTGATTTGTTCAAAATACGTAAATGCGTCTGCATACGTAAATGCGTCTGTTTAAAAATGCCTGCAGTGGCCCCAAAATTATTAAAGGTGCCATAGAATGCATTGATACAATATTTTAAATCATTCTCCGATATCTACATAGAAGGTATGTGGCTTAGGTAAGGGCAAAAAATCTCCACAAACGGGTTTACATGTCCATTTAAAACTCTAGGATTTGTCCATATAATTAAATGGTTATTACCTTTTTGGAAGGGTCATGCATAATAATGTTGAGCTCTGCTCTGATTGGCTGTTTCACAGTGCAGCTCAATATGCGAGGCATTGAAACTGCTTTGGAAAGCACGATCACTTTTAAGTTTCACTTTCGAGATTCGCGATCGCACGTACTGTGTTTATTTATACTATGGAGTGGCAGTACTTACCATACATTTTACAAGATCAGATGCTTGTCAGTGGGGTACTCGTTTGATTCTTCACAATACCTGCTGAACTTCTGATGATTAGGCTGTGTAGGTTCGGCTGGCATAGAACATGGGCGGGTATATGCAAATGTTGGGGCCGTACATATTAGTGATCCCGACTGTAAAGTCCCAGTCAGTGGGTGTTATGTTCAGATTCGCCTGTTTTTCAGTGGTCTCTTGCATTCACAAGATTTACATAAGAAGGAGGAAACAATGGTGTTTGAGGCTCACGGCATGTCATTTCCATGTACAGAAGTGTTATTATTCCACTATGCCAAGGTAAATACAGTTTTCCATTCTATGGCGCCTTTAAAATTACTGACAACTGACAGTAAGTGTATAAATATTTTTCTTATTAATTTCAAGTTTAAGTTGATCAATTATGAATTACTGTTCATATCTATTTTGTTATCATTTTTAATAAAAAAATATATATATATGTAAAATGCAATGACATTCATACCATTAAGTGTTTAAATTTTCCAATTACTTTTTGGGGCCACTATAAAAATACTACCGTTAAAAAAATACTTATTTATTTATTTGAAAGAAATACTTTTATTCATCAAGGATTCATTAAATTGAGGCAGTAAAGACATTTAATTTGACAAAAAAAAGTGTTTTGCAGCATTTTGCACATGATATGGTGTTTTAAAAACATGGAGCTTAAATTAAAACAAGTTGTGTTTTTCCCCATACCACTGCCCACATTTTAAATTTTCAAAGCAAAAACGCATTCTATTTGATATGCCCCAAAGAGAAACTGTCTATACATTATAAGTTTTGAACTTAGAAATACATGAACGCCACCACAAAGGGACAGTTTTACTAACAGTAAACTGTTAGTAAAACTAAAAGACTAACAGTCTTTTGGGCGTTAAAATTGTACCGTCAGGTTTTATGAAAGACGCGCAGTGACGAATTAGCGCTGAACAAGCGTGGACAGTTATTTTTGCGCCTGACCTTATTGCATATGTATTTGTAGGAATTTCCCTTTCAGATGCAAAAGTTATGGGAGGAGAGTGTTCAAAAGAATTCCGGAAAGCATTTTTAATAACGTTTGCGCTCGTCAAATTACTGGCATTTGCACCATTATTTTGCGCTTGAAATGGCTGCAATTATTGTTGCTAGGAGGAGGCACAGAGAGTGCGTGGTAGAAGAGAAAGGATGTTTTCCACACGTATTAATTTGTTTTGAATGCCAGAAGAACACATTATCCAAACATATTGTGGTTTGCCAAGCCATGTTATTTTTAATTTGCTTCAGAAAATAAAAGACGACTTGGAACTCTCAACTAGGATCACGTAATACCAGATCTATCAAAACTTCTATCAAACCTTTTTTGCCCTCCGGTTCTTTTCAATGTAGTGTGGCTTCTTTATTTCTTTATTTGCGACTATGCTAATTTGCGCTGCGCTTTGTATATTGCATTGGTCGATATGTAAATGTTGCATCTGTGTTCTTTAATTTGCGCATTGTTAGTAAATCACCCGCAGAAATTTCCACACCCACTCTCGCGCTAATTTGCCCTGTTTAGTAAAACTGGCCCAAAGTCGTTGTTACGAGTGGGAAACTCAACATTTTCTTTAAGCCCCAAGTTTTCGAGTTGGGGGCGTGTCAGTGAGAAAACATATCGGATGCAATGGACGAAGTTATAGATAATTTGTTGAAATGAATACAATTATTACTTTTTTGTATTGTTAAATAAAACTATATAAGTTACATACAGAATACAAAATATAATATTATTGTATAATTACCATAGAATATATATTCAGTTTACATCACCTTCATAAGTTGAATAAAACAGAAAAAAGCAAAAACAAAATGATGCACATTTTTATTCATAATTTTGTAGATGTAAAGTTAAAAAATCGTTGAATTTTATGTAGAAAAGTTATGTAGAAAGGCCATCTTGTTGCAACCAAAGTGACTGGAACACACCTGACGTAGTAATTAAGACTTGTCAACTCTTAAGTACGAAGACCCCAGGATAACTTTAACGGAGCAACAGACAGACAACAGACATAAAGACAGACAGACAGACAGACAGACAGACGTTTGTGTGGTGTGTGTGTGTGTACAAACCATTGTTGGCTAAGAAGCAGTAGACTGGAATGATGGCATGCCCTTTGCCCTGACTGCTAACGACTTCTTTCTCGTGGTCTAGGATACTGAGTTTAATGTAAACGTCTGATTTTGAAGTCTGAAACTGCACAGTAGCAGTGTGATCACTGGTGACTTTTAAAACATGCCTAGCAGAAAACAAACACACAGTTTAGATCAGTCTTGATGCAACAACTGATCGTCAAGCTCTGCAGTACTAACAATATAACTTCAATGTAATATATACAGTATCTCACAGAAGTGAGTACACCCCTCACATTTTTGTAAATATTTTATTATATCTTTTCATGTGACAACACAGAAATGACACTTTGCTACAATGTAAAGTAGTGAGTGTAAAGCTTGTATAACAGTGTAAATTTGCTGTCCCCTCAAAATAACTCAACACACAGCCATTAATGTCTAAACCGCTGGCCACAAAAGTGAGTACATCCCTAAGTGAAAATGCCCAAATTGGGCCCAAAGTGTCAATATTTTGTGTGGCCACCTATATTTTCCAGCACTGCCTTAACCCTCTTGGGCATGGAGTTCACCAGAGCTTCACAGGTTGCCACTGGAGTCCTCTTCCACTCCTCCATGATGAGATCACAGAGCTGGTGGATGTTAGAGACCTTGCGCTCCTCCACCTTCCGTTCATTCATTCATTCATTCATTCAATAGGGTTTAGGTCTGGAGACATGCTTCGCCAGTCCATCACCTTTACCCTCAGCTTCTTTAGCAAGGCATTGGCCGTTATTATGTTGGAATACTACCCTGCGGCCCAGTCTACGAAGGGAGGGGATCATGCTCTGCTTCAGTATGTCACAGTACATGTTGGCATTCATGGTTCCCTCAATGAACTGTAGCTCCCCAGTGCCGGCAGCTCTCATGCAGCCCCAGACCATGACATTCCAACCACCATGCTTTACTGTAGGCAAGACACACTTGTCTTTGTACTCCTCGCCTGGTTGCCGCCACGCTTGACACCATCTGAACCAAATAAGTTTATCTTGGTCTCATCAGGCCACAGGACATGGTTCTAGTAATCCATGTCCTAAGTCTGCTTTTCATCAGCAAACTGTTTGCTGGCTTTCTTGTGCATCATCTTTAGAAGAGGCTTCCTTCTGGGACGACAGCCATGCAGATACATTTGATGCAGTGTGTGGCATATGGTCTGAGCATTGACAGGCTGACCCCCCACTTCTTCAACCTCTGCAGCAATGCTGGCAGCACTCATACGTCTATTTCCCAAACACAATCTCTGGATATGACACTGAGCACGTGCACTTAACTTCTTTGGTCGACCATGGCAAGGCCTGTTCTGAGTGAAACCTGTTCTGATAAACCGCTGTATGGTCTTGGCCACCGTGCTGCAGCTCAGTTTCAGGGTCTTGGCCATCTTTTTATAAAGCAACTATTCTTTTTTTTAGATCCTCAGAGAGTTCTTTGCCATGAGGTGCCATGTTGAACTTCCAGTGACCAGTATGAAAAAGTGAGAGCGATAACACCAAATTTAACACACCTGCTCCCCATTCACACCTGAGACCTTATAACACTAACGAGTCACATGACACCGGGGAGAGAAAATGACTAATTGGGCCCAATTTGGACATTTTCACTTAGGGTGTACTCACTTTGTGGTTTAGACATGAATGGCTGTGTGTAGAGTTATTTTGAGGGACAGCAAATGTACACTGTTATACAAGCTGTACACTCACTACTTTACATTGTAGCAAAGTGTCATTTCTTCAGTGTTGTCACATGAAAAGATATAATAAAATATTTACAAAAATGTGAGGAGTGTACTCACTTCTGTGAGATACTGTACATATAAGCTGTTACTTAGTACGCTTTATGCATGTACTAACCTGCAGATGATGTCCTTTTGATTAGGGATGTAGTAACCTTTCAACTCTTTTACAGAAAAGTTATTGCTTGGTGTTTCTCTGGCCAGCTGTGGCAGGGGTTCCTGAAAGCCAATTAGACGCATTCGCCATTTTCCTCCAATCACAGGCGTGTCTCCAATCTGCGCCTCAGCTACGAATGTATAACCGTCCTATGGAGTGTGAAACAGAAGACATACAATATAAAAAATTAATGTATACGTTACAAAAAAAACATGAAGAGGAGTTGTCCCATTGACAGAGACAAACCTTGTTTGGGGTGTATATGTATGGCTCCACCCTGTTAAAGACTTTGGGTATCTCCTCTAAAGTGTCATTATTGATGACATGCACAATACATACAGGAAGAGGGGAGAAGATCTTAGGAACAAGCAGAATGTTCTTAGGAACATGAAACACCTCCCTGGAAATGAGAATAGACAAGAAAAATCGCTTAAGCGTAATAATTAGAAATCACTTAAGAATATGAACAAACTTTGAGTTCAAAGTTTGTATTTATTAATAAAATATATATATATTTTTAGTAAACTACTGGTTTGCTAAAAGTGTAAAATGAGCATCCTGACCTGAAGATCAGAATCCAGGAGTTCGCTACCTCTGGTACGGGCACTGAATAGTCAATGAATGTTATTCTGTTACACTCATCCTCTCCACAGGGGTACAGCTCTGCTATTCCTTCACCATTAGCAACCATGTGTCTACCAGAAATGTACACTTAGTACTGGATAAAGATTCAAGCAGACAAAAACCGACCTATGACACCCAGATTGTCAGAGTCGACTAGGTTAGGCTACAAGCGCTGGGATAAGATACCACCCACCCACTGAGCCCAGACACATGCCACATTCACCCCCCAGGCCAGAGGTCACTCTCTACAGACCCTCCCCGCATCTAAATCCAGGCACACAGACAGTAAATAGCAGATGGTACCACCGAGAGACACAATGGAGGAGAGAAATTATTCTTTAAAATGAATAATTCACCTCAGTAAGGAAACAGCATGTTTCTCTAGATCAGATTCCATGGGAGCCCACATCTCTTGCAGAGTTTTAGCAACGCTCAGATTACCCTTGGTGCCTAAGAACACACAAACAAACATGAACACACCGTAATAAGCACTCATTAAAACCCATAACGTTAACCTTGGAGCTGTGAAACTGGATTGGATAACATGGTTAGATTTGGCCCAGTTTTAGATTAAAAGATGATGCAGAAAAGCCTCTGTGACAGATAAATTAACTCAACAAATCTCAATCCCTCTACTTCTATAATGCCAATCATTTTAGCAGCCAGGTCTGGCTTTGTTTATTGAAATATTCTTCTCTCCTCACATAAAATGATATTTATTATATCTGCCCATCTACTGCCCAATGAGTGCTAGAAAGAATAAATGCCCCTAAAATGAAATTAATTTCATACTGACAGGTAGGAGACAAACCGTTCTGAGGCTCATTTGTGAATGAAAATTGTAATGACAGAAACACTTTCAGAAAGATATTGAGACTGAAATCAGCCAAGAAGAGGATACAATGTCACTTTGTACCAGCTCCCACCTGGCTGTGAAGATAAAACATATATATATAAAAATAATATTTGCACAACTAGACCATTAATCAAATTTTGTCATTTTTTTGCTAGCCAAAAACAAATATATTATACATCTCATTATATATATTATCTAGTTGAGATATATTATACAGTATATCTCAACTAGTCGTTTTTTTTTTAGGTAATCACTGTTGTGTATATGCACACAAATTGCATTGCAATAATTCCCAAAATGTAACTTGTGAGGAAAAATGACTAAGTCTGTAAACAGAACACTAACAGAGTCCAGAACTCAACACACTGGTGACTGATACAAAGAGGAGAGCACAGACAAATCACTGTACCCAGGCAGAACAAGCTCTGTTAAAGTATTGAATTACAGCTGGGGGTTTATATGCATGTTTTTCTGAAGGTTTTGTTTTGTGCAGGTATGTTTTATGTAGCATACTTTCACAAAGCGTAAGACATACATTCTGTATTAGCCTTAAATCTTGAAATTACACAATCTAATTAAAAGCTCATACTAAATTTATGTTGCATCTTTCGTTGTCTCTAATTTCAAACGGCTACCAATATTTTTATTAAAGGCCAGTTCAGCCTGTAATAGAGTGCAAGATATTTACTAGCTAGTTCATTCTTTCTTTTCTCTTGCTTAAAAATGGCAGTCGAAATCATCCAATTTGCTCTGGAAAAGAAATTGTAATTAGCCTCGGAAAAACATGATCAGCCCATCCCTAATTCTGAAGTCTATTGAATATAGTTATGTTTATCTGTGTGTGACTGCTGGATCTACACTGTAATTTTCACACAATAAATGAATTGTTTGAGGTTAATAGAGCTGAATGAGCAATACTAGGATCTTTAGAGACTGCTTGCGTGTTTTGACTCTTTGAGCTTCCCGGATGCTATTGCTTCCTGAAATATACATTATCTTGCTCTGTAAGATTCTGCTCCTTCTTTTATCCTTCCTCTCACACTTTCCCTTCAACCTTTCCGATACTGCTGCATCTTTCTTTCTCACTTTCTCTTGGCCACTATCTCTGTCACTCATGTTGTCAGGCAGGGGATGGAGTGGTGCTTGGAGGTATGGAGCCAGATGGAGGGTGTTTCTCTCTACTGTCATACTCGCTTAGAATGACTGGCAGCTTCATTGATAAGTATGAGCTCCAAGGCCTTGCAGCTCTCTCTCTCACGAACATAAAAACCCACAGAACAGATGTCAGAAATAACTGACCACAAGAGAATGGGTATGAAACAGATCGCAAAGACAATTGGCATAAATTCTTGAATATAGTGTTTCCAGTTTTCCATTTCTACCAGCTATAATTATATCTATTTCAGGAGAAGCTGGACTTTACCTGGTCTTGCTGCAGTGAGGATCTCTCTGACTAGGTATCCTTTCCAACCTGCCTGCAACACTGTGGCTGCCTGCATTTCCTTGTCTGTGGCCTGCCTGCCATTCCAGTGCTCTGGAGTGTCAACTTTTACAGGGAGAAAAAAACACATGGGTACATAAAGTCAGGATGAGCCACATGCTATAATAGGTCTAAACTCAAAGAGAGACTCGGCTAGCCCCACATTCACCTGATTGTGCATCCAAGGCTTTATCATTGCTGCCATGAGGCGATGGGTTTCCTGTCAGAGTCTGTACCGCAAACAGCTCCTCAGAGGTCAGTTTTCGCCCCAGAGCAGAGCAAAACATATGATACACAGCTTCACT
The DNA here is from genome assembly GCA_027564155.1 of Gymnocypris eckloni scoliostomus. Taxonomy (NCBI): domain Eukaryota; kingdom Metazoa; phylum Chordata; class Actinopteri; order Cypriniformes; family Cyprinidae; genus Gymnocypris; species Gymnocypris eckloni. Next base: position 28,273,270 of record CM050412.1, read on the forward strand.
GAACACCTGTATGGGACAAAATAATAAGTATATATTCCAGTCAGTGCCAGGAAAAATGGCTCAATTCCTCCTTACTAAGGGGTCTTTGGAATGCAAAATTAAGTCAAGCCACTTTTTATTTTAAATATAGTGCTATATACAGTACATATTGTTTCAAAGCAGCTTCACAGTAATAAACAGGAAAATAACAGAATCAGTGATGCAAACATCAACAAATTCAGACAAATTCAAATTGTGATGTAAGGCATTGTCAATATTCAGTTTAATAGTGACAAAATAAATGTAGTTTGAATGGCTTTGACAAAACAAATAAATCAAACCACAAACAATACTAATATTTAATTTAAAATGAACTCAACGTAAAGTGGGCATGAGCACAAAACAAATAAAAAAAACTTTAATTTAAAATGACCTTCACTTCAACAACTAAAAAATGTATTAAAGATTAAGAATGAAAAATGTAAAGAAACAATGAGTTTTTAATTAAACTAGAAATTCAAAAGATTAGCAATGGCAGGTCAAAGCTGCTCGGTGGTACAATGCTATGAACATTGGTGATGAGTCATTAAGAGCTCAATTTCAAAATCTGAAAGAGCACATATTTTATTAATTAAATAATGAAGGTGTTTCCATGGCTGTTAAATTCAAAAGGAAATGCAAAATATTTTGTTCAAATAAAATGTCAACACAGTGGTCTAACAGAGGGTGCAAGAGTCCATCCCAGTGCACCAGGCCTGTGTATAACCCACCCTTTGTTGCTGTATGCCTACACCATGGGTCTTCTCAAGTTCTTTGGTGGTTGATGGTAGTTCCTCTGGATCTGAGAAGCAGCTGATCACTCGACCCAGGGCTCTCGCGATCATTACAGCCTGCTCACAGAACCTCAGACTCTCCTTGACAATTCAGAAGAGAAACATGAAGCACAATAACTGAGATTTTTTTGTAATCCGGTTTGCTGCTATAAATAACTGATACACTGACCAGTGGCAGGACTAATGGATTCATTGACTAGTCAATGCAACTTCGAGTAAATGTGACCCTGGACCACAAAACCAGTCATAAGGGTCAAATTTTTAGATTTATAAATCTGAATAAATAAGCTTTCCATTGATGTATGGTTTGTTGGGATAGGACAATAATTGGCCGTAAATATTGTCCTATATAAATATTGGCCGTAAATCATAAATACTTATGACTGGTTTTGTGGTCCAGGGTCACAAATGTGTGTGTGTGTGTGTGTGTGTGTGTGTGTGTGTGTGTGTGTGTTGATGTGTGCATGCCTTGTCAAGGTGTGGCATAACAGTGTCCGCATCACCAAACACAAAAGGAGACATGCTGAATAGATGTAGGTGGACGGCCAATGAAGCACTTGTGTGCACATGAAGAACATGACGCCTAGTGAGAAAAAAACAGTGCTGATTAGAAATGTTATAGTGTTTTTAATAGACATTGGTCTGAGGTGTTACAATGTAAAAATGTATATAGTAAGTTTAAATAAAATGCCGGATCAATATGAACTTATATCTATTTTTAAAGTCATGCCTTCACACTTACAACCAGGAGTAAATGCTTATGCTATTGAAATCATTTACAGTATGTGATCATCATATGACTAAGAGTAAAGCACATATGGCCCATTAAGACTGAGCTAGCAAAACAGCAAAATAATCCTAATTCATAACTTCAAATTAGAAGACTGATTTGCAAGATCATGCACTGTTACTAGTGATGATGTAGGGATTTCGTACATGCAGCATTTCATACATGTATTTGTAGTCAGCAAAATCTCCATATGCTTATAGAAGCAATTATTACAATATTGACTGAAGTTGCTCTTACGCCTTTCAAGCACCCTCATAAACCCACAAGGAACTGGACCAGCTCTGCAATGACATATTAGCTTTTCATAATTTGTCGACAGAATCAGATTTCTCAACACCGAGGAGTATTAGGTGGAGAAAGAGGGAGAGAGAACAAAGGAAAGAGAGAGCCTTTTGGTAACAATTATTTTTTTTATTCCTGAATGTATGATCCTCAAATAACATTTCAGATGTGCCTACACTTGGCCCTCTCTTTCCCTCAGTATGACCTCTGAATGAAGGCTATCAGATTTTAGGCCACTATGCTGCTATAAATAGCAGACTGGGTCATATCTCTCTCTTTCTGTATCTCAGCCCATCTTTTTATCTCTCTCTTCTGTTCTGGGCTCCTAAGAGAGAGCGCAATACATAACATGAACCTTGGTAGTGATGTTGAGAGCTTTGTGTTGGATTTGAACAACTGCAACAGTTCACATCACAGCACTGATATCAATGTTTGGACCCCTTGTGAGAACACTTTTTTACAATTTTGTAATATAAATAGCTGAATATATATGAAGTGTATATTTGAATAAGAATATATAGCATATATACTGTGTATATATATATATATATATATATATATAACACACACACACACACCATAATATATATCAATATATTATATAGCAAAAGATATTAACATGAATCACTGCATGATTTAAAAATGCTCCAAATAGCACACTGAGCTCCAACTAATGCAAGAGCATTGACAATATTTTATATGGATGGAAATTAGGCTGTATTTGCAATGGCGAAGGTCCTAGATCACTTCCAAAGCTGGAATGGAGTTTTTGTCTACTAAAAGTCTATTGGGAAAGGTTTTGTCAGCTGAAAAATGTGCATGTTGTTAAAACAACAGTAAAATCCATTAAACACACTGTAGCTAACCTTACTTATATCTATCATATATTGACCTAAAATAGTGTAGTAATTTATTTTTATAATTATTCTCAATTTCATATTTTTTTTATTATTCATTGATTTTTTTTTAATGTAACTTCTATTTTAAATAAATGCTGTTACAACTCCAAATCAATTATATTAGAATCATATAAGAAATCATATTAGAATGATTTCTGAAGGATCATGTGACACAGGAATCTAGAGTAATAGCTGTTGAAAATTCTGCAATTCTGGTGAGATATTTACCCTGGAGGAAGAGAAAGCAACACAGCTTTACTAGCAGTAGTTTGAATCTGCACCACAGGGAGTTCAGAGACGATGCTCTTCCACGAGAAAGGCTTAGCTGTTAGAGAACCAGGCCTGAAGGATGACTCCTTTTCTGTACACAAAACAGACCCATATTTTAGACAGGATTCTTGTTCTTGTAAACAGACAAACTGGGTGTGTACAGTATGTCTATCTCTCCTTACTCTCTTCCACATTGTCTCCCCAGTGCACCAAAGCTGAGAAACCAATGACAATTTCTGTGGGTAACAGGCTATCTACAAACAGGAAGTGAGTCCCTTTCCCATCTGCAGACTGAGAGAAGCAAGAGCAATGGACAGAATAGCAGCATCAGCACAGACCTTATTAATGTGTTTTGGTTTTGTATGCATCTCAATAGAATACACACACACACACACACACACACATAACATAAACTCACACACACAGTAATTACCAAATATTAAATCAAACCACATGTTCCCAGTGGATAAGGTTTTTTTATTTTTATTTTATCTAGCTCACCAGCATTACAGCAAAATGGGGAGAGAAGACAAAAACAGCATGGTTATCAAAAACCTCCCATTGTGTGTGTGTATGTGTGTGTACCTGTGTGTGAACAATTGCAGTTGAATCTGGTTGTCTAGCCTGAGCGGACACAGAGTGGGTGGAGGCCACAGCATTGGACAATGCAGCAGCAGACAGCCGAGAGGAGATGGAGTTCTAACAGAGAATTGAGTCACTTTCATGTTCTTTCCTAACACAACACATCCCTCCCACCACAGATACCATAATTATACCAAGCACAATTACAAATGGCACAACAACAGGTTTAGTTGAGTCTTATATTAGGTGTTTTTATGATAATGCATTCTGAATGTTATAGATACAGTCAGCAGAGGACCCAGCCCACCCATAGAGGTAAACAAATTGCAGTTACCACAGCTACGGGCTCATAGGGAATATTAAGAGTAATAGGGATGCATTTGTTAAATTTATTTAATTCATTAAGCAAACTGTTTGTGTTTGGGGTTTCTTTCCAGCAAGAGCAGATTCAATTGATCAAAAGTGACAGTAAAGACACTTATAATGCCAAAAGATATCCAATTCAAATAAATGTTGAAGTTTCTATTTGTTGGTTGATTCTGAAAAAAAGTGCATCTCATATATTAAAGGGATAGTTCACCACAAAATGAAAATTCTGTCACCATTTACTCACCCTCAAGTAGTTTCAAACCTGTATGAATATGTTTGTTCTGCTGAACACAAAGGAAGATATTCTGAAGAATGTGGGAAACAGAGCAGTTCTGGGGCACCATTGACTTCCATAGTATTTTTGTTTTCCTACCATGGAAGTCAATTATGCCCTGAAACAGCCTGGCTACAAACTCTGTTCAAAATATCTTCCTTTGTGTGCAGCAGAACAAAGAAATGCATACAGGTTTGGAGCTATTTGAGGGTGAGTAAATGATGACAGAATTTTCATTTTTGAAAATGGTGGACTATCCCTTTAAGCAGCACAATTTTTTAATTGATGTTGATGTCATTACTTTAATGATATAATTATAATTAAATGTAACCTCAAATGTAAAAAGGAGAATATTTATTACATTTAATATTAAGTTTGTATTTTCCTTCAAAAACCTACCTTAAAGTGTGATGTCTTACACTGATGTGCATAAGTATCTGGCTTGTGAAAAACCAACAGCGTCCTGCAAAAAAACATGATTATTAGCATATTGTAGCCTGCAGCTTAATAGTAATTTAAGAGCACGGAGAGTTAATTTGACAAAATAGTAAAGGATTAGCATAATATGGCTTAGACTATTGCTGGAAACGATTGACCCTTACTGAAAGCATTTAGTGAAGTTGTGCAGGTCCACCCAGGTCTCCAGCAGCAGGGGTTGGTCTGATGTTAATGCATCCTGGGACAGAAGCAATGCACCGCTGTTCTCTTTGGCTGTCTGTGGCCTCTCCTTATCTTTTCCATCTGTCTCTTTGTCAGGGCCTGAAGTTGACTTCACTTCTTCCGTAGCTTGGAGATTGAAGAAGAAGAAAAAAGTTATACAATAGTCCATTACAAAACAAGTAAGAAAGGCTAGTAGGAATACACATTAGTGACCTTGCCTTTTTCAGTGTAAGGCCATATTAAAATATCACGTAACCAAGGCTTAAAGTGATTTGTAATTTTTTAAGGAGATGTTTGAAATAAGATTCTCTAAATAAACATTGAGAAATACTATTAGCATTGCTTTTACAGCCCTTTCAAACAACTATGGAAATATGTACAGTAAAATAACATTGTATTGGCAGTCTTACATATTTAGCCTTATATGGTTATCAATATGGGACCTAACAATGGGAATTAGATGTGCACTGTTGGGGAAACTACTGAAATGTAAAGTTGCAATGAAACAGAAGTAGCAACATATATTTTCTTCTGTATTATGTGTGTCCAAGTGAAACCAATTATTGGAAAGAAAAAAGTAGGGCAGGGACTTGGTACTATAAATCGTTGTTGATTGGATAGAGGCAGACTTACAACTTATACATAGATAATTTGTCCAGAATAAGACAAATAACATGCATTTAGAAAATTAGAGATTCTTCCATTTCATGTCAACTGTAAAAATAAATACTTCAAGCAAGCAACTACTTTGAGAATAAAAATGAAACATTCTAAACCCGCATAAAACAATTTTCTAGGATAGATTAGCTTTTCATGAAGATGCTATGATTAACTCAATGGTAATCAGTAAAGCTCATTTAGCCAATCATGCACTGTATTGAATTTATAAATGCTCTTTTATTGGTGTCACTCAATTCATTATGCCAATTTTGAGAATACTGTTATACATTGCAGCTTGAAGTCATTACACTCAGCGTGCTGTGCTGACGTATTAGACCATGATAATATAGATGCTGTAGCAAAGCCATTCACTTCATTTACTTATCCACAGGTGTTACTAAGCAACACACTGGGCTCTCTGGGAAAGCCCATAATTGGCCTGTCGTGATGAGGGGCGAGCGCATGATCATTATCACAGAGATAGAGATGGTGCCATGGGTCTACACGTGTGTGTTTGCATCTGTGTTTGTGCTGATGAAAAGAAGATGGATTGGATGGGGGAAGAGAGGGACAAGCGAGAAAGTGCAATTGTGAAGGCAGCCAGCTATCATATCATTACAGCAGCTATTAGCCTCACTGCGCTGATGGCTAAACAATAACTTGAGGGAGATAAGTGAGGCGAATTAACGTCTGCCTTTACAAATTCATTCTTTTCACTTCTCTTTTATTGTATTGCCCATTGTTCCAGAAGCACTCAATTGAAATTGAATAAAGCTCTCCCAATCTTCCAACTGAAAAAAAGCTTGTAAATGATGGCATGGATTATTTGAATAAAAATATTTAGCTTGAAGTGTTTCCAGGTCAGCTTTCAATCTGAAAATGAATGCTAACTGCGATACGTAACATATAACTGGCGAATATGAGCATTAAACATATACGCTATGTGCGGACTGAGCTGTGGCATTGCTTACGGAGACACATCTCACCGTTGGCGATGCTGTTGTCCTTTTTCTTGTCCTCTGCTGTTACCTGGGGGGAAATGGAGGGATAAAAAGTGCACAGGGTGAGCTGAGAGAGACATGGCAGAGGAAAGCAGTGGAGACAGAGGATGTCCACATTCATCCAGTCAGCATACGCTGAGCCCGTTTGGCTTCCAGAAGCCGATGAGAAATCCTCTAATCTGACATCTGGACTCCCACCAGAAAGGGTTTTCTCCTTCAATTAATTGCTCACAAGAGAGCGAGTGCCATAAACTTTAAGGGCACTCGGATGGTGACATGATTAGGGGATATGGGATTTGATTAGCATGTCAGTCTTTACTCGCTAACTGAGATACCTTTTTGTAAAACTATTCGAATGTGTATTTCTATTTTACCTTGTAAGTAACCCGGTGTGATGCCATGGAAACAATCCAGCTGTAGGCCTTAGAAACTTCTCCAATGAGCCTTTTTCTCCCCATGATTGAACCCAAACTCGTGTCACTTAAAAAGCCTTTTAAAGCCTGAGGAGTCGTCCGACTGTGCAATTTAAATGTGGAGAACAATTAGAGGCTCTCTCTACGCCACATCTAACGAACGACAGCGCAAGTGATTCAGAGATGGACTGTGACTCACCAAGGATCTGAGGTGAGGAGAAGGGGAGAGTGGAATGGAGGAAAAGAATGGAGAGCAGAGGGGAGTGAGTGGGATGAGGAGAAGAGAAGAGAGAAGAGAAGAGAAGAGAAGAGAAGAGAAGAGAAGAGAAGAGAAGAGAAGAGAAGAGAAGAGAAGAGAAGAGAAGCAGCAGTCCAGCAATTTAAATGCATTTTTTTATATGGTAGTAAACACTTCAGGGTGCATTCCACACATAACTGTGGAACACTAGCTCCTGTTCAGACCTAATTCTGCTGACAACATTATCAGAAACTCAATATAGGTCTAAAATACATCAGGTGAACTCAACCAAAATAGAAAACTGTATTCTTTCTTCTCTCTGTGGAACATAGAAGAAGATATTCTGAGAAATGTCTCAGTGTTTTGTGTCCATAAAATGGAAGTCAGTGGGCTCCAATGTTTGGTTCAATGTTATTCAAAATATCTTCTTTTGTGTCTCTCACGAGAAAGAAAGTCATACATTTTTAGAATGAGATAAGGGTGAGTAAATGATAACAAGCATATTTATTTACTGTCCTCATTAACTCAACTTCATGTTGTTCCAAATCCTGAAACAAATAAAAAATGAGTAGTTGTTAAACATAGTGTCACTCAAGCTTCAAAAAGTACACGAAAAGCACCAACAGTACTTCTCTCATTAACAATCTTAAGGAGCATTATGCCATAGTGCTGGGCGGGCACTTTTAGTTTATTTGTTTTAGTTTATTTGGATGCACGTTTCCGCCATTCAATATAAATAAAAAAGGTAATTGTGATTTTTGCGATCACATAATACTGCATTTTTTTCTTGCAATTTTGCAATTTTGCAATTTTTTTTTAAACGGCATGATATAAACTCACAAGACTTTATTCTTTAGAATTGCGAGTTATAAAGTCAGAATTGCATGATATAAAGTCACAATTGCGTGACTTTTTCTCAGAATTATCGGAGTTCATATCCTGCAATTCTGACTTTATAACAGAATTGTAAGTTATAAAGTCAGAATTGTCAGAAATAAACTTCCAGTTGCAAGAAAATGTTTCGAGAAATTTGCAATCGCAATTCTTACATTATAACACGCAAATGCAAGTTTATATCGCTCAATTTTGATATTATAATTTCATAATTCTAACATGATAACTCACAACTGCAAGTTTATATCACACAATTCTGAGAAACAAAAAGTTTGAATTGAGAGACATAAACTCGCAATTGTGAGAAAAAAAGTCTAAATTGAAAGTTTGTATCTCGCAATTCTGACTTTTTTCTCGTAATTGTAAGTTTATATCTCCCAATTCTGACTTTTTTCTCGTAATTGTAAGTTTATATCTCCCAATTCTGACTTTATAACTCTCAACTGTGAGTTTATATCATGCAATTTTGAGAAAATCAGAAATGAGAGGTATAAACTCGCAAGTGTGAGAAAAAGTCAGAGAAAACAATTACTTTTTGTTATTTTAATTTCCATGGCAGAAATGGGCTTCCATGAGTTTAAAGCTGGAGTTCATAACTTATTTTGGTTAAAATCCGAAATCAATATTTGAGCAAGTACATAACCAGCCAGTGTACAAAACTATCACCTTACTTTAGCCAGATTCACAACGGTTAGCTTATAATGATGTTTTGTAATTTGAGTGGTACGGGTAGGTTTTTGTGGGTAATTTGTAATTTTTGTGCCACATCATAACGTCATGACTGTAAACATAAAGAAGTTGTCCCGGCTAGTAGTCTATGGCATGTGAGGATCCTGCAGGTGGCGCATCGTTTATAGCCTTTTCTCACAACAGCTAGAATAATTAAATGTATCATTTTGATGGCAGATTGTGATCCAGAAAGGATTATGTGTTTATGAAACACACATGTGAATGGAATTGTATTATATTCAATGGTTTTAAAAGTGCTTCTGATTACAGATAGCCTGTGATTAAACAAGATTTGTATACTAAAGAAAACCATTACGAAGGGAGCATAGTTTGCTTTTGGGGTTAAAATTATTTCTTAATATGAAATTCGAATGGCATGACAATTAGATTAGACTGTACAGAAATTGAAATCTACACGCTAATACACACTATACTCATTGTCACGCAATTCTGATGTTGTTAACATTAATAATCTGAGAATAAAGTATGACAATAATAATAATTTGCACGGTTTGATGTGATATGAGCTAACAGATCGTTAGATTTAAGCACCATTGGTAGGGCGATTTATGGTAATGCTTATTTCCTCAGTTGGGCAGAACAAACGTGGCAGATGAAAATATACGATGAAAATTCTGATTTGGGTCATATAGTCCAAGACCCAAATCAGAATCTGTGATTACTAAGTGTTTGATTCACACATGTGTGGTGAATGACAGCCACACGTTCACTTCAAAACATTAGATTAATCCGCGCTGAAGCCGTGCCGGAGTACAGCCCCCGTAATAAAGATAATTCCGCACCTGGCTGCAATACAAGGTTTTCAACAGAGAAAATGCAAAACTTATGGACTGCAGCTTTAAGTAATTTAAGGACTTAGAACTTATTTTAGCTAGTCGCTAAGGAAACATCTCTAATTTTAGATTTGTATTAGTTTATAAGTAGGATTTTATACGTTTAAGTTCTTTATTTCAATGAACAAATGTTAATGAAAAGAAAAATGTAAAAAAGAGGCCAGTATAAATAGTCAGTCAAATTTTGTATTCCACAGAAGGTCAGATCCACTGTAAATAATGTATGTAATAGACATTAATGATTTTATTTTTGGGTTAACTATTCCTGTAAGGTACATCAATTCAGTTAGATCCCACAGGCACATACGGCCACTTATCTTACTAACTACATGGAAGCTATCTGTCTCAGTCCGATCTAAGCTGAACCCCTTGTGAGACATCCACTCAGATGACTGACGGGCTAATTGTGCTGCTTTTTATATCATTCTGAGGACATGACCTGTCCTTTTATGCAACGAGGCACGCGTGTTTTACCATTCTCTCTCTCTCTCTTATGCTCTATCTCTCTAATGCTGGATCTGCCAGAGGCGCTCTCTTGTTTAGGGAGACAGGCAGAATGACATTGGAGCTGAAAGAGAGAGGCGTTAGAGGATGTCATAGCCTCGGCCTCCCGGCCTCCAGTCGCACTACAGCCAGAGAGCAGAACATTTTGATGCACAATGCTTGTACAGATGGCATAAACTGAAACAAACTGCCACACAGCGCAGCCCCTGAAGTACAGTCAAACCCTCGACTGCATCTGTACAGAGAGCGGTCACCATTCATATGACATAAAATACTGTTCAAAAGTTTGGGTTTGTAATATCTGAAAGAAATGCATACTTTAATTTAGCAAGAATGCATTAATTTGATCAAAAGGGAAAGACGTTTATAATCCCAAAAATTTCAATTTTAAATAAAAGCTGCTATTTTGAACTTTCTGTTCATCAAAATTTCACAAAATATTTAAATACAAAACAGCAGAACTCTTTTCAACATTGATGCCATTAATGTTTCATAGTGCACCAAATCAGCATATTAAAAAGATTTTAAAGGACAATGATTTTGACGATTTTGAAAAACTAATGGCCGCTGAAAATTCGGTTTTGCTACCACAGGAATAATTTATATTTTTAAATATATTACAATAGAAAACAGTTAGTTTAAATTGTAATAATAATTCCCAATATAATTATTTGTATTTTAATCAAATAAATGCAGCCTTGATGAGCATAGGAGACTTATTTTTAAAACAGTAAAAAAATCTTACTGAACCCAAACTTAAACGGTGGTGCACCAATCACATAGTTTAAGAAAACATATTCATATCTTTCAGAGATACCTGGGTGGTTTCAGTGGTGTCCAGTGCATTTAGGCTGTTCTGAGTGATGTCATTCTTAGTGTGGTCATCTTCACTATCATCCATTTCAGAGAAGGATGTCAGATTAGAATTATATCCACGCCTCTTTACACCACCCTGCTCCCTAAACACACACAAACACTGCATTTAATTACAAGCATTACTATCTTGTGTTTATATCCTAGAAAAACATCAAACAAAAGCACCACTTCCTGAGTTTAAGCACAAATGTGTCATGCTCTAAAGAGTTTCAGGCTACTTAAGGGTGACTGAATACGGTCTTGTGCTCAAGAGCAGTACAATGAGAACCTTGACACAGTCTCTGTCCCTGTTTGACTCTCCCACACAACCAATTACTGCTTTTAGCACACCCTGTGCTAATGTACTCACATGTGCAACTGAATACCTGGAAATAAAACAAAGCTCATATTCAGACACTCTAAATAATTCATGCCTGGTGGGTAGAAGGCATGCCATTTGGTTCAGTTTTGACATGACAGACCAAAACGTTGTCATTAAGTGCAAACTTCCTGCCGGCGGATCTGAGAAACTGTGGATTGATTGATATGAAACAGTTCTCATTACCACCTGGTGTACAGAGAAATGGACACATACATACTATATGCATAAATACATACCGTACATGAACTGCTTGGCAGTAGATTGACTACTGTCCAGAATCAGAACTGGCAATGCATGATTTGCACGAACATCAATTTTGTGTAAGTTCTTTCAAATGACTCAGTCACAAACCAGTTTGCAATTCAGTCTTGTGGTTTTAAATGAGGTTTAAAATATAGTAAAGTTTTGTTTCATGTTTGTTGAATGAATCAGAAAAATATTATAAAGATTTTGAGATTTGTTTTTACATAATAGAAAGCATAACACTTTTGGAACAACATGAGTTTACATTTTTAGGTGAACTATTCCTTTAAGCTTTACCACACACAGTGTTTCTGCTTGTTCTCAAATGATGATGCCTATATTAAATTCTAAAACTATACCTGGAAAGGCATCCTATGATTTGCCAGCAATAAAGGTGTTTATTAGGTTAAATGATTCTGTACTGCAAGTAAATACATTAGTGGCTTTCTCTAAAGAATAGTCTTCAGCTTAGCTTGGCTATTTTTGCTATAATGTAATTGGTAGCAGTCTGCAGTACACACACACACACACACACACACACACAGAGCTTACATGTCATGTGCAGCCATAGTCATGAGTTTGAAGTTGATAAAGGGGCTGGAAACTTCAATGAACTTCTCTGGCTTCTGAACAGGGAGTTCTAAAGAGCAAAAGCATAGTTTGATCCAACTAGAGCAATTATGTATCATCATTTTTAACAATAAATATTATTATATGAATATCATATATATATATATATATATAAGTAATTACATGATAAATTAAAACATACACACACAAAAACACAAATCTTACCCTTGGGTTCATCAGTAATGTTGGTCTGCTTGCGGGGCCTGATGAGTTTCCATTGTGGAACTGGGGGAGGTTTCGGAGGGGCCACCAGGGGGCAGTCTCGAGTGAAGGTGAGCAGCACAGGGTGACTGAAGAGTTGAGAGAGCCCATACTGCCTCAGACTCTCAGACGAATCAGCCTGGAGAACACACCACCCATGACGATCATAGATTATAGAAGAGAGACTTAAGAACGGATTAGACAGCCAGGCCCAGCACTAATCTAAATGGAGCAAAATATTGCTTGAGACTAAGACAGAGGGAGGGAGAGTACCATTTGGGGCAGGTTTGCACATTAATGAGCTTTAGGTAAATGCTCGGTGGAGGCATCTTATCAAACAAACTGGGTGGGGCTACCATTTTAAAACCAATAAATGGAATGAGCACACCAAATAGGTGTCCCCATTTTCATGCTATTCAATAATATAATATTATATCGTTAAAATGTAAGGGCTCAGGTTTTAGTTGTTTAGTTATTCTCATCAAGAATGCAGAAATCTTTTTTTTAAATCAAAAATAGAGTGAAAACAGAAATACTGTAAAATACTATTACAATATTTTCAGAGGTCATTACTCCAGTCTTTAGTGACACATGATCCTTTAGAATTCAGTTCTAATATACAGATTTATTTTCTCAGGGTCATTTAAAGAAAAAGTTCAAATTACAGCATTTATTTGAAACAGAAATCTTTTAAAATATTATAAATGTCTTTTCTGTCACTTTTGATCAATTTAATGCATCCGTGTTAAATAGAGGTATAGACTTCCTAGAAAAAAAACACTGACCTTCAAATTGTAAAAGGTAGTGTATATTCTACGAATTGAAAAACATGTGCTTACCATCCTTGTAAGCACTGAGGTTCTTTTCTCCATCAGATGCAAGGGTTGGTAACTGGCACACACTATCATCTGAGGAAGAGGACCAGTGGCTGAATCAGAAAGAAAGAAAAGAAAGATAGAGAAAGAGCATCTGTGAAAAAGATTAAAAGAAGTATACATGAAAGAGGTGTCATTTCTACTTTATATGCATGAAAAACTTTCCAAGCCATCAAAATCTAAGCTGAACTTTTTTTGCATTGTCAGGCTTCCGTCTCTTTAATGCTTAAAGCATAATGAAATGAATATCTATTTTGAATAAGAGGAAGAGAGAATGAGTGGATAGATCAAGGCATGAGTTTGAAAAACAAAGGCGTGAACAGCGGAGAGGGCACTGTAATCTGTCAAGCCATATTTTCCTAATTGACATAGCACACAAACTTCCAGTGTAGAGGAAGGAACAGAGGCACTGCATTATCAGTGTTTGATCTTCATCTCCCAAGGCCATCGCTCATCTCTTATCAGGTCATCAGTGCCCTGATTGTTGCATGATCAAGCTCAAGGCCAACAGGAGGGGGGGAGCACGCTCAGCTTGTGGGTTAAATTATAAAGCTGACCACTTGAATGAATGAATGAATGAATAATAATGCATTTATATAGCGCTTTATTGTGTATTGTTGTACACCCAAAGCGCTTTACAATAATGTGGGGGGGGGAGGTCTCTCCTCAACCACCACCAGTGTGCAGCATCCACTTGATTGACTTGCTCTTCATGTTTACAAACACAATATACTGCAAACAGTTGAACACAATCAAGGCACTATTCATGAAATGAATAGTTACTTGGTTCATTTATTTATTGTTTGTTTGTAAGAACAAAAACAGTAACTTTAGCCTGCCTTGATTAATCTATCCAACAATTAAAACCAAACACTAAAATGTTGACAATCCAATAACAGTATTAAACTAATAATGTTTTATATAATTTTTATATGTATAATTAATTTATAAACTAAATAATTGCCAAAAATAATATTTTGCTTCTTAGAAATCAGTGTTACAAACCAGCCTTTGAGCCCAAACTAGCTATATCCCACAGAGTGATAAATTAATTAATAATTTATATGCACTTTTTATAAAAATAAAACGTTTTATTTAGGCTTGTCCTAAATGTGATTAAAGGGATGAAAACCTCAGAGAAAGTAGAAAATAAAATAGATCATAAAATATTGGCCACCTGAGGTTGACAATGAACATTTTCTAAAGGTTAAGCACCTCCTTTCACAGTTTGATGAAAAATAAATAAAAATGATTTTAAGAAGTGCAGGACCTATTTTGTGTCCTATTCATGGAACGTACCATAAATAGAATGAACAGCAGTCATGTGTGTGTATGTTTCAATAAAAGAGATAACGCTTTAGGCTCTGAAGATCTGGGCCACGCCACCAAAGTGATATATGTCAAAGCATGTTATAATTTCCAACCCATTAATTAGTCTCAAACACCCAGAGGGAGTGAGAGGAAGACAGAGGGGATGGATTCATTATATGGATTAAAGGACTCTATAGATAAGAGGACAGAGCAAATGAAGGAGAGACGGAATGTTTACGGAGGATAACAAAAGAGAGAGAGCGAATTTCAGCAGCAAACACTGCATTATCCCAGTGTAATCTGAACCACTCACTTGCAAAAGCCAATTATCCAAAACAGTCTATCTGAACAGCAAACCATTAGTCTCAATAGACTTATCAAATCGTTAGTCTCCACAGACATGTCGGAAATCCATGTTTACATGCATACTGACAATTACACCGCCTCATCACAACAGCATTGATCTTTTCATAGCAGGTCGGTATAAAATTGATGCATACTGTCTATGTGGGTGTCTGTGTGTGAGAATCACTGCTCTTTGCTCTCCTTGCATATTTCAGTCATAAACTGCACAGTGACAGAATGGACAGTACTCGCGCCCGAGGCCATGCCAGATAGTTCAATTCAGATCACACTACCTGAGAGAAAAACACTGGTGCTCTGTTCACAGTCTAACACAAACACACACAGATTAACACTGCTGCACACTTCTTCGGAGAAAACACAAATATGGTTATGCACCCACAAACACGGAAGGGGTTGTTTTATTTATTCATGCTCATGATACACATCTTGCAGTGAAGGCTGTGGTACTGATTCCATAATACATGAACCTGCAGAAGAAGTGATGCATGGAGATGGAATTTGCTATCTGAAGATAAGCATTCAGAAAGGACAGACTGATACATATGGGTAATTTTACCCTTTATGGCCTGCTAAACAGATCACCATTTCTTTATGGAAAGCTTGATGCCACGTTGGCTGCAAATTATTAATAGCCGTTTACAGAGAGCATATAGAGTGTTTCTGTATGAGGATCAAATATTCATACCTGAACTACATTTTTCAGAGTGAATAATGTATGGTGAGGAGAGAGGGGAAAGAGCCATATATGAAAATGTCTGAATACACACATACAACACAAAAAATAGATTAATTCAAACTCACTGTTATTTGCATGGATAGCTGCTTTGGGCTGAATGGTCTTTCTGTCTTGGTCGTCAACTTTATTCTTCCTCGTAGCAGACTCTGACAAGAAAAACATTACATTTTATGCCAAACCTTAAGGATTATTTCTCTCTTTATTTGGACAAACATATTTCATGTTAAAACATGAGCTATGATGATCTTTCAATGACTTTCCATCCTTTTGTGATGACTTTTGTGAATATTAATAAAAAAATTGAAAATTTAGTTAGAAATAATTTGAGCATTAAAAGAAACAAATTATTGACCATGGCAATATTTTTAGGATATTATACATTTCCATGACTGTTTTTCAAGACACTCACTATAGCAATTTCCATGTCTTATGGTATACAATATAAGGGGTATACTACATTTTCATTACTTTCATAATATTATACATTTATTATAACATACTATACATTTTTATGATTCTTTCCCATGATACTCATGATATGTAATGAGACTACATCCATTTCCATGACTTATCCAGGCCCTGATATCATGTAATAAAAACTGAGTTTTAAATATTGAGTAAATATTCTGCCTTTTCCCAGAAGATACTGCCAACACACAAACTGAAAACCATCAAAACTTGATGTCATCCAAAAATGAGACCTTCCACTCTTAACAGCTTTATGGTGGTAACCACAGGGCTTTAGATTGATCTTGTGAGGGTTTGAATATTTTAAACCTATGGCTAATAATACCCCTACTCTCACTAAATACTGCCATTGTATCTATATGCATGAGGTCAAAAGGTTACCATGTACCATTAAACCTCCACACTGCAACATTCAGAATAAAAATGTTGTGAATCAATAATCAACTATCACAATAATGGTTTTCATTAGCCTAATTGACAAAGAGTGCTAACACAAAGTATCATAGACTGAAAAGCCTCAAATACTTGTTAAACACTTGATATTTTACACAGTCAAACTTAAATGACTTTGAATCCTAAAGCACTCGGACCATTTTAAAGTTTCATTACACAGGTTATCTTGCCATATGAATTCTCTCATTTACTCTCTCTGCCGGTGTCTTTTAATCAGACACGTCACATACTGTTAACTGATAAATGACTGCAATGTGTGTGCAGGTCTGTACCTCTGCTCTTCAGTACTGTGGGAGATTCGCTCTTGATCTCGTTCACATTAGAATCTGTTGTTGTGTTAGGTCAGAAGTTGTAGTCTCCTCTGAGCTCTCTTCCTCCAACTGGAATTGAGGAATATTTTCCCTCAGAAATTCCCAAATTTTCCCTGTATACCGGGATCTGAGAATGACATTAACACATGGAAGATTAGAGTCTGAGGTTTTGATCTCCATCGCTTAATTAGCGTTTTACTGTGAACTTATCTAATAATCTCAATTGATTAAAGCCCATTTAAGCCTGAACTAACAAAAGGCTTGTATCAATTTAATGTCTAGTCACAGGATCAATGGATGAAACTAATAAAGCTGAACAAACAAGCCTCTGGACTTTGGACCAATCAATAAACAGCAATTAGAGGAAAGGCAAGCAATGCTTAATTAACTAGTAATGGTGATCACTACAGCTTGAATAAAGGTATAAACCAATAAAAACTAATGCAAACAACACACTTTCTCACTTGTTTTTAACATGCCACATACGTACACTACCGTTCAAAAGTTTGTGGTCAGTGCTCCATTAATTTGATCAAACTGACCCCAAACTTTTAAAGCTAATATGGATTCCTGGTAATCTTTGAAAAGGTCATTTTCAGTCATCTGCTTGCCCATGTTTTGTAATGTCATGCTGAAATGTTGTCCAAATGTTTGGCTATAGAGTGCTACATGGATTTATTGGACTCTCTTGGCTCTCTGATGTTCTGGCAAATATACGAGCTGTTGGAGTGAGATATGACTACAAGATCCTGCAGGGCTGCAGCATGGAGTAAATGACCTCAGGAGACCCTAGTTTCATACACACACAAGTCAAGCCTTGAAAAAAAAATTATAGCACTCTAGAAGATATGACAGCAAGATGTGTGCACTCCTCTCACAGCAATTTATTTCTCCAAAATACGAGCGTACACTCTCTGAATGTGTGTACTGGTCTCTGAGGAGTCTATGAAACACGGAAACTCATCAGAGCGTAAATTACAAGACACCACGCCGTGTTTCCCAAAACAGAGCAGATGTGAGAGTTTTGCTGAGGAAGTGACAACAAACTACAGAGACAGAGTCAAACGCTAAAGAAGAGAAAGTTACATGCAAACTTCACAACAACAACATTCCTGCAGTAACTCGATAAAGCTGGAATGGCCATGAAGACCAGCCATTTATTTGCAGAACAACAACATAGTGTCTGCAGCCCATTTTCTACTAATAAGGGTGGCATCTGTGCACACTGAGGAAATGAAGGACATTCTGTGGATCGCAGAGCACAGCTTAATGAAGCTTGTTAGCACATACCACAGACATACAGACAATGGTAGGCTGAGAGAACAAACTATAAATTATAAAACTTAACTAAAAGCTCTAAAAAAGCAACAACAAAAAAACTTGTGAGAGTCAATTTTAAATAACAAATGCAAGTCAAGTGCAGAATAAAAAACTGCTCAAGGCAAAGTTGGGTTTTTGACAAAATTCTTAACATTTTGTAATGTATTTGTAAGGGACACCACAAACTCCATCCATCCATCCATCCTCCAAACTGCTTGTCCTATGTAGGGTCATTGAGAAGTTGTGTACTAACCTTAATTGGCAATCATTCTGTAAATCAATAAAGGTGTGTTGAATCTTCCAAAAAGAAACATTTTAATAACCACATTTAATCTAAAAATCAGGCATCACAACTGCCATAAGGCCATGTCGAACAGTACTATTATTATTTAACAAAATAAAATGTAATTATTAATGCTATAGCCTTCAATGATCATTTTAATAACTTGATACATTTCAGCCAATAAATGCTAATAATTTATTCTGACCTTTGACTAATACTCAGCTTTGAAACATATAATACTTGGAAACTTTAGGAATCCACAGTAGAGTGAGATTTTGAGTTTGAAGAGAGTCTCACTTTAAAGGAATGATCTCCGGTATCCAGCCGGTGAGACAGTGGATGACTGTAAACTCTCCAAATTCTCTGCCGGAGCCTGTGACTGGAATACTGGAGAAAGAACATCATAACATCCTTGTCACACATCTAACAGTTTACTTGTTTGCTGGACACCCATACAATACATACAAATAGGTGTGGATACATCCTAAAATACTTGCAATTGTTCTACGCTCAGTAAGGACTGCATGAATAAGCACTGTCATTTCAGACATTGATCTGTGCATGTCTATGTGTGTGTGTGTGTGTGTGTGTGTGTGTGTGTGTGTGTGTGTGTGTGTGTGTGTGTGTGTGTGTGTGTGTGTGACCTCTTGCTCTCTTTCTCTGAAGAAACCAGATGGCTGATTCTCTAATTGTGCCTCACGGGATGCTGTATTCAACCAGTCCGGCAGCCATTAATTAACTGCACGATTTCACTGTTCATCTTCACGCAAAGGACCATTCCATCATTATCACTGCCACACAATAGGACAAGCAGGCTTTAAAAAGAATGTATTGTGACTTCAGGTGAGTGGCGACTGTGATCGCTTCTGCACCAGACCTTGGCAGTAAAGAATTTTACAGCATGAATATGTGTGTTAATTGGGAAAAAGCCCCCTGGAAGGACATCATTGTGCTTTTTGTTTCCTGTTCATATTACTTAGAACCATAAAAGATTAAGTGGCTCAGAGATTCTCATTTCCTAAACTAGATTAAACATTTACATCATGAAACAATCTGTTCTTCTATGGAGCACAAAACAGATATTCGGAATAATGTACTTGCTCTTTTGAATGCAATTACAATGCATGGAGACTGCTGTTTCAAAAAGGATGCGGAAGTATAGTTAAAATATCATAAAAGTGGTCCCTATATTTCAAGACATTAAGACTGAAATTTAAATCGTTACTCAGTAATAACCATTCACTTCAGTGAACTAACCATTAAATCTGGATCAGTCAAGTGAGCTAAAATTGAGAATCATCCAGGCTGGTTTTGTGAACTAGATCAACCAGTTTATTGACAAAATGAGATTCAAAGGCATTTCAAACACTTCATTTTGTTGATTATTTTCAAAGACTCACTCAGTACTGGCCAACTTTAGTATGCCTTTAGTCAAGAGCATAGGCCAAAGCTCTGACTGGTTTGTAGTAGCAGGAAGCAGCAGGTTATCATCCTTGTCAAATGGTAACATGTCATCAACAATAATCTTCCTCCAACTTCCCTAAGAAAGCAGAAGACAATTCTTGAAAAACAAATACATGCATTAATGAAACAGCACTCTAAAATATATAGATAAAAACAGGATTGAAAACTGTTTTGTGTACTGCTAAAAAAATATTCACATAATGGACACAATCTGGACAGGCCAATAGCATGAATTATGAGACTCAACATTTGTTAAATAACATTAATTCGCTCATAGATGTGCTGTGATATATACTAATGTAATATAAAATTCAGTTTTGAATGATCTGCTCACCATCAAACTCATCTTAATATAAACAAAACAAAAGGTGTATCAATCAGTAGTCAGATGAGCCTTTAAAGTTCATGGTTTTATTAGTGCATATTGTGTACACAGTAAAATGAGCAACGTAAAATGCACTGATAAACATCATTAACTCTAATGGAGTTTTATTAAAGACAGAGAACATAGAAGATCAGTCAGCAACAAAATAACTATTGCCCAGCACATAGGCCTTATCTAAAATGCTTTTGTGCCTGAGAGAGTGTTACTATACTATTCTTTGATATCACCTGTCAAACAAATCACTGTTACCTGCGTGTAGGTCACTGTTTGCTCATTTACGACTAGGAGCTGTTAAGGTAAATAATTGTTTCTCAGTTTCTTGTGCCCAGAGGATAGAGCAATCTGACAGTCTCGGTTCTACCGACTCTCTTGGCTCCTGATAAGCGTTGTGTTCTCAATTAATCACTATCTAAAGGACACAGTGTCCTTCCAGCAGGAAAAAGTAGACATATGCTACAATAGGTGTTGAGCGGCCTGTGTACATTTGTTGTGTACATTTTTACACTATAGCCAATTTGAATAATTTTGGGCAAATTTGCCAATTTGTGTATCACCAACCGGAACTTCTTGTTCATAAATAATTCTGTTGTGTTCAACAGATAAAAAAAAAGGTTTCAAAATAACATGAGAGTGAGGTTTTGTATGACTGAAATGTCAATTTTTGCTGAAGCTATTCCTTTAGTTATTAGAAGTTATTTTCCACTGAAAACTATTACTTTGAGGTTTCATTTATTTTTTTTTAAAGTCTTCTATTTATTCAAAACAAAAAGGGACACAAAGCTGAAAGAAAGTAGTTTAGTTTTCAATAAAAATATTCAACATTAAAAAAATGTAACTGCTGGTTGTAGTCATTTTATTTATTTTGTTAATTTGATTGTATTATTCTTCATTTGTAAGTCATGTTGGATAAAAGCATCTGGTAAAACCAAATAAATGTTGCACTTATGAATGTTGAATAATGGACCATTTATATAACATCGTGGCATACTGATTAGACCACTGTGTGTGCTTGTAAATTTAGCAACTTCAGTGTTACACAATACAAGTATTATGGTGTTGATACTCAACCTGAACTTACCATCCAGTAGAGTTTAATGACATACTTCCCATAGGCATTATAGAGGGCATGTGATCTTTCACTGCTTTGCACAGGGAGTAAATGTGTTCCCAGGGTTTCCAAAGGTTGGGAACTGTTTCTGTGGAAGTGGTCTTCTCCTCTCCGGTGTTACAGACTTTCCACAGAATGTAGAGCTCACTAATGACCCATCGCATAAGCTGTGAAGTCGCCATGCAGGGCGAAGAGTGACACAGTGTAGGTTAATTCCAACTAGACAAATTATTCTTAGTTCCAATTAGTACTGCAGGCCATCCGAAAGGATTTATTGACTCACCTCACTTGAGACTAAATGCTCATTTGCTGAGGTAAGGTTGAAGGCAGCTTCATTTTCCACCACAACAGGAGTCTGATTGAAAGGATGAGATAAATATTATGTCAGTAATTCCAGCTCCTAAAGATCTACGTTGATAAGTTTCAGCTTTCTAGCTTCAGCTCAATTAGAACAAGCTCAAAATCTGTAATTTTTTAAGAAATGAATCATTTTAATCAGCAGTGATGCCTTGTATTACTTTTAAACGTTCTATTCATCAAAGAATAATGGGGGGAAAGTATAATGTTTTAGACAAAAATATTAAGCAGCACAACTGTTTTCAACATTTATAACAAGAATACATTTTTTAATGAGCATATCAGAATTAATTCTGAAGAATCATGTAACACTGAGGACTGTAGTAATGGCTGATGGAAATTCTGTTTTATTATTACAAGAATACATTTTATTTAAAAATATAATAAAATAGGAAGCAGTTCCTTTAAACTATAATATTGTTTGTCTTTACTGTAGTTTTAATCAAATAAATGCAGCTAAGACTTATTTCAAAAACACTAACCAACTCGAAACTCAGTGTGATTATTTGAGATCCATCATAAAACATTATGAAAGTTATTATTGATTATTAGATATTACAATTTGTGTGCCCAAAGAAATGAAAAATATAAAAATAATCTCACATTTTCCCCACTATTATCACAGATCATATTGAACCTCTGATGGACATGAATCCATGAATATTTGACAATCTTCTGTTAATGGACTTTTAATCAAATGTAAATTAAAGTCTCTTAGTATCACTCACATACTTGGAGAGAAAAATCACAGTTATCATCTTTTTATCCCAACAGTTGCCATGGAAATGACAACAGTGCTGACCTTCATTCGTTCTGCCAATTAAACATCTTAAATACAGCTAGTCAGATGGCAAAAATAATTGGCTTCAGAGCTCTAGTGCCTAGCCCTGATTGCCTTGTGATTTTGCTGCTTGTTGTGACTACTTGGCATCCTATGACTTGCCTAGACTCATCAAAATGGAGGAACAATTGTGAAGTGTTGTACTGAGCATGAGGCAATTTAATCACAACCTGAACTCTTATGAAAGCAGCATAAACAGATTTCATCAGTTAGGCTCAACACTGAGGCTAAGATTGGATCCCCCCCCCAAAAAAATAGACAAGTATGCTTTGTATGCATGTTGGTTGGTCAAGTCAGGACAGGATTAGTTTAGCGTCTGCCGTTATATGTCACATCGAACATAATTGTACATATCACAAACGATCTCAAAACTAAATTATAAGTACACTTGACAAATGGCAAAAATAAAATCTCTTTATGCCAAAACTAAGAATTGTTGCAAACTTTGTTAAACTTTCAGGTTAATTCAGTTTGTTCAAGTTTGTTGGACCTGCTAGGGATGTGAAAACCATTTATATGGCTGATAAACCCTTACCTTATTAAGTATGTACTCTGAAGGACGTTTCCAAGTGTGTATTCTCAAGGAGGCAGGAAGTTCAACCTTCCCTTCTGGATCATCAAAGAGCTGTTGACAATGTTGTTACATAAAATGCTCAGTATGGTTTTAGATTTAGCAATCAAAGGAATACAAATACAAAACAGAATAAAAGTTATTAAAATTGATGATCAAATTACAAAGTGCATGGTGCCAATTACTCTGACTCATCAACTGAAATGCTACAGTACATCTCTCAAGCTAAGCAGTTTGCTGAAACAGATTTCTAACACCAAGCCTGACACTGCTCTGTAAAGCTTTTTATAAAGGAAAGACATTGAATATTAAATCACGTTCGACTCATCAATTCTCACCTTGCTATCTTTAGAGGCTTTAGCTGCATCCCATTTCTCAGCATTGACCTCAGTGTCGCTCCACTCCGGCCACAGAGAGATGAGAATCTTCTTTGGCTCTCTGGGACTTTCTGATGAACTGACCACTGAGGATGCTCTAGAGACAGTGCATTTTTTATGTAATCTATTAAAAAGATGACTATTTAATAAATGAATTTCATTTGAATTTGCATATTTTGAATTTGCATGACTTGTGGTGCATCTTTTCAATTGTTATTTGTAATCTAAACTGCATATTACTACCAATCTCTCTCAACACCCACTGACTGAATATTTAGGTTTAAAACTTTATTTTCCTTTGCACACATTATTCCAAACACTGTTTTCTTCTTCTTCTGGGAACAAAAATTCTAGCTAAACTGAAAGCTAAATTAACTAATAACATAACTGAAGCAGAAATTTGTAAACTATGTGTATTAACCTAAGTTACCGCAAGGACATTTTTATTCTATGTTATTAACGTTATAAAAGTAGGCCTGCTGTTGATAATGCAAAATACACAATTTCGTGTTAGGCACTCATAAATGTTGCCAGGAAAATGCATACATTAACCTGACAGAAACAAACGTTGTATCTAACGTTAGTCAAATTTCAAAATAGTTTACGTTAACGTTACATGTAACGTTACCGACCGTCCTCCAATATTTTACTAAAAACATAAACAACTAAGGACAAACACGATACAGTAAAGATATAGGGTGGAATAAATGTTTTTTCAATTATATTATCTATGAGTTATCCATATTATTGAAATATTTCGAGGGCATAAACACAGCGAGGTTGTGTTAATAAATATTCAGCCCAATCTTACTCTTTTTTGGGAGAGTTTCCAGGCGAAGAAGCGACGAGGCTGGATGAGGAAGTCTTTTTCTTGGGTGTCTTCGACATTGCAAATGTACGTAGGCCTTATTTCTAGTCTAAGAGTTCATAGTTTGAAGCAAGACTTGGTTGATTAAAGCACAAAAGATAACGATGAATAGGAAACGATGCCCAGGGTGAGACTCGGGCAGTAGGGAAAGTTTGCCATGTTGCTAGGCGACAGGATCGCTTGGGATTGCCGAGTCTGCCGACAGCACGAGCGCAGAGCTTTATTACCACCTCGCGCCATGAACTCCTCCTGACCTCCTTAAACAAACCCTTGAGTCTAATCACTTTCACTGTATAAGCGATGGGAAGAAAGACTCGTCTCTTTTCTCCTCTTTCAGTTAACCTTTTACGTCAACACGTAATTACGTCACCACGCGTTACCTGACGTCTCATATTTATTTATGCATTTATGTTTCTCTTTTTAAAAAGTCTAGATAAAGTAATCCATTACATTAAACATTTTAGGTAATATAATCAGACTGCTTTTAGATTACTTGTAAACGATCTCGTTTAAAGATTAAGAAAATATACGTTCATTGTTATTAACAACATGAAGTGCATTAAACATTACATTACAGCAAGGTTTCCCAAATTAGGTTTTGCCAAGGAACTGCAGGGGGTTTATGATTTTAATGAAAAGTTAATAATTATTTAAATCATATAAGTTTGTTTTAAATCTCAGGGGGCATTCAAGTAAATAGGTGAAAGAGGATCAGATGAGAGAAAAGTTTGTTAATTTGTGCATTTTAAATACACATTAATTGATTATTCAAATAAAAAATTTTTCATCTGTAGTTTATACAATATTGAAACACTTCTTAAGCCTGAAATTATTTTTATAAATCCAATGGTCATTTAAATTAAATGGAATAAATTATTACTATTGTGTAAATAACGTTATCATGCAATCCATTAAAAATTAATTGTAGTCTGATTACGAGTATTTTAAAAAGTAATTTAATCTAATTACAAGTATTTAATTTTTGGAATCTGATTATGTGTAATCATTTACTAGCTTTGCACATAATCACTAATACATGTTAGTCTATGTACCACCACATACATGTATGGCATGATAACTGCTTGTACATTTTTTTCTGAAATTGTTGGCACTTGCTAGCGTATTAAACACAGCTGATTCTGTCCCTTTTCCCATTATACACGCTCATCCTCCATCTAAAGATGAACTACCGCAATGTTTCACCTGCACTGAATCCAGGATTTTAAAAGCATTCTGTATTCTCATGCAGCTTTGAAAGACAACCAATAACTACTGAATAAAAATCTAGAGTGTAATTTCATATTATCATAATTATTAAATTATAATGAAGCTTTTGTTAGAATTTCACATTTTACGACATCCTCTCACATATTCATTGATATTACACAAGAATAGACTACGAACAGTTTAAAAAGTTTTATTCTGTCATTGTTACTTCAACAAACATTTGTTTGCAAACTTGACAAACTCGTTCCAGCATATTAAAATGTATATTTGCCTTCGGGTAATTCTAAAATAAAACCATGGACAGAGCAAATGCTCAGATCCCTCATTGAGTACCAATTAAAAAACACATTTGAACATTAACATGTAAAAGCCTGAGGAAAACCAACATGATCTTACTCTCCGAACCACAAATATACATGCTTAGGCCCATGATTCTTACAGATCTGAAGGACAATTCATTTTCTATTATTTACTTATTTATTTTTTCTTGAGCGAATCATTTTGTGGTAAGAGCTTCAAGAGTGATGGTTACACCTTCTCAACAGAATAAATGCCCTGGGAATATGTACTATTTTGCCATAAAGTGACATCTTGAGAATTTTTCCTTCAAAAAATTAGGGTGGCGATTCCCAGCAGCAGATGCAAATAGTCCAGAATTTATTAAAACAGCTCACCCTCTGTGACAAAGGCATTAGTTTAATTTAATTTCAGCTAAGAACTTTTACTGGTATTTGCCAGGTCCTATGACACCCATTTAGTTTCATTCGTTTTAAGCAATATTACAACAAGCACACACTGAAGTAACTTGCTTGACGCTATTAAAAGGACAAACATTGCACAGTACAAGAGTGAGAGAGATAAACTGGTCATTAGAAGCATCAGAAAGATGTTTTCATCTGATCATCTGACAGTGATGTCTTCTCCGCTTTTAGAGCACAAACTGTTGACCCCTGGTTATGCTGTGATCCGTGGCAGGGGTTTGTGATGAGGGGGGGATTGGGGGATTTGTTGAGCTCGGTCTTTGGCCTCCTTTCCACGTCAGATGATGGGACACACAAGAGCATCCGACACTAGCAACAACCGGACTTGCTCTCAGCAGGCACTGTTTGTTGGTCCAGTTTAATCTTGTCACCATTGCTCTCTTCATATGGAAGACCTTTATCGTTGAGAAGGATGTTCTCCACCAGGAAACGGGCAGCATCATCAACGTTGATGTTCTCCTGCAGTGAACAGAGTCAAATGTTAAAGGGATAGTTCACCTGAAAATCATTCCTCATGTTGTTCCAAACCTGTATGAGTTTATTTCTTCTCTATAACATAAAAGACATTTTGTTGTGTCTTAAACTGTTTTTGAACATACAGCTGTTTCCAAATATCAATGGACCTCAGTGATTTCCCTTGTATCGACACAGAGACATTCTTCAAAATATCTTTCTTTGTACTCTGCAGAAGAAATAAAGTCATGCAGGTTTGGAACGACACTGGATCCTTTCCAGAATATTGAGATCATTTACAGAACGGTCAATAGACCGAACTTGTTAAGCTAAACTGAGTGCTCAGTGAAGCTTTGAGAGGTACTTCAGCATGAAGCTGGATTGATTGCACCCGCCTACACAACGTCTCTTCTCATCGCTCTTTCGAGACAATTCACTGTCTTTCCATTTACATCCCTCCGTCTATCTCTCAGCAGTCTGTGGCTTCAAAGCAATAAAGTGAGAATGAGACAGATTTGAAGAAAAGGGCAGAAAACAGAAAGGTTAAACAAAAGCCAGCCATCTGTATTTGTCATTCACCTAGAGTACTGAAAACAATACAGATGGCACGGCCATGCTGAGTGACAATGACCGTTTCTATGAGACAACTGATGTCTAGCAGTGGGCAAGTAAAACAAGATAATGAACAACGCTAATACATGGCCTGTGGAACACGATTAGCTTGCAGTGAGCAGTGTAAATAACTTGAATTTTCTAGCAAGATAAGAAAATGATGAGACTTTTTGAGGCATGACTTTCAGAAAGTGTTCTGTGCTCCTACTTGTTTTAAAGGGCGATGAGCTGTTGTTGTTGTAACCTCTTTTGGTAGAACATACAATGGTTGAAATTATTGCCATTTTCAAATTTGCATGCATGGGCAATTAAGAATATTGTTTGAATTTAAAGACTTGCTATGAAATTATAATGATAATCAATTAAAACTAAAGAGCTCACCAAAGCCCTGTGGCCTACTGGTCTGCCCAGATTTCATAGCAAGTATTTTGCTCAATTATCCAGTAAAATGTCTAAAAAAATTTTTAAATACACTTTCTTTAGAATCAAAAATGTGTAAGGTAAGACTCTTTTATTCAAAGACTATAATTTTTAAGGATGCTTAGTAATGTTCACTGAAAAACAAGAAAACATTATTTAATTCATGCTTATATATATATATATATATATATATATATTATAGTTTCATGCGTTTTATACTATATGGAAACCCTTTTCTATCTCAGATAAAATAATTGCAATTTCTCATCATTGCTATATTATATCTCCCAATGTCACTTCATATCTTGCAATGTGACTTCATTTCTTATAACTGTTACATTATATCTCCAAATGTGATTTTATTTTATTTAAAACTTTAATCTCACAATAATTTTCATGTATGTCTGTGTGTGTGTGTGTGTGTTGTGTATTTATTTATTTATATTTTTACTCAAGGTTTAATGGTCTTCAAAAATGTTCTACAATTGTCATGTTTTCAAAAAAGTGGGGCAAGGTGCAAAACAAAATACATGTGGTCCACTGGGAGAGGAGCAATAGTAGGAGATTAAAAAGAGAGAGCGACAGAATGGATCTTTAGATCAGTCAGCGTAGAGGCTTGATTGAACACCAGGAGGTCCCGATAGATAAGAGCAAACACATTTACCATACACAAACATGCACGTGCACAAACACACGCACATTTACACACGACAGGTGCCAGAACTCCCTGCCAGACATCTGTGTACTTGAGTCCCTAATGGAGGGATCTATTTCAGAAACATGTGCTTATGCAGACTGACTGATGAGACACCTTCTGTTAAACAGTTAAGACCAGACACTGCTACAGAGAGAAACCGAACAAACACTTTTTAAATAGCAAGACACAGTAAAGATATATTTAAGGCTAAAACGTGTGACTTGATAATGCATTTCAAGGGGTACAATTTAATAGGGAGTTAAATACCTAGAAAATCACACACTCTTCAAGACACTGTACTCCCCAGAATTAACAAACAGACATTTCCTTCTCCTCCTTCCAGTTCCTGTTTTCTTCCTTATCTTATCCTAGAGTAGAGTCTCTTTAGCCAGCTTAATTTATCCAGACTCACCTAGCATCCCTCAAATGTAATATAGGAAAGAGATTAATGTGCAAAATATATCAAAGAAACTGCTGATGTAAAACTCTAAACACACATATTTCATTGTCTTTTACAGCATTTTTAAGATTCCGCTGATACTGCAAAATATGTGACTGGATCTTAGTCAGGAATGACAACCATTTGTAATAAAAAGTCAGCATACTGCAGGCACCAAGAAAAATATATCTAGACAGGATGACTTCCATGTCACAAA
Source organism: Gymnocypris eckloni scoliostomus (assembly GCA_027564155.1). NCBI lineage: Eukaryota > Metazoa > Chordata > Actinopteri > Cypriniformes > Cyprinidae > Gymnocypris > Gymnocypris eckloni. The sequence goes on from CM050412.1 coordinate 28,302,732, forward strand.
CACAAGGGCATAAATAATGATAGTTAAATATAGTTGAATAAATCAAATATTTGAATAATAATAATAGTAGTAGTAAATTGAACAAAATAAAACAAATTGAATAATTAAATTAATTAGTAGTTATTGCTATTATTGCGCCAAAAAGCAAAACTACACTACTGTTCAGTTTGTGGCCAGTTAGATGTTAGAAGTCTCTTATGTTTACATTTATTTGATAAAAATTACAATAAAACGGTAATATTAGTGAAAGTGACGTGACATACGACCAAATATGGTGACCCATACTCGGAATTTGTGCTCAGCATTTAACCCATCCAAAGTGCACACACACCGTGAACACACCTGGAGCAGTGGGCAGCCTTTTATGCTGCAGCACCCGGGGAGCAGTTGGGTTTGGTGCCTTGCTCAAGGGCACCTCAGTCGTATTATTGAGGGTGGCGAGAGCCCTGGATATTCACTCCCCCCCCACAGACAATTCCTGCCGGCTCGAGACTCGAACTTGCAACCTTTCAATTACGAGTCCGACTCTCTAACCATTAGACCACGACTTCATTATGAAATATTATTATAAGTTAAAATTTAAATAATTTAGTGCTCAAGAAACATTTCTTATTATCACACTTGAAACGGTTGTGCTGCTTAAATTTTTTTGTTGTGAAAACTGATACATTTTTTCCCAGGATTCTTTGATGAATGGAAAGTTCAAAAGAACAGCATTTATTTAAAACATTATAAATGTCTCTATTGGCATTTTTGAAGAATTCAGTGCATCCTTGCCAAATAAAAGTATTCATTTATTTCAAATAAAAATTACTTCAATGACTCTACTTTCAATTTAAATGACTCCAAGGTTTTGAATGGTAATATAATAAAAATAACTACTTTTAATAAAAATCAATAAATAAATAAATAAATAAAATGTATTGTAATGCACTCAATTATTCTGTAAACATAGTTGTAGCAATAGAACTTGATATTCAAATTTTAGCCAATGTACAAGTTTTAGCCAAAGTAAACATTGTACTACTAGTACTATACTTTAAATCAGTGGGCAAAGTTTCAGCAATTCAAGCTGAGATTAAAAATGTATCCCACAAAAATCCCATGCATCCCGCTGCTTCACGTGATAAGTTACACATTGCGCATTTGACGTATGTCTGGTGATTCAGGCAGGAGGAGTGGCTAATGTTATTAAGACTGCCGCAGTGGTGCCATTTTGGCCTCAATACCATGGAGAATGTCAGCCATTTTAAATACTTGATCTAATATGGCAGCTTTCATGGTTGTCTGAGCTGATTAGAGAGGAAAGGTGTAGTAAGAAGCTTCTATTCTTAGCAAAAATGTCTCGTGACAAGTTCTCCTTCAGTTTGACCAAGCACAAACAACCATTTAAGTGGATAAGTGAACACCGAATGAGCTTATATTACCTTAGCTGATGTTTCAAACCAGCCCAAAAACCCAGCCTCCTTGCAGAAGTTGTCCATAAGTGAGGAATTGTTGGATCCATCTTTCTTCTGGTCACATTTATTGGCAAGAAGGACAGAAGGGATGGGATTGCCATTGGCCAGTTTCACCTTGCTGTCTAAATCATGCTTCCATTTTGAAACAGCCTCGAATGTAGAGCCTCGAGTGATGTCGAAAACAATGAATGCACCCACTGCCTCCTTATAGTAAACTCTGGTCATGTTCCCAAACCGCTCTTGACCTAAACAGGAGACAAACATTTAATACAAGCACAATTATTATGAGTGATAGAGAGGTCAACAAAATATGTAACAAACATTTCATTTGAATTTTAATTCAACCAGTTTAAATTCCTATCATGTTTTCTATACATTTTTATAATGGGAGTTAATGAGAGCATGTGGTTGCTAATTAAAGCAGGTTTATGTTAATCACTCCAATACTGTGCTCTCATGTTCCAGCACAGAACAAAGTCTGACTGATTCTGGTCACAATCAGTCTGAGATGTGCTGCTCAGTCTCATAGTTCATCTTGCCTGGGGAGGGATAAAGCCCAGCACAGCGCAAAATCTTTGAAAGCTAGATGGACAGAAAAAAGGAAGAGTGCAACGAAAGAGTCGCCCAGTCGTAGTTGCTAATAACACATCAAAGACTCCGTGCATACACCCCTCTCATATCCTTCTCAGCAAAATTCACCACACTGGCTTATGTCATTACATTTACTGCCTTCATATGTAAAAATAAAGAGAATACACCAAGCTTTTATATTCAAAATGTACATTATTTTTAATGTACAAAATAGCATGTTGTGGAAAGTAGTTATGGAAGATATCAAATTAAAAATGAAGAATGGAAAAAATACATTGCTTTAAAAGGGAAAAAAACTGCGCTTGACCTTTTTGATATGACACAGTAAGGCATGTGATGGTTACATATTGAATTCCAGTCACATATGACATCCAACATAAGGGAATGCACACACACAACACAAGGAAGTATCTACACATATATTCACATAACACAAGGAAGAGTAAATTATACATTTCTACAATAGCAAAATTAACTGAAGGCTTTTGAATAGTGCTGCATTCAATTGGTATATTTTTAGCGGTACGCTAAGCTAAATGCTATTTTTATTAAAGGGAGTTGTGAACAATTATCATCAAGAAAACCTAGACCCCTCAGAATCAGATATGTGATTTGTGGCAGTGTGCTGTTTCCCACAGGAGCAAAAAGAATTAAAAAAGTCTTAGTGTTTATGCAGCAGTTAAGCCAGAGCCCAAACCACACTCTCAGATCAGAGTTCAGACAGAGGAAGACTGTGATCACAGGCCTGTCTGTAATGCCTGACATTGCTTTGTTCTTTACTCTCTCTACGGAGAGTGAGAGAAGCTGGGGAAGTGCAGCGAGGCACTGCATGTGTGTTTCTGATAAGAGAGAGATAGAAGATTCACATCTTTCGCTTCTAATAGGCTGAAGGATATTGACATTTCTCTGTGTACAAACATAACTGAGTGTGTTCAATTTATTGAATCAGTATTGTGGAAGTTACTTTAAATTTCTAGCTACTCTTGAGTGGAAATATACAGCACATTCAAGCAATATGATGCAATGGAGAATGCTGTTTTTCCAAATATCATGGCTGGTCATCACAGCCAGTTATGGTTATATTAGCAACAAGCAACAGTATGACTCCAATTGTGTCAGGAACTATTCAATAAAAAGCAATAAGTTAATATTGAGTAACTTATTTTCTAAACACAATATTACCAGCTGCTGTTTATTTTTGCTCGACCAGCAAAAACTGAGAAAGTTGAGTGAATGATTCAATGGATCGCTCATTATGGCTGTCACTGAAGTAATTCTTAAATGAATAAGTGTTGTTGAATGAATGACTCCCTTATAAAGACAATCACTTGTTGCCACCTACTGGCATAACAATGTAACTTACAAAAAGAGTCTGAACAATCCCTACCCCTAATGCACAAACTAACAGCATAATGTTTTATCTATTACAATGTTTAGTTCTAATAAACTTTAATTTCAGGAAAAAATTTTTATAATTAAAATGAACATTGACAAGATGCAGCTGTGCATAAATATATTGACATTTATTGCAGTAAATGTACTTTACTGCATCCTAACCAAAATCAATGCTTTACGGTCAATTGTTTATTTTTATAGGAATTTTTCAAATTTTTGTCCAAGTCCAACCCTGCAGCATTCGATACGATAGGTTTACAGCGTGTAGACTTTCAGATGTCTATATTAGGTTTCCAGTGACCAGCATTGAAACATGGAGCACATTTCACCAACCCCAACTCCATTATTTTTGCTCGTTCAGCTACGCACTTCGGTCTCTCAGCAGCTAATTGCTCTTGATTGTGAGTCTAAATTTAGACCATTTAACCTCAGGTGAACACACGGGAGGGCCGACACACAAGTAGACAAAACCTAATTCTTGGCTCCCGGTCCATTTTGGGCACACAGCCCTAAAAATCTCGCTCTGACAAATTAAAGATACTGAATACCCAGATTCCAGCCACATATGAACTCGTGGACGCATTTGGTGCACTGGGCCAGCTGTCACAGAACAAGTCAAGAAAGAAAATCTCAGAAATGCTTTTAGTTCTTAGAAACAGCATGTGAAGGGGCAGAATCGTACCATTGATCAATACTTTATGCCACAATATGCTATGCATGCTGTTGTGAACTGGTATTTTCTCAGAATGAATGGTTCTCTGTGTGTGGCGCTATTATAGAAAAATAGAAGACCAATGAACCAAGTGAACTGTACTTGAAGTGCTTCATAGAAAGTTGGCTACTTATCGAAAGAGAAAGGAGAACTGCTGAGAGAATAGTGTGAAAGCTGAGGCTTAGCCAGACATGAAAAAGGCAAATGGAGTAGCAAGTTCTCGTATTAACTGAGAAAAAGCCACAGTGTGATGTAATAGTTTCACAATGAAAGGTGCTTTCCCTGGTCCATAGGGGCGTGTGAAATTGCACTAAAATGAAGAGGCCAAGAATTTTTTTGAGTTCATCTAGTTTGTGCAATTCAAAGAAATGCACCTTTTTCTTTTATTTTGAAAACAGATTGTAGTGAAGTTATGCTTATAAAGACTTTTACTTTCTTAAGAAGACCTGATGGGCCTGATCAGAGAAAAAAACATTCAACCGGTTCGGTTTATACAGTATCTCACAGAAGTGAGTACACCCCTCACATTTTATTTAATATTTTATATATGTTCATGTGACAACACTGAAGAACTGACAGTTTGCTACAATGTAAAGTAGTAAGTGTACAGCTTGTGTAACTGTGTAAATTTGCTGTCCCCTCAAAATAACTCAACATACAACCATTAATGTCTAAACCGCTGGCCACAAAAGTGAGTACAACCCTAAGTGGAAATGTCCAAATTGGGCCCAAAGTGTCAATATTTTGTTGGCCACCATTATTTTCCAGCACTGCCTTAACCCTCTTGGGCATGAGGTTCACAAGAGCTTCACAGGTTGCCACTGGAGTCCTCTTCCACTCCTCCATGACGACATCACAGAGCTGGTGGATGGTAGAGAACTTACACTCTTCCACCTTCCGTTTGAGGATGCCCCACAGATGCTCAATAGGGTTTAGGTCTGGAGACATGCTTGGCAAGTCCATCACCTTTACCCACAGCTTCTTTAGCAAGGCAGTGGTCGTTCTCATTTTGGAATACTGCCCTGTGGCCCAGTCTCCGAAGGGAGGGGATCATGCTCTGCTTCAGTATGTCACAGTATATGTTGGCATTCATGGTTCCCTCAATGAACTGTAGCTCGCCAGTGCCGGCAGCACTCATGCAGCCCCAGACCATGACACTCCCACCACCATGATTGACTGTAGCCAATACACACTTGTCTTTGTACTCCTCACCTGGTTGCCGCCACGCTTGACACCATCTGAACCAAATAAGTTTATCTTGGTCTCATCAGACCACAGGACATGGTTCTAGTAATCCATGTCCTTAGTCTGCTTGTCCTCAGCAAACTGTTTGCAGGCTTTCTTGTGCATCATCTTTTGAAGAGGTTTACTTCTGGGATGACAGCCATGCAGATAAATTTGATGCAGTGTGTGGCACATGGTCTGAGCACTGACAGGCTGACCCCCCACCCCTTCAATCAATGAAAAGCAATGCTGGCAGCACTCATACATCTATTTCCCAAACACAACCTCTGGATATGACGCTGAGCATGTGCACTCAACTTCTTTGGTCGACCATAGCAAGGCCTGTTCTGAGTGGAACCTGTCCTGTTAAACCGCTGTACGGTCTTGGCCACCGTGCTGCAGCTCAGTTTCTGGGTCTTTGTAATCTTCTTATAGCTTACGCCACCTTTATGTAGAGCAACAATTATTTGTTTCAGATCCTCAGAGTTCTTTGCCATGAGGTGCCATGTTGAACTTCCAGTGACCACTGACCAATACAAGAGAGTGAGAGCGATAACACCAAATTTAACATGGCTGCTCCCCTTCACACCTGAGACCTTGTAACACTAACGAGTCACATGACACCAGGGAGAGAAAATGGTTAATTGTGCCAAATTTGGACATTTTCACTTAGGAGTGTACTCCCTTTTGTGGCCAGCGGTTTAGACATTAATGGCTGTGTGTTGAGTTATTTTGAAGGGACAGTAAATGTACAATGATATACAAGCTGTACACTCACTACTTTACATTGTAGCAAAGTGTAATTTCTTCAGTGTTGTCACATGAAAAGGTATAATAAAATATTTACAAAAATGTGAGAGGTTTACTCACTTCTGTGAGATACTATATATATATATATATATATATATATGTGTGTGTGTGTGTGTGTGTGTGTGTGCGTGCTGTAATGTATTTTTAAGGAAAATGTCAGATTGTATAAAAAGCATTTTTTTCAGCATCCTAATGAATTCCAGATCCTGTTGAAATCAGTTTTTACCACTTTAAAAACACATTTTACTAAAAGATTTTCTACCGTGTATCCATGAATGTTCTGTAAAACGTGTCTTGAATTAGCAACAATAACCAAGGGCAGCTTAGAAAAGAGTAAAGTCTCTTCTTCTCCTATGTGATCAAACCTTTACTACATTACAATTCGTGATGATTACTGTGGTTGACAAACCAGGGCTTGTTATGCAGGAAAACCACAAGAGATCTGTATTTTGTTTTTGTTTTTAATAAAGGCCTTTTTTGACAGGTGAGGTACAGTGATGGAGAGGTTTTAGGTCATTTTTATTATTTTTCATCATATTCTGAGTGCTTCTGATCAATACTGTATAGACGCTTTAAATTGTTCATGCAGAGAATGAGAGGGTCAGGGATGATGGTTTCAATAATTGTGTGGTGGGAGACCTCGTTCTCCCTCCTGGGGAAACAATGTCAAGAATCAATCTCCATTTATCACCAATCAATGGACTTGTCTTTACAACTCACAAAAGAATCGATGGGACGTCAACCCGCCTGTAGCATGTGCAAATATAGCACAACACAAACTGACAGTTTTTCAACAGCAAAAAGGGACCCGAGGTAAACAAAAGCTTTGACTGCATGACGACAATAGAGACGGGTGATCAACATTTTGAGAAGTCAATAGCGGCTAATGATTTAAAATAAATATGACTAACAATGAACTGATTTGACAACACCGAGTGAGTCTTAATGACACAGAAGTCACTTTATTCAGTGACTAGTTGTGATAGCAGTTTCTGTTACTTCCTTTTAAAACCACACAAAGTGGCACTGGCTTTATTAAATACAATATATGAGTTTAATGAGAAATCATATGTGGAACAGAAATTCAATCAGTCATAGACAACTGACATCTCTAGAAAACAGCTTTCAATATACTGGGTTAAAATACAATTTTTCAAAGTAAAAAGTTCATAAATTAAAAACATGCCTATCATAAAATATATGTATTAAAGTAACTGTATCTTTGCATTTATCATTTTTAGTGCATTTTTCAATTAACTAATGTATAGGACAAAAAGTGTCATGTCATGTCATTGACCCACATGCTGTAACTTTCAAAGTATTACAGCAACGTGACCAGCAGCATTATTTCTTATTTTAAAGTACCCTATTGTTTAATTTCTTGGTTAAACTTCACAACAAATCTGTATACTTCTAAATATGACTGCTGATGTGAATGATGGTGATCATGAAAAGAAGATCACTTAAAAGCTTGAGACAGTGAGGGAAAAGAGAGGGTGGTGGCGTAGGGAGACAGGGATACTCGTTGTCCATAGCCATGGCAACCTGAAGTTTCTCCTGCATGGCCTTTATCAAGATAACAATCTTGTGGGTGTGTTGCTATGGCAACAATCCAAGCCAGACGAGCCAGCTGCATATTTTTTGGAGCTTCGTGGAACATCAACACACTTCAGACGCTTTGGGCTGCTGTTACATCCCTAACCAACAGTACAGCTAATGACCAGTGGCAGAGGCTTCACGACACTGAGGCAAAGGCTATCTGCAATCAACACCCCTGAAGACAACCCAATACTGACTGAGAACACTGTAACTGTAGTTTAGAAGAATTCTTACAAAATAAATAAAATATAAATAAAGTTGATTAATTTAAAGGAATATTTCTGCTGAAAACTGTTTTTCGATCACAGGAAAAAATACATATTTTAAAATATAATAGAGTTATTTAAAATGTTTATAATATTATTTTTACTGTAATTTTGGTTAAATAAATGCAGTCTTGCTAAGCATTAGACATTTCTAAAACATTATATTTAGAAAGCAAGTTAACATGTGAAATGAAGATTAAATAAATACATTAAAAATGGGCAAATATTTTATGTATGCATGTAAGTCCTATATATAGTAATGTTAAAACGTAATATAATACGTACGTACAGACAGACAGAACGACAGATAGAGAGCGACAGAACGACAGATAGAGAGCGAAAGAACGATAGAGAGCGACAGAATAATAGATAGAGAGCGACAGAACGATAGATATAGAGCGACAGAACGATAGATAGAGAGCGACAGAACAACAGAACGATAGATAGAGAGCGACAGAACGATAGATAGAGAGCGACAGAATGATCGATAGATATAGAATGAGAGACAGAGAGACAGACAGACAGACAGACAGACAGACAGACAGACAGACAGACAGACAGACAGACAGACAGACAGACAGACAGTTAACCTCCTGCTCTAAGATGTCATCCCAATCCTTGGCACAAGGTTAAGACTTTCTTTAAAGCTCCATGTCTGTAATAAGCATGTCGCTTTTTAGACAGCCCCAGTGGAGCACTGCTATTCTGGGCCAAGGTAGGCGGCTGAGCCCCTGGCTTCAGTCAGGGTCCGACACATACGTATTTGAAGAAGGCCTTGATTACAGTCATCCAATTCAGGGTCATTATCATAATCGCTAGTCGGTGCGGTGCATGATTAACAGGGTTATTTAGCAGTGCAGAAGTAAATGCGTAAATGGGGCAGACTTTTATCAACTTTATCCAGGATGATACAGGTCAGGGGTCTCATTTATAAAACTCTCCGTAGATATCATCCTAGAAGTGTATGTACGCACAAAAGCTTTTATGTATGCGTGAATTTTAGATTTATAAAACCATGCCTACGCTAGAACCTGCGCAAAAATCCCTTTATAAATCCCAAACAGGGGAAGATTGTGTGAACGTGCATCTCCACCCCGGCTCCTCCCATAAATGACCATATATGGAGCTTACAACACCTGGTTTTACTATGCATAACCTCATCTGCATATCATTTCCATGCATATTCCCATCCACGTGCCACCGTGTTTAACACCGTCAATGGTACAACACATTAAGAAATTATGAGATCCTGACTGTAATTCCATTTGGACCATAGCCTACACATTAATTTTTATTGCAAAAAAATATCCAGTATTCTTGATACATTTATAATAAATATATGGAGATATCATAAAAACGGGTTAAAATAATTGATCTCATTTTTTTTAACACTGGTCATATAGTATTTCAATTGTTTTAAACAATTCAAATCAAATTACGTTTATGCAGTTTAGCTGATAATGTGAACATAAGCTGAACATCTATTTTTGTTGAAACAGCTGATATAATAGGCCTATATTTCTTTGCAGTGTAAATACAATTGTCTGACTCTGCGAATTACTGAAAGCATTTTAAAAAGGAAATGTGCAAATCTTATACTGTTTTCCTATAATGGTATCCTTCAAATACACTGGTATTTTTTATAAAGTTTTGGAGATGCCTTTACACGACATCAACACGTCCGTGCAGCTGCGGCTGTACAGTAAGATTATTATTGGTCCTATTCAAACCAGACAATGGAATGATGGTTCGACCACCATATCCAGCTGTATCCACCATAATATCGAATTAAGTGCACATCATGATCATTGTTCTCGAAAAAAAATATCCTTGTAACATGAGATCTGCAGTTTAGTTTAAAAGTGAATTATTGTGCACCTATAGCACTCCTCGCTGTCAATAAAACATAGGATGTCACATGAAAAGTGATCAAATGCATCCACTATAGCCTATGTCTAAATTTAATTTTGTTTAATTTCTGCGTAATTACTTTTTGTAATTTCAGTGCTTAATGAGAGTGGAATATTTATTGTAAATGCATATCAAAAAGAAAATAGTTTAAAATCGTTTTACTTCCTTACTTCTCACTCCAAAAGTGACATATTTACGCCAAGTTTATTTTATTATTTATTATTAAATGTAGTTATTTTTTAACTACATTTACACGCATATTATATACTCATTTTGTGCGTACGCAGTGTTTATAAATGAGACCCCTGGACTAGCTTTGGGAACTGGGCCAGGATGTCACAATGAACAGTTGGGATGCTTGTTTTTTAATCACACATCATTATATGGTACACCACCACACAGTAAAGTACAGTATTCCAGCGGTTCTCCAGACACATTCACACATGCACCCACATACAGACTGGAAGAATGCAACCCCTGTAATTCACACTTCATTGACGTTGTCCTTGCAGCTCACTGTGACAACCAAGACCGAAGCGAGAGAATAAAAGGCTGAGTGAGAAAGCAATTAAGGAAGAGGGGAACAAACTCTATTTTAAAGAAACACTGGCGACTAAATGAAGGACAATCCACGGCTGATTAAACTGCCACTCAATCCTCTAAAAAAAAACGTCAATGCTAAAAACTAGCTTTTAGGCTAGAAATACTGTATATTTGTTTGCCATTTATTTGGATTTACATTTTGTTTTGTTTTTTACAGAAATATACTTAATGTGTTTTATTTGCCATACATTTTATTAAATATATAATGTACCTAATCTCATTAATTTAATCTCAATTTGTCAATTGTTTTATCCATATATAGTCATGTTAAAATTAAATATAATGTGTTTTTTCCTATAGGGCCTGTATTCATTTTGAACTTCATACTCAAAATGTCCAAATAATTAGTGAACGACTGGCACTGGTAATTTTACAGAGAATTTAAGAAAATTTTTTTTTATGAACTATCAAAAATAAATTTAATGAAATGAAGTGTCTTATTTACAATATTTTCCTCAGGATCTGAGATACAGAAATGAAACTAGACAGGCTAATGTCTTTTAAATGCTAAAAACTAAATGTGTAACTCTTTGGCTGAAGTATATTTGTTTGCCATTATGTTTTACAATTTTGTTTTATGCTTTTTACAGAAATGTATGCATGTTTCATTTGCTTTGCGTATATTTTTTTGACATGAAATATACCTTTTTTTATTTAATCTCCACTTCCTGTAAAAAAAAAGTCCCCCCTCCTGACTGCTTGTAATTGTTCATAATTGCACTTTGTACTCAAAATGTCTAAATGTTTACCTGAATGTCCAGGTCATTTTGCGATATTTTTTTTTTACTTCCTGAAGTAAAAATCTTATTAACTATCATATTTCCCCAAAAAATCTAAATTATTTCCTCATATTCTAAGATGAACAGAAATGCTGGTTCGCTTGGCATTACATAAAGAATTAAATCATGTACATTTTATCTGCTGTGCGTCTTGTTCAGTTTCATTATAGTGAACAAGAATGTTAGTGTCTCATGCGTAGTAACCAAGCACAGATGTCGTCTCTGCATTGTGTCCCAGTAACAGTGAAGTTGTGCCAGACTAACATTCATAACATCTTTTAAAGAAACATGGCTTCAAAGAGCACATCAGAGATATATTTCAATTTGAAAATACTTGTATCATGCCAGAGTACATAGTTTAGGGTGCAGGGTAAGGTATAAGGTGATATTTCATTATTTAGACCTATAAACCATCCCAGCTATACAAGTCCACATGATTCAATTTCACAGGAGGCTGACGCACATGACACTGAAATTAAATTGAAAACTAAAGTTGTCCATTTGTTTGCCGTGGACAGTTGGTACAGTTTATTGGATTACACATGCCTCCATGGTCCTATTGTGCTCGAGGAATACTGCGGTGGAAAGACATAATCGGTCTTCGGGAAATATAGAGATTGCAGTGTGGTTCTTCCTCTAATGACAGCAGCAGTGCAGCAATGGGAAGAGAGAGAGTGTGAATAGATTACAGACAGACCGCGCTCCAATGTCTCACAAGCACTATAGTGTGAAAATACAGAGTCATTATGAATTATAAAGTATAACCCTACTAATCTTACTAGATCATACTTGATACATGAATTCCGAAGGCCTTTGAAATTATCAACTTGATCAAACCTTTGCTGAAAAACCTGTTGTAATCTACATGCTTTCCACCTTCTGAATGATAGTTACTGATTGATAGATACTTGATAAGCAAGTAAAAGGCCTTCTAGTATAATTATAAAAAAATGTCCACCTTCAGGTTGTGGTACATGCATAGTTTTGCTGTGAAATCTTTAATATTTTATAACAATATAAGTTTTATGTTGTTATTAATATTTTAAGATGAACATTTACTGGACTGGAGAAACTTAGATTTGACTTGATTATCAATATGATTTTTGTTTAAGAAAAATTTGCTTAAATTGCATGCATCAAATATTATACAACAGACGTTTATTTGTACATCAATCAAATTGGGTCTCTGGATAAAATCATCATATCATACTGCCATCATATCATACTGCATGGGCTATTAATGCCCGATGTATCATAAAAATATATCCACAAAAGTGTTATAGACTTTAGAATATATGAATATTTCATAAGTCAGGCTTTACAGGGTTAAATGTATGACAGTGTATTGCATGGGTATGGAAATGTTTTTTTATTGCATATTAAACAAAGAACAACCTAAAAAAAGAATAGCTTGCATATTCCAGTTGTGTAGCCTAGATGTACAGTATGTGAAGTGCATGAAAAGTCCACGAGTAGTGTTATAAGAGCTGTGTTCCTTTTTCATGTGGAGTGCCAGGCAATCTGTCCAATGTGATTTTATAAGCAAGTGAAGCCTAGTGCAGTTACACAATTCTCCCTCAATATCTGTTACCTCACATGGGAGACAGTGAAAGAAAGAAAGAAAGAAAGAAAGAAAGAAAGAAAGAAAGAAAGAAAGAAAGAAAGAAAGAAAGATTGCCTTCTTGTTTTAATACTTGCTTGCATTCCATAACGTCACGTCAAGGTTTCGCTTGATCCGTGATTTCACTTCCCTTTTCACTAAAGCACGTTTAGTTACACAGCAGTGGTATGTGGGTCTGTTTGTGCCACCGAATTTAATAACTTGTAGATTGCTTAGTTAACTTATGTAACATTTTTACTCGTTCTGGCCCCTATTATGTCTAGATAGGCAGCTCACGGAGTCATAATAGTGGCATGAAGCATATCGCCTCTCTCTCTCTCTCTCTCTCTCTCTCTCTCACTCACACACAACATGACCTACATTGCGTTAGTAATTATGTTCGCTAGTGTGATCACAGTAAGCTAGGACTCGCACTTATTCTGGGCTTTCAGAATGTTTAGCGCATTCTTCCCAAACTTTTTTTTTCTTTTACGTTTATTTAAAGGTCATAATAGCCAGGACTGCACTTTTTCATTTTAAGTAGCATTGGGGTGCTTAACCGGGAGCAGATCTGGAATCAAAGCGATGCCCGAATCGTTCATCGAGTCGAATCTTTTTAATGATATAATTGAACCTGTTCACTCTGAACGATTCGTTCACAAATCCGACTGAATCTGTATTGGCGGGTTTTGAGTCAAGAATGTTAAATTAATAAAACATTAAAATGGTTTAAATCAATTGAATGATTACGATAAACAAAAAAACATTTTGAACATGACTCGAGAACCAATGAGTGGGTTATAGTAAAAGCATTTGTCTTAAAATGTGGTGGTAAATAATAAATAAAATTACAACAAACAAAATTATCTGAAAATATATTTACAACTGATTTAAAGTTGTAACAGGCTTAGGGAGAAAGTACGAAAATTACTTTCAACCGAGTGATAATAACAAAATAATGTTGAGTTTAATGTAACGTTAGCCTAAATGCTAATTATTTGGCTTGTTTTGAATTGAATAAAATTGGACACATGAAATTAAACTATCCTTTACATTCTATGCTTTTTAATAACTGAATTAAAATAAAAATGCAGATAGCACAGTGTGCTACAGACTTTATATTTTATTTGTCGTCTTTACTGAAACTGTCAATCGCATGTAATAGGATGCTACGTCAGGATAAAGGATACCACGCGTCATGATTTACAGAAGAAGAAAAGTTTAATCTGTAAAGTTATACGATTCATTGAAACGAACTGTTCAAAGGAACCGAAACTCAGAATGAATGATCGGACTTTCCAAAGTCTTTCAAGCTCAACATTACATCAAGAGTCATACCTTGTGCGTGCCTAGAGGCTTATTTAATTTCGAGACGAGGAAAAAAAACTAATAATAACTACTATAAGGGTGGCCATATACAATACAAAACACTTCAAACAGTGTCCGTAGGTTTATTATTAAACCTAGATTTAAGATTGTACACGTCCTTACCTGCGATGTCCCATAGCTGTAGCCGCACTAGTGTTTTGCTGTCCCAGTTGAGGACTTTAAGAGCAAAATCCACTCCTATTGTCGCTCTGTAGTGTTGCGAAAAGAGTTGGTGCACGTATCGCTTGATGATGCTCGTCTTTCCCACACCGAGTTCCCCGATTACCAAAACTTTAAACAAATACTCCTTACACTCCGACACAGACCCGCCTGCCATGCTGCCAAATGTCAGTTATGAGAGAGGAAAGTTTTGGCAACTTTGAGCAACCACTTCCCCTCTACTCCCTCACACAGTTTAGAGAAGTGTTTTGGGTTCGAGGACGTGAGCAAGGAACGCATTCAAACAGTAAGCGCACGCTCCCACCGGACAACCACCTGATAAGTCATAGGACCCGGAAATATCACGCCTTGATTGGATTGCTTTGCTTTTTTCACCCGCTTTGGGCTTAGAGTCAAAGAAATAAAGAGCGCGCGCGCACACACACACACACACGCGCTGCGGTCTGGTGAGTCGTGGAAGTTAAATAAAAGAGTTTGAATTTCAACATGTACGGTTCCTGAGCGTGAGTCTCTAATGCAAAGATTGCGTAACATCATATTTATTTGGTGTGATCGAAAGCAGACAGAAACTAACACGAAGATTAAATAAAAACCTGATGTACCATTAAGAGTGCTTATAATATGAATAACTCGCTTTTATGGTGATGTGGTGTTAGAGAATGATGCTCTTGAAGCAACACATTAAAATCTAATCTCGGAGATATTAATGATACCATGCCATAATAAAACTAAACTGATACTAAACTGTTCTTAATAGTGTATTTAAAACCCACTTGTATTTGCAATTCATAAATTATAGATACAATTGCATAACATTCTAAATCCATTAAAAACATCACGCTCTTAAACAGAAAAGGTGGGGGGGAACAAAAGACAGCATTAGATATAAAATATTTATTTTACAGCATGATTTGTCCTAGCAAAAAGAGCATTTTCCTCATTTTTAAGATTGAGCATGTAAACAGGTGATCTGTCAATTACTTTACATTGAACAAATGAATCCGTTCCAAACAACTTACACTAAAAGACCTGAAATTACAATCCATTACAACAATTACAATATGTAAGATATTCAAGAATATTGTTCTTTTGAGATTTGCATACTAATATTCCTCTGAAACTTAAAGCATTACAGTCGCAAATTAATTTTATAATCCTACTCGAGATTGGCAGTAAATGCTACAAGTTACCACTAGAAGCAACTACTCATACAGTTTAAAAATGGAACATTAAAAGTTTGTAAAAGTCACTGAAAAGTTACTCCAGCTTCAGTGCCACCATATACAGTATGTCCCTTTATCACAAAGAGCTAGTTATAAGACGTTTTTTAAAACTTACAAATATCTTACATTCTAATCATAGAAACATATAGCAGAAATACAAAGACACCATCTGTGTGGAAAACTATAGATAGCAGAACAGTATACAAATGTTCGCAAAACATTGCTCCCTTTTTCAAGGATGAGTTCACGCATGTGACAAAGAAAAGTTAAGAAAGACACAGTTTATTTTATTTACCTTGGCTCCACATTTAAGCTAAAATAGTATTCTATACCTAACATTACAATCAGCATTCTTGCCCTTGACTCTCTAAAGCAAAAGCACTGAACCTTACATTTGGGAGCCACAAGGAAATTGGAAAACGCCTTAGCTGGGAAACCCCACGTTTACTCATCCAGTCAACCAAGTGAGTTGTATTGTGCGCACATGATTTCCATGTTTCACTCTGACTTGTCTACTGTTACTTAAACCGTTTAAAAATGGAAATCAGATACCAAAACCAGATACACAACAGCCTGCTATGAGATATGATTCTCTTGTATGTGCCTGTTGCACTAATGTGTCTGTGCCGTCTACATCCTAAACCCTTATTTTTTTTCCATGATTGTTTTTGTGTCGGCAATAGTAACTAAACTTTTGAATTAAAACCAAGTCCAGCTACATAGTTCAAAAGCACATAAAATCTCAGAAAGTATCTCATCCTGCTAAGAGTGAAATAGTAAAGCAGCAAGCTGGCATTACATTTAGTCATTTTGCAGATGCTTTCATCCAAAGCATTTTCACTCCTGGACTGTTGCGATGTCACTTGCCAATGGATTTCGGGCATAGCAACACATTCATATTTGGCATTCCAACTTTCTGCAGCATTTTGGAAAACGGATGCTGCCAGCGCTGCCTCAGAGAACAATATTCCCAACAGGACGTCCCATTTGTTCATTTTAAGATTCTTCCTGCCTTCCGAAAGAGATTTACGAAGACAAGTAAGCAAGCAAATGATATCCTGCAGTGATCAAATACTAAACAGCGCTGTCCTGAGCTTGTGCTTTTACAGCGTAAAAGAGCTTTGTTTTGGGGCGTAGTTCATACTTTGGGAAAAGGGAGGGTTGTTATCAGAGCCGGGAGATCCAGGAATGGACCCCCCTGCCTGAAACGAGTCCCTGAAGGGGGAAGGTGGAGTGAGCAGAGTCAGCTTACTCTGTGCCAACTCTTCCTCCACACTTTCCTCTTCCTCCTCCTCCTCTTCTTGTGTGGCACTCTCACACAGAAACCCCTGAATGAGGTCGAGAGCTTCCAATTCTGAACCTTCCTCAGGGAACGCCTCCCCTTGCAGGGGAAGAGGCAGCTGATTGGCAGATGATTTATAGGCGACAGGGCTCGACTTTTTGCCTGTGCTGATTACAAATTGGTCGAAATCAGGAACCGTAGAGCTCAGAGTGTCCACCAGCCTCCCTTGAGGACAATCAGTGCTGTGGTCTATTAAATTTGGAGGGGAATAGGAAGGTGGTACCCCTCCCCCGTGGGTTGTAGGATGTTGGGGACCCCCATCGTGGCCCTCGCTGAGGTTGTAGAGATCCTTGTTGTCGGGGTGAGAGCCGTTGGGGGCTGTGTTGAGACCAGCATCATATTCAGACTCGGGGGGTTGTGAGGCATTAGTTAGGGGTCGTATGACCGCCGTCTGACTCTGGCCGACCGCTTGCCTCCTCACATGCACAGACAGTCTGTGGAACACACTCGACCCCCTCCCCTGGGGTCTGGCACCTGATTCAGACCATGACACAGACTTTCCATTAGGACTATGAATGAAACAGAGACCCAACGTTATTCCCACGAAGACACGCCAGAATGCGACACCGAGACAGAGAAGAACATCACAGAAAAATGATCATTATGCATGTCACCATTCATACAATTCATACATTTATCAGCCATAAAACTCACATGATTAGGGTTAGCACACGATGCGTAACTCAACATTGTTAATTCATGAAGTCTCTGACAGAAATCCCTCAAACATGCTAAGTGCGTATCTCATAATGATCTGCTTACAGAGCATTATGAAAGCCACGATGGCTCATTCTCTGCCATCCCTTCTCTGCACTGCTCTGCTCAAACTGAACATCATGCAGTATGAATAAGGGTTTCAAGGACTTCCCCTCAGTTTCAGATCAACAGCATTCACTGTCCGCTCTTAATGTAATTAAGTTAACTGGACAGTAAGGCCTCAGAACTGAAAGCTGCATCAGAATCAAGGGGCATTCACACTGACAGAGATTTGTAGCGGCAAAGCGACTGGAAGTCATTCGTTTTCAACAAGAGAGGGCAGAATCTGGCGACGTGATGTGGGCGTGTCTGGTGATGCATCAAAATAGAGAAAAGTTTACGTTTATGCAAATGAGCAGCATTGTGCCAAATACCAGCAAGAGTAAAGCTTATGCAAAACATTTACATTTATGCAAATGACCAGTGATTAACAATGGGAGGGAAGTTTTTGCAAAAGTTTAAGTTTAAGCAAAAGGTGTTGATTTGATGAAGCATCTAGTAATGCGTCAAAGTTAAGAGTATTTCAAGTTTATGCAAATAAACAGTGACTCGATGCAGCAGCTATACCAATAGGACTGAAGTTTATGCAAATTAGCTGTGACTTCACGTGAAGAATACCAAGTGATCTGTCAAGATAAGAAAAGTTATATTTTATGCAAATGAGCAGGGACTCAATGTGTCAACTATCAATGGGAGTCAAGTTTATGCAAATGTGGACGTTTATGCAAATGTGGAGCAAATCAATGTAGTAATCAGTGAATACCAATAGGAGTGAAGTTTATGCAGACATTTACCTTGATGCAAAAAGTAGGTACTTGACATGGCGAGTACCAACGAGAGGGAAAATTGCTACAAAATGTACATTTATGGCATCAAGTAACAAGTCAAAGTTGAGAGGAGGTTATGCTTATGCAAATGAGCGGTGATGAGTCTTCTTGCATAATTGTTCATCTTGTTCACAACGCACTATGACTTGCTGTAATCTACAAACAAATAATACTTTACGTTAATTTTAATGTTATAAGGTTACTATTTAACAGCCAGATTACTCATTAAAATCTTAATTTTGCAATTTTAAAATCTCATTTGTGATCAGACTTTCTAAAGCCCACCATCGACGTTGAAGCATCCAGCAGTAGGAACATCAATTATCACGCAACATCACAACGACAAAATCGCTATCAGTGTGAAAAGGGCATTAGAAGGGAACTGGATATGGGAGCTACAGCCTCTGCGAGAACTGGGTTAAATTTTTAGTCAGGAGAAGGTTTGAAATGGGGGAGGAGGCACACTGAAAAGTGGGTTAATACTGAAGGGGAGAGAGGGACTAATTGGATGGGTAGTTTGATGAAAATTAGGTTTTGGACGAGGATTCAGCACAGAAAGAGGACGACCGATAGTGTCTAACTCTAGCTACATACATACTCTTGGTTTGCAGCAGGTAGAAAAACATGGGAGAGACAACTCAAATACACACACATGCTAGAAAAAACACTTTCAGAGCTATCGCTGTAGTCCAACTTGACGTGCTACTGAGAAATAAATGCTATTATTTTATTTAAATATGTTTCATAGCCTCTATGTGCATTTAGCTGATATTTCAGAAATGTGACTCAAACCTATTATTATCTGTCACTCACTTGGTGCTGCCGGTTGCATTGTTGTTCTTCTTCTTCCTGCGAAACATGTTGAGGATGCTGTTGCTCTGGCAAGGAGCCGCCTTCCCGTCGCCCACATGCATACGAACCACGTCTGAGGTCGTAAAGGCGCTGCGTACATTGCGCTCGGGCTTGGCAATGATGATGTACATCTTAGGCGTGAACATGCAGCCCAGTGCTACAGTAACACTAAAACTGACGGAGAAAGAGGTGGTGATGATCTTGTAGTTGGAGCCGAAGTAGATGGGCACAAAAGCCAGCCAGATAATGCAGGTGGTGTACATGGTGAATGCAATGTACTTGGCTTCGTTGAAGTTGGCAGGCACATTGCGAGTCTTGAAGGCGTAGTAGGTGCAGCTCATAATAAGCAGGCCATTGTAACCCAACGGAGTCACTACGCCCATGTTACTCGTGTTACAGATGAGGTACACCTCCCTGATGCTGGGGTAGCTCTTCACCGGCTCGGGGGGTTCCAGCACAATCAGCGTAACCTCCACGGCCAGCTGGAGACTAATAAGGAAGAAGGCGATTACCACCTGTGCCCAGGCGCTCATGAAGCGGGGCTTGCGTGTGCAGATTTTCTTCTTGCTGCCAGCCAGGATGCGTGCAATGCGGTTGGTTTTGGTTACCAGGGCGGAGTAGCACATGGCAGAAGACAAGCCCACTAGAAGGCGCTGCAGGTAACAGGAGGTCACAGTGGGATGTGCGATGAGAGTGAAGGGGCAGATGTAGCCAAGGAAGATACCTGCCAGGATGATGTAGCAAAGCTCACGACTGGAGGACTTCACCACCGGCGTGTCGCGGTACTGGATGAAGATCAAGGTGACGAATAGAGTTATCAGGATACCGACGCAGGAGAACACCACTGCAATGATGGACTCCACGTTGCTCCACTCCAGGTATTTGAGTGGAAGAGGCTTGCATTCTGGAATAAAACAAGCAGATGGGAAGTCAAGATGGATGGAAAATAAAGGAAGTACACGCCAAAACAAATACAGAATTTCAGGATTGTTGGACTTCTGGATCTGCCAATCTTCTTGGCAAAGATCGTATGGTGTCATCAGGTGATGTATGTATTGTGTGTGCGAGTTTTAATGCCTTAACATAGTTTTAAGGATCAGTGGCATTTAGAAGTATGCAAATCTGAGAATATGTTGGTTTTATATGGTATAAAAAATGTAGATGAAATGTTCAAGAAAATTATTATTGTAATTAAGATAAAATGGAATTATGGTGTAACCATATTTTTCTTACACCTGGAATACCTGTAAATGTGCTTGTGAATTTTTTTATACCCTTTTCAAGGTAAAATTTTATTTTTTAACAAATGTTGCAAATGCAGACATAATTTAAATAATAATAAGTAGTGAAGCAGTAATGATGCTTCTTTTTTCATAATAATATTAGGAAAATTGAAAATGTATATTTAGGTCATTGTACTACAATGCATACTACTATTGAAAATACATTTTTTAATGCATTAATTTATACAGCAAGGATGCATTAAATTGATCAAAAGGTCCATTAAAGACTTTCACATTGTTTACAAATAAATTCTAATAAATTATGTTCTTTTGAACTTTATATATACAAGCTCCACAAAAATATTTTTCAACTTTGATAATACAATTCAGCTTTGCGATCATAGAAACAACTAGAAAACAGTTATTTTGAACTTTAATAATACTTAAAAATAATACTGCATTTTTTATCAGACGTCCTTCAAAAGCATTTTTAAAAAACCTTCCTGACCTCAAACTTTTCAACAGTGGTGTATGAATTGCATGTTATATATATATATATATTGTGGCGGGAAGAGCAAACGACAAACACTGTGGGCGTGGCGTTTTATTCAAACGATATAATAAAATAATGTGTCCAAAGGGGAAAAAGTGTCCAAAATAAACAGGGGATCTGGTGTCCTTGTCGTGCTGCGGGGTTTGTGAAGGAGTGGCAGTGTTCTGGAAGGAACACCATTTTGAGGTCCGGGGCGCGAGGGGCGGTGGCTTCTCCAGCGGCTTTGTCTATCTCTTGGCCCATGGCGCTCGACGGGACTGGTCGGCCCGGCATCCTGGCCCGACATCCGTATCACGGATGCGGATTCGTCTGGACTGCAGGTCCGGTGGCTCACATCTCTGGCGGCACGGAAATCCCTCTACGCTCCCTTCCTGGACCCACGAGGACACCAGCGTGCATGCACGGGAAAGAGACCGGTCTCCCGAGGAGAGGCGCCCTCTGCGTTTAACAGCGGCGGTGATGAGGCTTCATTCACGTCAGGTGTACCTCATTACACGCCGCCAGACCTGGCTGTTTCAGCGCCCCTCCTCTCACACACCCACTCCCGTCGGGAGCCTGGTGAAGGGCGACGTTAAAGGACGGGGTGATGATGATGATGATGACAAGGGTGGAGGCAGCCGACTCGTCACATCCCTTCTATATATTGTTGAAGGGTCTCTTTCTCTCATTCACTATGACAGAGCTTTTTATCCATCTAAGATCAGTCTGTCTCTCTGGTAATCAGAATTCCCTGTTGCTGCTCAGGTTCCGTGGTGAAACTGTTGAGCCTGACACACGGCTGCTGGCTACTAATGGGATTCCACCTCACCGTTATCCAGCTCTGCTCGCTGCTGCAAAGAGCTGTCAAAATAACACGCGGCTCACAGCCCAGAGGGAGAGAAAGTGTTGGGTAAGTAGGATGCGAAGGGCATAGAGAGGAGCCGAAAGGAGATCTGGGCTGAACAGAATCTAAAACATAAATGTTGGTGGAATACAGCGCATGTGTTCATTGAGCTATTCTCAATGAAATACTGGTCTAAGTTTCAAATGAAGAGCTGTATTAATAGATGTGTGGATAATTAGGAGGATGAATGAAATGTAAACAAAGTCTCTTACCTGCCAGTTCATCATCAGGCCACCAGCCCAGTTCACAAGTTCTGCATGTGAACTCATCTTGAACGTATTCATTATCTTTACATGTAGTGCAGATCCAGCAGCAACTCACTTCTCCTTTACGGATCACCTACAATCAGAAAACACACAGAAATATTTACTTTGATGCCCACTACGGTAATGCTTCACAATTCTAAGTTAAATCTTTAAGTTAAAATTAGTTAATTAATCTCACAACAACTAACAATGTACAAATGCATTTAAATTACTATTTGTACATAGAAAGTTATTTATATATACAGGTGCATCTCAATAAATTAGAATGTCATGGAAAAGTTCCTCAGCAATGCCACAAACTGATCACCTCCGTGCCATGCCGAATTAAGGCAGTAATTAAAGCAAAAGGAGCCCCTACCAAGTATTGAGTACATATACAGTAAATGAACATACTTTCCAGAAGGCCAACAATTCACTAAACATTTTTTTATTGGTCTTATGAAGTATTCTAATTTGTTGAGATAGTGAATTTGTGAGTTTTTGTTAAATGTGAGCCAAAATTATCACAATTAAAAGAACCAAAGACTTAAACTACTTCAGTCTGTGTGCATTGAATTTATTTAATACACGAGTTTCACAATTTTGTGTTGAAGAGTTGAGTTACTGAAATAAATGAACTTTTCCACGACATTCTAATTTATTGAGATGCACCTGTGTATATTTTATTATATTAGTTTGTGACCAAAACATATTCAAATTACAGTTATATAATGAATATTGGCTTAAAGTGCACACTCTGATCTTTTGAATTTGAGGATATTCTCATCAAAATTGGAGGAAAGGTTAAGGAATTAATATATACCACCCCCCCCCCCCTTTTTTTTTTGGAAGGGACCATGACTCAAAAGCCATTTCATGGACATGTGGGCTATTCCTTCATTATTTCATCAATTAAGCAAGTAAAGGGTGTCGATTTGATTCTAAGTGTGACATTTGCATTTGGAGGCTGTTGCTGTGAACCCACATCATGCAGTCAAAGGAGCTCTCGATGCAGATAAAACAGACAATTGTTAGGCTTCAAAAACAAAACAAATCCACCAGAGAGATAGCAGGAACATTCAGAGTGGCCAAATCAACAGTTTGGTTCATTCTGAGAAAAAAAGAATTCCCTGGTGAGCTCCGCAACATAAAAAGGCCTGGACGTCCATGGAGGACAACAGTGGTGGATGATCGGAGGATCACGAGACTTCACGATAACAAGAAAAAGGGTTTACCACAAGGCCATATTAGACCAAAAACATCTAAAAAAGCCAGACCACTTCTGGAAAAGCATTCTTTGGATAGCTGAAATTTAGATCAACCTGTACCAGAATGACAGGAAGAAAAAAGTATGGAGAAGGCTTGGAACAACTCATGTTCCAAAGCATACAACATCATCTGTGAAACATGGGGGAGTACTGGAGCAGTGTGATGGTATGAGCATTCATGGCTTCCAGTGGCACTGGGTTACTGGTGTTTATTGATGATGTGACAGAGGACAGAAGCAGCCGGATGAATTCTGAAGTGGATAGGGAGGGATATACTCTCTGCCCAGATTCAGCCAAATGCAGCAAAGTTGATTGGACAGCGCTTCAATGTACATATGGACGATGACCCAAAACATACTGCAAAAGCAACCCAGGGGCCTTTGAAGGTAAAACAAGTGGAATATTATGCAATGGCCAAGTCAATCTCCTAATTTCAACCCGATTGAGCATGAATTTCACTTGATGAAGGCAAAACTAAAGGCAGAAAGATCCACAAACAAACAATAGCTGAAGTCAGCTGCAGTAAAAGCCTGGCAAAGCATCACAAAGGATAAAACCCAGTCTCTGGTAATGTCCATGAGTTCCAGACTTAATGCAGTCATTGCCTGCAAAGGATTCTCAACAAAATATAAAGTTGAACATTTTATTTATGATTATTAAGTGCTGTCAAACGATTAATCACAATTAAATTGCATACAAAATAAAAGGTTTTGTTTGCATAATATATGCGTGTTCTGTGTTTATTATGTATATATAAATACACACACATACAGTATATATTTTGAAAAAATGTACATGCATTTATATATCCATTTATATTCATATAATTTATATTATAAATAAATATATGTAATATCTAAACATAACATATATTTTTAAAGATATACAAGCAAGTGTGTGTATTTATACATAATAAATATACACAGCACACATACATATATTATGTAATCAAAAAAATATTTTGGATGCGATTAATCGTTTGACAGCACTAGATAATATTTATTTGTCCAATTATATTTGAGCCCCAAAAATGGGGGAACTGTGTATAAAAATGGTTGTAATTCCTAAGCATTGTGTTATATTTTTGCTCAACCCCTTGAATTAAAGCTTAAAGTCTGCATTTCAATTTCATCTTGATTGTATCTTTTTAATTCTATTCCGGTGGCATACAGTGCCAAAATTCTGAAAATTGTGTCAGTGTCCAAATATATACACTCACTGGCCACTTTATTAGGTAGACATTGCTACTACCGAGTTGGATCCCCTTTTACCTTCAGAACTGCCTTAATTCTTCATGGCATAGATTCAACAAGGTGTTGGAAACATTTCTCTGAGATTTTGTTCCATATTGACATGATAGCAACTAGGGCTGCAAGCTGCGCAAAACCACGTTCATTATCAACCTGGATTTGCGCAGCTTGTCAGTGAACAATGGCTCTGTGTGGTAAATGCTGTTCCATGTGTAATCATGCACGTGATGGAAATTACGGCTGATTACAGGACCAGCTTTATTGACAAGATGCGCATTAAATATTGGATGCGACATATCGTGCACCCCTAATAGCATCACGCAGTTGCTGCAGATTTATCGGCTGCACATCCATGATGCAAATCTCCCATTCCATCACATCCCAAAGCTGCTCTATTGGATTGAGATTTGGTGACTGTGGAGGCCATTTGAGTAAATTGAACTCATTGTCCTGTTCAAGAAACCAGTCTGAGATGATTTGAGCTTTGTGACATGGTGCATTATCCTGCTGGAAGTAGCCATCAGAAGATGGGTACACTGTAGTCATAAAGAGATTGACATGGTCAGCAACAATACTCAGGTAGGATGTGGCATTTAAACGATGCTCAATTGGTACAAAGTGTGAAAATATCCCCCACACCATTACACCACCACCACCAGCCTGAACTGTTGAGACAAGGATGGATCCATGCTTTCATGTTCTTTACGCCAAATTCTGACCCTACCATCTGAATGTCGCAGCAGCAATCGAATCTCATCAGACCAGGCAACGTTTTTACAATCTTCTATTGTCCAATTTTGGTGAGCCTGTGCAAATTGTAGCCTTCATTTCCTGTAGCTGACAGGAGCGGAGTCTTCTGCTGCTGTAGCCCATCTGCTTCAGGGCTCAATGTGTTGTGTGTTCAGAGATGGTATTCTGCATATCTTGGTTGAAACGAGTAGTTATTTGAATTACTGTTGCCTTTCTATCATCTCTAACCAGTCTGCCCATTCTCCTCTGACCTCTGACATCAACAAGGCATTTTCATCCACACAACTGCCGCTCACTGGATATTTTCTCTTTTTCGGACCATTCGCTGTAAAACCTAGAGATGGTTGTGCGTGAAAATTCCAGTATCAGCAGTTTTTGAAATACTCAGACCACCCCGTCTGGCACCAACAACCCTTTAACATTCAAAATCACTTACATCCCCTTTCTTCCCCATTCTGATGCTCGGTTTGAACTTCAGCAAGTCGTCTTCAGCACATCTAGATGCCTAAATGCTGCCATGTGATTGGCTGATTAGCAATTTTTGTTACCAAGCAATTGAACAGGTGTACCAAATAACGGGGCCTGAGAGTGTGTTTATACATATATATATTCAGCTTTAAATATTTTTAACTGGAAGTACAGTATACTGTGTAGTATATCAAGGACCGAATCAGACAAATCAAGATTCGATCAAAGCATGGTTGAAACATGAGGAGCCGAATTCCACAAGACAACAGCAGGAAGTCATAAATCAGACCCTAGCTCCAGCCCGTCTGAATACACCCTGCAAAATTAAAACCAAAGGATCCGGCTGAAATTCTTCGGGTCACAAAAACTGTAAAATCATCTTAAAAGACTTTCATTCTCATTGTTAATGAATCTAATAATTTCTATGCATAACTGCATAGTATGTATGTGACCCACAAATTTGACTATCCTTGTTTTAATCATTGTGTTTGTTGTGCTTTTAATTAGTATTGACTAGCTTAAGCCTTAAGGGTTAATGTCATGTTTGGTATGTATGAGTGTGATAATTCTAGCTTTAAACATTTCTTCTTCAAAGTGATTTTCTGTCAAATGTATCATATTCTGGTTATAGAAATCACATCCAAAAGGACACTTTGCAAGAGTATGGAAAATACGATCAATGTGACCAACACTGGACATGTTGATTTATTGATTGGGTGGAGCAACAAAGCAGCAGCCAGAGCCCAGCATAGGATCTAATTGGTCAAGACAACCATTGGGAGGTGTCTGAAAGCCGAGTTTAAATACTAGGACACTCTATTGAACGCTCTCTCTCTTGGAACTC
The DNA here is from genome assembly GCA_027564155.1 of Gymnocypris eckloni scoliostomus. Lineage (NCBI taxonomy): Eukaryota > Metazoa > Chordata > Actinopteri > Cypriniformes > Cyprinidae > Gymnocypris > Gymnocypris eckloni. Next base: position 28,329,714 of record CM050412.1, read on the forward strand.
TCTCTCTCTTGAAACTCTCTCTCTTGAAAATGCCATCTACAAGCCCTCTCTAACTCTCTCTTCAGCCATGTGCTCTGGACCACAACCCAGCTTGCTACCATGATGAGAAGAAAAACCACCTAGTCTCTTTACATCCTTTTATTCTTTTACTTTAGTTTATTTTCTTTCCGTTGAGTCCGTGTGCTAAGTTAGTTTGCCAACGATAACCAGCCCAAAACTCTGCAAAAACCAGCCAAGAACCAATGCCCACTTCAACGACTCCTGAACTCTAAGCCAATCAGCGACTTCGGAGAAACCCTTTCCTGCAAAACGGAGGACAAAAGGGAATGCTTTAAACACAAAAGCAACGCAAGTACAAACCCCAGATTCTTGCTGAGCTAGTGTAATTTTAATATAGATTTTAGCCTCATTGAAAACTCAATGCGAGTGTTAAATATGTGATTGATGGTTGTTCAGGTTTATGCAATTGCACATATTGCTGTAAACGTGGGATATCAAATTCTCATTCTCTTAATCTAATCCTTTCCTCACTTTCTCTCTTTCTGCAACGCGTGAATGTGTGAATGCTTGTGTAGATTAGTTTACATGTCTTAGATTTATATAAATAAAGTCTTATTTATATTGAAAAGAGAAATATCTTGTGTTTTGTGCTCACAAGTTAATGTCTTAATCTGTCGATTTTGTTACCGTGCTATTTAATAGTGTTTTCACTATATTTTGGGATTTTAATATCCAGTGCAGAGTTTGTTATACGGCTTGTTCAGTGAATCGCCGTGAAACAGTGAGTCTGTTCAAATTCCCTATAAAATCATTAATGATTCCCTTTGAGCTAAATTGACCTGTTTCCCTTATAACAATATATATATATTATATGTTATCATTACAACAGTATACATGATTACGCTACATACACACCTTGATCTGTCCCTTAGAACACGGTTCGCTGCAGACGGATCGGACCATTTCAGTGCGGTTCGTCATGAGTTTATAATCACTGATGCTCAGGAGACCTTCATGCCACGACCCCACATTAATGTAATCATGGTGGCCCAGCTCCTCCACATACTGAAGATTCATAATATCATACCTAGAGAGAAGAAAAGGGGGGTAATGATATGGGTGAATGCAATAAAAAGAGCAAGTCTGTCATAATAAGTAGCTCAGTGCTCCTGAAGCCTCGGGACTAGCAAGAGGCAGAGTTCACACTTTTACCATGTTCACACATCCAAGTCTCTCAACTTCGCATACTCCACCTGGGATATGAATCCACAACCTCCCAAGTACTCAGTCCACTCATCCATACTAATGACACTCCCTAGCGCACACAAGGCAATGCCGATCTTGGCAGCGGTGGAGCTGCCATCTTTTGTTTCGTGTATAGCCACGGTGACAGGAGCTGACCGAATCAGGGTATTGGAGTGGAGAGGACTGAAGCATCTCCTTGAGACAGGCAATCTGTTCCACTCCAAGTCCATTACCATCTGATATGCACCTTTTTGCATGTGTTGGCAAGGGTGCCAAATCTAACTGAGAGTGCATGATCAATTGTTGCCTTAGAGAATAGGTATTCAAAAGTCACACTAGGTACGAACTGTCATATAGCTCTGCTTCAAAACCTAGTGAGCTGACTAGATACACTAGCAGTTTCCTTCTACTCATTGAAAGACCTCATCTGGAACACTCTACAATAGACAGCAATTCAACACAAAAGTGTGTGTTATGTTTAGGGTGGCCATAGGTCCTCATTATTTTGGACATGTTATGTGATTTTGGACATGTTATGATTTCTTAATTGCCAAAAATGTCAGGATTTTGCCTTTGTTTTCATATTTGCCTTCCGCAAATATGTAAGGACATATTTGCAAGGACTAAAAATTTGTGTGCAAGCATTGTACTCTACATAATTGAATTTATGAGGACTGTAGAGAGCATGTCAATAGGAAATCAAAGTCAAAACCTAGACATTTTAAGCAATTTAGAAATCAGGAGGACCAGGAAAAATAAGGCATATGGTCCATAGTGATCTTAGCATGGTGCTAAGCTAACAGTGAAATAATCTAAGCATAAAACTACATACACTAATGGGATTCACTCTATATATAACTATACTGGTCTTAGCTGGTATCCCAGCATGTGGTAGGGTTTGTTTTACAGCCGTTTTGGCCACATTTCAAGTGGTCAGGGTGGGACGCCAGCTGTCCGTCGAGGTAAATCAGCTAAACACCAGTTTGGTCAGTCTGGGAGACCACCTTAAAACTATTTATTTCTAGCAAAGTAGGTAGGCTGGTTTAAATGTAGGCCGTTTTTGTTTCTTTGTTTTGTTTTCAGCAGGGGTGACTGGTTTGGAACAATCTACTTCTGATTACAATCGGACTACATTAGATTACAATCTAATCTAACAATCTGCAACATATAGCAACTCCACATGCAATAGTTTTTGACGTTAGCATATTGCAAAGCTAACATCATGATTCTTTAAGCATACAAAACACAGATTTGGAGCAGTCTTTTTTTATTTACGCTTAACTATTTGTGAGTTTTTTCAGTATTTAATGAAATGAGGTTGTTTATAATAACTATATTTCTTCCGCTTTTTCCACCATGTTTGATTTATATTTATGGACGAATAAATTAATGGATTTAATTTTTATCTCTTTTTCTGTCTGCTGTCATGTTTATCTGTTTTGATATTGTAAAGCGACCTTGAGTTTGCAGAAAAGGTGCTATATAAAATAAACATATTATTATTATTTTTCTTTTTATTTAAACATTTCTGGGAATAACAACTCCACAAATGTCATATGTGAGGTTAAAACTGGGTATCTAAGGAGATAGCATTATTCATTTATATACCTCCACAGGTAGCTTTCTAGGTTTTAAAATAGAACACTATACTAGTATATACATAGTATTCTTGATATTTACCTCCCAGGTGAGTCTCCATTTGCATCAAAGTAGACTTCCTCCCCAGACACGCCACTAAAGGTAGTCTTCAGTATATAGTCCAGCAGCTTACTGCCGTCAATGGGATCCATTGCCTCGCACAGGCCAATATGGTCTGGGCACAGCTCTTTATGCATATCATGAAGACCATGAGCCATTGAATAAATTGCATTGATCACGAAGCCCATCTTGCTGTCCTGGACATAGTTGTCTTTCAAGCTCTCATTTCCTGTCAGGAAAAGATTTTAAACCAATATGAGCAAGATTAAACTGAGGACTATAGTCGTATTTGTGCCACTCTGCCTCCATCCATCCAGGATTTGTGTTTATTTATTGAATTTGTTGGCAATTTAGCAAATACATTTTTTTGGATGCTGGATTAATTAAATTACCCTGAAAAACTAAGTACAGCCAGAGGCTCTGTGCTGTCAAAATATAAACCAAAATATTATGCACATTTCTGATTATTACAGAGTGACTAAAGGCAGAATGTCACTTTATCTTAATGTAATATGGAATTGTATGCCCCTAATATTAAAATATGATCACATTTAGCACTGAAGAGACTGAGTAAAGGGAAGGAAAGTCCTGCTGGCAGGCTGGCAAACTACATGCTTTCATTGAATTTCACATCTTAGCACTGGCAAGCCACTGGACAAAAGCCATATTCATAAGCCAGCTGATGGAAAAGCCATTCCAGTGCTACATATACATTCAAGAGAGATCAGAAGCAAAAATCAAAGATTCATTTAATAGAATTATAATTAAAATGCAGTTCCTGGAACTGCACAAGCTTTGCACTGCAAACAATTATTTTCTTAATCAGTATTTTTGTCATGTTTTCCCAGTAAAAAAATCCTGAAAACATCCATTATTAAAACTAAATAAATTCACATAAAAAAACATTAAATTGATTTCCCTAACCAATTAAAAAGATATATTCTTGTGTTAAGCCTAAATGATCAACATTTAGTGAAATGTATGCATAAAACAAGAACAAACTTACCAATGGGGTAATATATTAATTAAATTCAAATATTTTTGCTTCTCACGTACATTTGTTTTATTTTGAGGACGTGTAGATATTTATACTTGAAAACAAAAATATTGATTCATTGAGTGACAGTGATGAAATCAACCAGGTGAACTCTTCACTCTCACACACATGCAGACAGTGTGTACCTCGTTACACTGTGATTGTGTCTTTTCTTTGTACATTCACACAGTTTCTCACACACACACTTTGTGACGGCTTTCTTCATGTGCAACAAGCTTCTCTTGTGCTCTCAGTGCCATCAAGCCTACCCTTACAAGCAGCACAGAAAAGCTGGACTGATATCTTGTTTTGGCAGCATACTCTCATGCCTTCGCTTGATTTTAAGTCTAAATTGAAGTCTTGTAGAGATACAGCTCGTCAAAATGTTATGATCGATATCAATCTGATGCCTTTCCAAGCCCATGGTCAGGATACAACCATAAAATATGAAAAAAGAACAGCCTTCATATCAATCTTTCAGATAAATGTTCATAACATTTTTCCGGATAAGTATATTTCATAGAGGATCTACAGCTTTTTATAATGACAATGATGAAACTAGCTGATGTTTTTCTGTCACTGTTTCATTTCCCCTCTTCACTGTATGTGATTCCTCTCTGAACAGCACATTATCTTCATAACTGAGAATCGCTCTGCCAATCAAAGAAGCCAAACACAGTCCAACCTGTTGTGCTGTCTGTTGCCATAGTGAAGTGCTTCTTCAGTGCAGGTATCAAAACATCATAATATCTCTCATCAGCTCTCACTTACCACCATGAGTGTCTTTCAGAAGAGGAACAATAACAAACTATAAGCTCTTGTCAATTAAAAACTAACCTACATTACTACACAGATTGAATAGGCTTTAGTGATCCAATTACATTATTATTATTATATTTGTTTTTGTGTACAAATGATATTCAAACTATTTCTATGTGGACAGGCAAAGAGAAAAATTATGAAAAAAGCACAAAAGATGAGCACAACTCAGTTTACCTATATCACCTTTAAAAGCGCCGACCAGAGGATAGTTACATGAAAAGAATGGAGGGAAATATACAGAGTTACCATTAACAATTCAATAAAATATCATGCATACAATATATTCCTAAAAACGGAATAATTTAATCAGACAAACATCAGTTATGAAAATAAACATACTGCCAAACTGACTGAAAATGTACTTCTATTTGTTCTTCTTTATTTAAAACTAGTATTAAATGTTACTGATAGCTTACATACTCATATTGATATCATTTGAACAGCTTTTGGTTCTTTGTTTACCTGTGCAGATCTTCTGGTAGTTCTGGTTCTCTTGAGGATGACCAGGAATGCGGCATTGGAAGCGGTGTTGCCAGAACTCAGCAAACCATGGGTTCCTCGTGTTGGTGTCCAAACGCAGCTTCAGAAAGTACTCATTAAATGACTGAACTTCTTCCGTTTGCAACTTCATTGTGATCCCACTATCTGCTTCCTGCTCGTATCCTTCTACCACCTCATCACGATCTGCCCAGCCATCGCTTCAGTAAAAGAGAGAGAACATAACATGTCAGATCAGATGATAAGGCATCTGTGTCATAAAGATCCAGTTTGATTATATAAACACGACTTTCATATTACTGCACACACATGAGATTCAGTTTCACTTAAATCACCAGTGGGCACCAAAGCATTTCAGTTTTGGGCTGCGAGTGCTTCTGTTTAGCTGTTTAACAGTTTAGGATTTTGTAAATATGGACATTTTGAACAAATTACTTGGTTTAAAAAATTACTCAAATATTATTAAAATGATTAACTTGAAAGCTGGAGTCAAAAGGACTATGTCTTATGTTGTCATTTTTCACTTAAACTGTTATGTTGCTCTTATACATGTATTTATAATATAAATAAATGAATGTAAAATGTAAAAACTAGCATTTATACTAGTGAATGCAGACGTTTGGACCTCTATTTTCTTTCTCTCCTCTATATCCACTCACATATTTCTCACAGTCAGCATTTTTTGCTTATTGGGTTTTGTTATTCAGTTACTGTAATTATGGCATAAATCCATTTCTTCATCGTTCTCTGCTTATCTAACTTCCCTTCTTCCGTGCACAGCAGCGGTACTGTGGTATCATAGAGCGAATTAGACAAAATTACCTTTAGAGGCTTTGACCTAAAATACATCTCCCTAAACAGCTTTGCACCCCACAGTAGAGCGGAAAATGGCAGAGATTAGATAGAGCAGAGCTCTACAGAGAGTTGTATTACCTCTATGAATAATGAATGAGCTGAAGCTCAGGTAGAGGTTCACTGTGCTGCTATGATAGGCAGATATGGCAGTGTCCTGAGGCTGAAGACAGGCTAACTAGAGCAGCGATGGCACATACTGTAGGAGGACAGGAGCTGTTTGATTTCATCACAGCTCAATCCATCCCTAAATCTCTACTTAGATTAATCTCAAAATGTTCACCTTCCCCACATCATTTTCGATTTTCTCGCTTCTCGCATCCTCTCAGTACACACTTGCTATTATGCCTGTTTTTTTACCATTCCTACTCGTTTTCTTTTCTTCTGCCTTCTCTCCTCTCCTTCCCTCTCTTTTTGCCCTTCATTTTCCTTTAAGAAAAATAAAATATTTGTCGTTTTTAGAATATATTACAATAAGTGACAGAAAAGACATGTATAACGTTACGAAAATTTCTATTTTAAATAAATACTGTTCTTTTGAACATTCTAATTCATCAAAGAATCCTGAAAAAGTATTCCTAAAACATTAAGCAGAGCAATGCTTTTAACATTTATAATAAGCAGGAATGTTTCTAAGACTAATGGCTGCTGAACGCTTTAGTCATCACAGGACTAAATGACATTTTAATTTATAATATTATTTTATGATATTACTGTTTTTACTGTATTTTAAATCAAATAAATGCAGCTTTAATGAGAAAAAATCGTACTAACCACAAACTTTTGAACGGTGGTATATCTATTGTAAAGCTACATTACACACAGTCATATAATATAAACAAGAAGTCAGCTAATAGGCTAATGTAGTTTCTATTTCAGGGAGTCAGTTGTGAATCTGATTCAAATTGCAAACTCAAAACTGTTTTGTGAATCTTTTCAACTGACTCGTTAAAAAGAACTGGTTCATAAGAGCCATTTTTAGAATCAAACATCATTGTGTGTGCTGTGTATTTGTTGTTGCGTGCAGGACACATTACAGATTTAAAGATGTAATTAACTAACCTCACTATGATAAACGGCATATGGATGCAGACAATGTTGAGCAATGGTGACTAGATGCTCTGCTTTTTTTGGTCCTCCTTTTCTTTTCCTATCTTCCGTTCTCTCATTAGTCATTCAAATACAGTATATTTTGCATGTGTGCTCTGGTTGACTGTTGCTCGATCCTCTCTAGAGGACTGAGTAAGACAGTGCAGGCTTAGGCTGAGGGCCATTAGAACTCATCCAAAAGCCTTTACTTATTCATGGTGCTCCAGTTAGCAGCAGCCTAGCTCTGTGTTTCACAAGCAGTATAGTATTTCTGCTGCGAGCCCCCATCACGCCTGCTCTCGCTCGCCCCGCACCAGCTTTCATCTGCATCTAGTTACTCTCTCTCCCCATCTCACATACACACATGATGAGCCTTTGTCATGTCCTCTCTGGATTTCCATCCCCCCCGAACACCCCAAATCAGTCCATTCATACCCAAAAACCTTTCAATGTCAGCCTCTTTTTTTAAATTCTTTGAATTCCCATGGGACAAAACTTGAAACCTTGAGTAGTGACATGAAGTAAACAGTGTAGAATCAACCTCTCAAACATTACAACAGCAGTCTGAGCACAAACAGATGTGCTTGAAGTCCTATGGGACGTGGTGTAATACAGTTCAAATGACAGGGCTGCTGGGATGCCTGCAGGCTTTCCTCGCTCTAATGTAGTTTCGCTGTAGCTGTTTGAACCTTAAAGACTTGAAAGTGTCATCAGAGCGCCTGTGAAGCACTGCAAAAGACTGGCAGGTCAGCACAAATATGTTTATATCTGTAGAGTCAATAATGCTAATGCTGATTCAAACCAGCTACCTTGCTTTCTAATGTTGTTTTTGTGCCAAAATCTCAATGAAACAGTTTTCTATTCCTATATCTTTTCTCTCCCTTCCTACAGTTCCATCCGAAGTTTCACACTACTGAACCGATTTTACAGCCAAATATGGGAACTTCCCATATGCAGACATTTTGAAAACCTGTTAAAGTCAGTCTTTCTCACTTTCTGCTCGCCCTCATGACTAATAAATCTTTTAATACGTTCAAAATGGGGGCTAATGAGAAAGATGTTTCCTGAGAATTAGCCTCCGCTGGGCTTTACAAGAGCGGTTCTCTTACAAAATCACAATATCCGCAGATGATAACTTCTACAAGGAGGTCACAGGCAATCATGCAGTACTGAATGCACTGAAGAATGCTGAATCCAATTCTCCTCATTACTTGAGAGGAAACTAACCTCAGAAGAAAAGCTATTTGGAGAGTTCAAGCACACCTTTGAGTAAATGACCCACTTAAATACAAATGTGGGAAAGAATTGTGCTAAAGCCATAAGGCAAGTTTAGAACATGAAACCATAAAGAGCACAAGAAGCAGAAGTGAAGCAGGACCGAGCTCAAGGAAGCAATGCTTTATTAAAAGAAATTATTGTTGAAATCAGATAAAATGAGGTCAAGCACTTTAAGCCAGTTTATCATTAGCGATGGTTGCAGGGTCATAATATGAAACATGACGTCCATTTCCAGTTTGATTAGTGTATATTTCTTTATTATTGAGAATTGTAAAAAAAATTACAGGATATGTAATTTTGTTTTGACATATAATTATGCCTCTTAGAAATAGTATTTAAATCTCATATTTCTACAAAAAATTACCTACTTTTCAATTAGCAGTTGTTTATTTTACAATACAAGAAGGTTGTCATTTTAACATTTAAGAAAAAGAAAAGAAGGATCATGTGACACTGAAGACTGGATCATAACTAAACACTTAATAATTCATGGATCTTAATGTAATGCATGTAATAGACTGTACATTTTTTATATGTAACAGGCTAAAGTTATAATCATTACATAAATATTATATAAAATAATTAGTTTTTAAATAATATCATTAAAGTGAAAACAATAGTGTCTTTAAAAACATTTTAACAAGTGAGCTTTAATTTGGAGCACGAGAAAAAGGGGGAGTGACTTTATTGCACCAGAGCCGTGTCACTTTGCTCACAGCTGATTGGTCGAGAACATAACCTGCCCAAGTGATGAATACTGCTAAAAACTGAACCACTTTCACACTGCTTAAAATCTGGGCTTGGTAAGAACTAAACTAAAATATACCTCTCACAATTCTCACAGGATGAGCAGAGCTGAGAGGCAGCGTGATGCTAATTAAAGAGAGAGGGCTTCTCGGGGACACTCAAGTTGCAGGGGAAACATAAAGAATGTACAGTAATAACACAGACATTTGTATATACTTTACTAATTAATATATTACCTACCAAGTGAAAGCATATATAAATAATTGTGAGCATATATATATCCACCAAATATCATATGTAAGCAACCACCTAAACTGATAAGTAAAAACACAACCACTTAGAACACTAATAAACTACCCACATTAGTTTATCTCCGTGGTGAGAGTTTTGCAGATGAAGAAACACTCAAATTCACTTTTCTGAAAATATATTTTTTCTGTTCTTTTAACTGAATGTGTAATGAGAGGCGAGAAGGAGTTTTTGGAGGAAAGCTCAAAAGGATTATGGGACTGGGAACACAGACGGCACTAGGGGAGGAGAGTGCTGCCGTTTAAACATTTCATTTGGATTCCTGACAGTGCTTGAGACACAGCTGAAATACTGAGAAGCTGATGTTGTTTTTCTGTCCTGAGAGCAATACTATGTGCCTCTGAAAATATCTCTGGGGCACATGCTGTATGGGACTCTAAATAAGGAGTAAAAATATAGCGGGAAACAACCATGTTCATTAAGAGGCAGAAACAAACCCAGTGCCCAGTATAGCCTAACTACTTCTGGGGAATCCAATGCAATAAGCCTTCAAGAGAAGCTGCCCGTGAGACTGAAGATGTTGATTAGAAATTACAAAGTCAATGTTTTTTTTCTGCTGCTGTGGTAAATCACATAGCCTGGTTTTGGGCTGGCTATGAATAAACAAAGCAGAGGTGAAGAACACCCGGACCTCATCCTCTTTTTCACAGAAGAGCTCTCCAAACATACTCTCTCTCTCTCTATTTTTCTTAAATCACTCTCTCTTTCTCTATCTCAGATACACATAATCAACTGTCTTGGCTTGAAGGCTTGGACTCAGATTATCATGATAATGCACGACGTATTTTAATGAATAAATCTCCATTAGTTCCCAAAAGCGGTTTTCCTCTCTGTCTCTCCTACTCTCTCCTTTCCTCTCAAACATGTACTGATGAAACACACATGTTCGTTTCTATTACCCAGCTGAAAACTGAAAGAGATTGTTATGCAAATACGAAAATCCAGACTACAGACACAATGTTTTGACCTAGAAATTCTGTTAGCTGAATATGATGGCCTGCCTGTGACCGTACGTGGGTGGGCTGGATGTTGTCTTGATATAGATTAAACAAGATAGCTGCTACAATTCATTTCCAGATCTTCACGTCTGCATAGAATATTATCCAGTGTTGCTCTGATTTCGCTGTCAGACAGTTTGACTGATCAGATAATAGCCTTTGTAAATCAATCCCAGAACTGTGCAGAAAGTGTGTGTTTGATTGTATGATGATATCTTAAAACACTGGTACACATTTGTCTATCCGCTTAGAGATATCTGAGGGGTCTTGTATCATCATGAAGGGGTTTCTTTTGTGATAATGACTAGCTGACTGAACATGATTCACCTTAATTATTCAGCAATCAAATTTGGCAAATATTAGGGAAACATCGAGGTGCTTGACCAATTGACCAAATTGACCATATGCCATGCAATGACTAATTAGAAGCATTCTCAAGAATAAGTAGCAAATAAAGAATATAATATTTAATATGGGCTAATGGGGACCAGTATCTTTTTAGTGTCTTATTGTAGTATTATTTGTATTTGCTTTTATTTTATTTATTTTCATATTTAATTTTAGTAATTTTTTATGTGCGTTTTTATAATTAGCAACCATTTTGCCAAGGCAACATTTATATTATTTTTCATCTTTTTTTCCATTTTTCATCAGTTTTTAATCTAATATTTATACTTTATCTTATTTCAGCTTTATGTCAAATACAGAATATATTTTAGTTAATACAATACTGATAAGACCCCATTTTGATTCTTCTCCCCCTCTCTCTACTATATATTATCCTGATACAAAGACTCTCAAATAACATATGGCACATTCTTCATTTCCAAGTTACAAGTGATTGCATGATGCATTCACTTTTGGGGGACCAAGGATCAACTTTTGATTGCCTATTGGTTATTTGGCATCAGAAACATTTCCTGAAAGGCTGTGAGATTGAATATTTAATACCCAGCCCACAGCATTTTTCCATCACTATCTAAAAACAAGTGACCACCCTCTCTGGAACATGCACCCAAACATAAACTCAAATACTCACACCACATAAGACAAAGGCAGGAGGCAGTTTTCAGGGATTTGTGAGCCAGCTACTGAATCACAAATTATTCATTAGTGGTGAAAAGTGTGAAAAGCGCCTCTGTTCACAATGTCCATATTTAATCTCATCTGGTTTCCCTGGAAACTTGTGTATTCCCTAACAACCCTTTTATTTCCAAGCAATTCCAATGTCTGCTCTTCATTCACCATAATATGAAACACATACATAGGCAGTTAAAGCAACAAATGTACTTATAATTATTCACGATATCACATTTGCTTATTTTGCATACAATGTGCAAAAGCATCAAAGATGATTCAGTTGTGATATAACCATGAGCAAGACATTGTGGGTGTCATTTTGACTTCTTTGCCCTCTGTGTCTCTTCCATGATCAAACATGATCAAATTATTTCTAAGCATAGTGAGTGATGTGGTTTCTCCTGCCCTGAAACGGAAAGGTTTTCAACCTTACCTTCCAATTAGCTGGAACTCTCCAGAAACCCCACGGCGCCGCATAGCCATCAGCAGGCCACGGACAGTCATTCCTTCACAAAAGCAGACGACCACACGGGCTTTGGGCAGACGCTCCCGCAGTTTCTTAAGCAGACGGTCAAAGTGCTTTTCTCCCGCATTACTGTATATCTTATCAGAGTGGGCGATACATAGACCCTCATCTGCGGCCAGCTCCTTAAAGGCCTCCATGCCACTCTCTCCATAGTTACCTGAGTTCAGACACAAAATGTAGGACGGTTAATAAATGAGAAGCTAAAACTCATACGAAACTAGAGCAGCTTTAATCAAAGACACAGAATGTGGGATGGATTACCGCCTCTGATCCAACACCTGTCAGACCAGTCAGAGCCCAGGATAAGAAATGGATGATAGTTGACTATGGAGGACACAAAATGACAGGCAGACAGGCAACTGAAAAACATGAAATGGAGAAATGGTCACCACCATTTTGGATACAAATGGCGTCATACACGTAGAATGAAAACACAAAATAAAAAATACAAAACAAAAATATAAAACTCTTATAAAAGCCTTTTTGTAATACATGATTCTGAATGGTCGATCACAGCATTCTGTGATCAAATACTTTTGTTTAATACCCTTATTGATTTCAATTATATAGACAAAAACAGTTGAAGCATTCTTTAAAAACATCAACATTAGGGTGACAGAATTTTCATTTTTGGGTGAACTATCCCTTTAAGTAGCTCATATCCCTCTTCTTCTCATATTTCACAACCACATGTTTATTTATTATGAAAATAGCCAAAGCAATAAATGCCTTCACAGTGATTCAAGACCTGATCACCCCGTCGGGGTTTATTTTGCGGTAAGGACCGGCTGACTGAACATTATCCTTTAATTATATTCCACAAGCATTGTACTGTAACTAGACAAGTAGGACACCAATAATACTTTGTGGTGCTCTAGAGAATTACTGCAAATTACCATAATAGGTCACTTGAACACACTGTGTCCTTTTCAAAATATTGTATGAATCAGAAACGGGTCCGCACAAAAGCTGCACGCTTGTTTTACATGTAAAACATCTTCAGTTCCATCCTACGTCTGGGCTGCCAGGTGAAATGTACATCTTATTGTGCAGGTAGCAGAGGTCACTGCTGTTGACTGCTCAGGAGAAGAACAGTGCTACCGTCTAATCAGGAAAGATGAGTGGTGTGTGGTCACTGATGACTGTCTGGAGGTCAGTCTCTGTAGTGTGGGTGTGTGGAGAACAATTTGAGCACATTCACAGATCTGTGGCTCTCTAACAATTCCTTTTTACTCTGTTTCTCTTTCTTTAGGTTGTTTGGAACGACTGTATTTGTAGGTTTAGGTTTCATTACCAGTGTTGTTAAAAATGTTTTGGTAATTAAAATAAAGCTTACATAAAATACTTCATAAATGTTGATGATTAATGAAAATCAATGCATTTAAACTTAAACTTAAATTAAAAGGTTGATAATATACATACATATTTATTTATGAAATGAAAGGAACTCATTTTAGCCTTCCTGCTAATAGAATTATACAATTATGTGGAAAACAAACAAACAAAACAAAACAGACTTGTGAGTTAAGGTACTGAATTCAAATGAACTTCAAAATCAAAATATTATACCGAACACACACTTTTTCATTCATTTCATGTTTTTGTTAGAGTATGTGAACCTACTTTGGAACAAAAATAATTTAAATATATGAATATCCTACAAATGAGAAGTACCACACGCAGAGTGTTAAATAGACCATTTTAATCTAATACTCAAAGTTCACTGCTCAGTTGTTTTGATGATAACTGATTAGTGTGCTGGTTTTAGAGGGATTTTTGGTACTTTTTTAGCTGCTCACACTGAGAGATCAGCCAAACCAGCTGAAGACCACACTGAATGACCAGCTTTAACCAATTAAAAGCAGAAGCAAGCTTTTATTTTTGACCTTTCAGCAATAGAACTCTATGTATTCAAACTGGTGCCTGATTAAATATGGCCATTAAAATGTCTCTAAACCAGACAGGTGAATTTATATTTGGCTGGGTAATTAATGTAATCAAAGACCTCTGCTGTTACTATGAGCAACAGGCAGCAATATCCGAGACAGTTGCTGATGTTGTGTTTATGAGTCCACAGTTCATGCCTGATAAACCATTACAGAGCCACTCCTGAGAGAGAAAAGTTATCTTACTTATTATTTATCACCAAACCAATAGAGCAGTGAACTTAGAATTAGCATTATATTGCTTATTTAAATATGTCTAAAGGCGCCCCTTTGCTTTAGGATATTCAGATTTTTAACAAATGCTGGTTAGAAGTGGGTAGATGTGAAATATGAAAACAAGAGGGACATCACTGATAAAATTGTACCTTAGCAGCAGTTTCATTGTGTTTTATTCACTGAAGGATATGCTGACAGTAACCTAAAGGGTTTATAAACCAAGCATGTTTGACCTTACTTGCTTTCAATTCAGCTAGTGGAACAGAATTAAAACACACACAAAGGAAAAGTTATGTGGCCCATGAGGACATAAATCATCTCAATGTGTGGTGTAACACAAGCTTTCCACCTCTGGACATTTTATAAACAAATCACCAACTGAATTGAAAGTGATACACACAACAGTGCTGGAGGGAGCAACAACAAAAGTGTGTGTGTTGTGCGCGAGAAGGGGAGAATAAATTATTACCCTCATTATGTATGGAGAATCTAACTGAGTCATTGAAGCATGCTTCCATATGCAAATAATAAAAGGTCTTCGGTTCCACTTGCACTACAACTATAATGGGAGTGCATTACTATTAAGGTACATTTAAAGATTGGTGCGCTCATTATCTTCAAATACAGAATTTACAATTGTTTTACTTAATTAAAAATGTTAACACTTAAATCCTGTGTTTTCTATGTTAACACTTTTATATTTAAAGTCAGACTTACACAAACTAATCTAATTCTGTTAACCTATAGTCAAAGTAAGGGAAACTAGAGAGTGTTGTAACATGGAGTCTAATCAATTAGAAAAGAGCTACAATGCTGAAATCCACGGTCATACCAGCACCCTCCTAAAGTGACAGCAGAAGTTGTAAGATTCTGTATAATTTACATTTATGCATTTAGCAGACGCTTTTATCCAAAGCGACTTACAGTGCATTCAGGTTATACGTGTGTTTTTTTTTGTCAGTACATATTCTGTCTATACCCTGTATATACTTTACATAAGTCAAATTTCTGGCATATAGTATGATGTGCAATCATGTTAAAGGATGTTAAACATAACAGTTTTAGCTTTAATCTACATGTAAAAAAAAAAAACAACTAGAAATCTGGTCACAGCTGACCAAACAATTAGGACTGTAACAATATTCTACTGGCCCCACAAATATTGCATATAACGGTACACTGTATGGGCTATATATGTGCACAGTGTTTTCTATAAGCTGAATTTTCTATATTTGTTACATTTATTTTGCTGTTTAGAATTAAAATGTTTCCAATATAATTTGGAGGAGTACATTTCGAAGTGTTTTAAAGTAGATTTCAATTCTGTCATCATTTACTCACCCTTACGTCGTTCCAAACTTGTATGACTTTATTTATTTTGTGGAAGACAAAAGAAGATAATTTTGAAAAATGTTGGCAAGAAAACAGCTCCATTGACTTTCTTTGTACTGTTGTTGATACAATAGAAAGTCAATGGGAACCAGAACTGTTTGGTTATAAACGTTCTTTATATATATATATATATATATATTTTTATTATTCTACAAAATGAAGTCTTACATGTTTGGAACAACGAGAGAGGGAGTAATTCATTACAGATTTGATTTATTTATTTATTTTGGGGAGGACTATCACTTTAATGAACAAAATTAAAAATGCTCATGTTTTCCCATTTACAGATCATCCAGTTACACTTTGTTCTTGGCATTAATTTACAAAATGTGGGTATAAATTATATATTTCTAAACTACTTTGAGTTACAGACTTTAAGTGTTAAAACAAACTAGTGCTAAAACACTCCCATTCCCTTCCTTACCAAGACACCTGCTCACATTAATTTACTAATTTACACAGTTTAGGGATCATTTGTAGATTTCTAAACTTTACAACCATTTTGAGCAAACACGTGTGTGAATATTAGGCTATATTGAAGTGTGTCAATCCGTGAAACATGTATTCACATGACAGGCATTTACGTTGTTTAGAAAAGTTGTTTAAAGGTATCAGACTTTAAAAAAGGAACAGTGAGAAGGGCAGGTTCCTGCCAGTGACTTACCCTCCGTGTGAACCGCGGACACGTAAGTCCAGTTATAGTGTTTGACAATGTCGAGTATGGCGCGCGCCTGCAGCGTGTCCGAGGGCACGACACGGAGGAAGTATTTGAAGAGAGTCTTGTCGCTCAGGTCTTTGCTGGTCGCCGAATAAGCGATCTGAGGGATGTTAAACAGCTGGAGGAGATTCTGCACCTGGATGGCCACCGAGCTGGAGCCCGGTCCTATGACTCCAGCGATGGGCTTCTTGCTAGGAGGAGGCTGGTTGGAAGGGGTCCCGTCGATGCACCACTTAGATCCGTCTTTGTCGTCCCGAATAGAGATGAGGGAGTCTCGGATGAACTCGATGCTCTGCTCTAGCGCCACGGAAGAGTGCCAGCACGAGTCTCGGATCTCGCAGCCCATGGTGATGTTGGGCAGCAGGTTCTGGTCGGCGTTAATGCGGTCCAGCGTATAGAACATCGCTTCCACTCGCTGGATGCCGTACTGCTCCCGCACGTCTCCGCATTTTCTCTCGGCCACACGCTCGGCGGACGGCTGGTGGTGCACGGAGAACAGCGCTCCGATGATCACGTCGCCATCCATGCGGGCGACAGACCGGCCTGCCTTGCGCTGGACCGCGGACCGCTTGTATATGTTCTCAAGCGCATGAGATGCGAGTGTCGGTAGAAACAGACACAGGAAAAGTGGAAAGTGTCCGCACGAGACCCAGGGCATCTTCAAGCGTGCTAAGTTACACATTGTGTGAGGGGCATAGCTTGCGAGTTGCTCGTGCCAGCGGTGCTCGTTTCTCTGCAGTCCCAGATTCAATTAAGGGACCATGATGCGCACGCGAGACCACATGAATGCGCCCTGACACCTGCTGAGAAAACATACCAGAGTTAGTTAGAAAAGTCTAATGAATCTATTATAAAAAGCGTTTTAAAATCAAGCATCCGTGAAAGGTCAGTGGCAGTGCAGCCTAGGGAGAAACAGTGTATCGTTTAACACCGATAAGTAGGGAGTGATGTAACACAGTTGTAACTTATAACAGTTTACCCAATTAAAAATGAGCTAGGTGAAATCACTCTGACCACCAACCTAAATCCTGAGATTACAGTTGTAAGACTCAAAAAATATAAAAATGTATGGAACAAATAAAATGGGATATGCTTGGTTTATAATTTAAGTGTATGTGGTATATCAGCAGTTTTCGTTTATTTGACATATAAAACCCACACGCTTTTAATCAGTCTAAAACTAGAAATACTATTTCCATGGGTTGTAAAATTTCCCATTTAATTCTTCCCAAAAGATTGCCCAAAACATGAGAGTGCATAGGTCACAAAGTTCCGTAACTGTTACGCTTTTAGCAAATGTTTGGTGCATTTGCAGTTTTGAATTAAAATATTTAAGTTGTAGGCCTACTAATATGTGGTGGGATGGCATAACAGTTATTTGGAACAAGTACATTTAATTACCACACCACAATACGTGCACACATTTTTGTATTTAATGTTTTCAGTTGTTGTTAGAGCTCACCTAGTGGGGCAGTTTGTAACAACAGCACCCTTTATAACCCCTTTGGCATTCATTTACATAGATTAAGAATAATATATATTCACAAGCTAATTTTAGTTGCAAACAAATGTAGGAATATTATGTTCAAGTTTGAGACGCATAGCGGTCTAGAGTTCAAAGTCATCAAGTTCAAATCAAAATGCGTAATACGCGCCGGTCTCTGTTCTCTGTCACTTCAGAAGCTTTGTGTGATCTATGAAGACAAACTTACGTCATTTTTCATTCTATGCTAAATAATCATCGAACGAAAGACTCACTGCTCGAAGAAGCATGCAATGTCAGAATGAACATCATCCCAAGTTTTGTTGGCAAGGTCGTCGTGCAGGGGAGGTTTCAGCACCGCGGACAGCGCAGACAGCCGAATGTCAATGACAGTCAACGAAACTAAGACGTGCCTTTGTATTCAAAGCACAACTACTGGATCTGGATGCAATGTTTGCACACAGAACCACAGATACTGTGTGTCCCCTCAAAACCCAATACGACTAAATACAACATATACTTGTTTTTCAGACAGAAATAAATAGTGCTCATCTCACTATAACCTTAACCCAAGTCTAAATTCAGGGAAAGAGAGAAAACAGAATCCTAAAAACAACTATTGTGCCATATGATGCGCAACAGCAAAGACAAATGTCTTATGCCATACATTCAGAATCGTTTCCACGCTTCTTCTATCGTTTCCATTCAGCATGTATAAGGATCAATGGCTTAATCGATTACACTCAGTGACAATTGAGCCATAATTACAATGCAACGCCTCCAGTACTCTCATTGACTGACATTGCCGCACATCTGTCTGTGCCCGCAGTTGCCAAGAATACAAGCATGATCTGCACAGGAATTCAAGCATTACGCACCTGAATCAATGAGACATCGCTTTACCTCCTTCTGAGACAGCTGCTGTACTAATGATATACTTCAGTTATCTGTGCAGCCCAGCCAGAGGACCTCTCTCTCTCTCTCTCTCTCTCTCTCATTTTAGTGGGCGGGGTCCACCACCAGACTTGGCATGTCAGTACAAGTCGTCAAATAAGTATGTGAATGTAAATAATATCAAAGAGAACATACAATGTGTGGACCGATTGACAGCTGTCATAATAACCAAATGCCAAAACAATTTTTTGGATAAACTTGTTATATGTGTGTTATGTAAAAATCAGTAATAAGTTTTAAAAGTAATAAATAACGATTATGTAACGAAGTAATTATGTTTATGTACACTCCATACCGATCCGAACGGAAAACGCTCGAGCAGGCTTCTGTTGCTATGGTTACATCAGACGAACGCGATTTCTGGTGGCTAGGATCGTTAGGTGCAATTAAAGAGCTCGTATTCATTTGCAGTTTAACTTTTTCAGTCTCTGAAAACTTACATACTCTTAAAACATAAACATATTAATGAACATAAAACAATGTAAAAGGAATGTGTACTTTTAAGCCCGCTTGGTCGGGCTGGCCCTGGGAGACCATTTTAAACCAGTTTAAACCAGCAAACCATCTTAAGCTGGTTTAATCAGGTTTTCAGAAATGTAGTTAAAAATGCTAATGAGGATTTTGGAATACTTGAAAGATGTGTGAAAAATCACTTTTATTTTATTTATTTTTTATGGGTCGAAATTTGTATGGCCTAAAAGTACATTCTTCTTTTATTGACAAATATATGACTAAATTTAAGATTAAAATGAATAAAGAGCTTGGTCCTCAGACAAAGGCTTCGTGGTGGTGCAGGCCGCAAGGGACAAACTTCTTTCTGTGAAAATACTGTCACGAGAGATGAGGTCGAGGACTCAAATGCAGAGGAAAATCAGGCTTTTAATAATAAAATGAAACAAATGAACAACAAAAACCACCCCGAAGGGGAAAAACAAGCAGGCAGGCAGAAGACTGGAGCACAGTCAAACATTTAACTCACATGACATGGACACATGAAAGACAACGGATCAGCACAGGACTGCAGACACAAGGAGACTATATAGGGAGACAAACGAGGGTAACGAGGGAGACACAGCTGGAGCCACTGAAACAATGATTAAGTAACAAGATGGGAGGGGACAGACAATCGACATGGGAGCACATGGCACCAAACAAACAACAAGCCATGTGCTCAACACACAGAGACATCTGGTGGCCAGCCTGGGCACACCAGCAGGACCGTGACATAACCCCCCCTTTAAGGAGCGGATCCCAGACGCTCCACACACACTAAACAGAAAAATGTCTAGGAGGGAGGTGGGCCAGGCCCGTGGAGTGGAAGAGGGCCTGGAGCAATGGGCACACAGGGGTGCCAGGGTGGGGCTGGCCCTGGAGCGGGCTCTGTGGGTTCCCAGACCGGAGCGGGGTCCAGGACCGGAGTGGACTGCATGGGCTCCCAGACCGGAGCAGGCTCTGGAGCGGACTCCGTGGGCTCCCGGATCGGAGCGGGCTCTGGAGCGGAATACGTGGGCTCCCGGACCGGAGCGGAATACGTGGGCTCCCGGATCGAGCGAATGCGGCTCCCGGACCGAGCGGAATGTGGGCTCCCGGACCGGAGCGGAATGCGGCTCCGGACCGAGCGGAATACGTGGGCTCGGATCGAGCGGGCTCTGGAGCAGACTCCGTGGGCTCCCGGATCGGAGCGGGCTCTGGAGCAGACTCCGTGGGCTCCCGGATCGGAGCGGCTCTGGAGCGGAGCGGCTCTCCACCATGGCCTCCAGGACCACCGGGCTGGGTTTCGTTGGAGAAAAGTCGGCTGCCCGCATCACCTCATGGGTGAATCCTCCAACTTACGCACCAGCCTCGGCATCCCGGGGTGCGCTGCAGCTTTGACGGCCGCCATTAGGGGCACTGCAGCTCCATCTGCCGCCACTGGAGGAGCTGCAGCCTTGTCGCCCACCACCTGAGGCACACCAGCCACCTTAGCTGGGGAACGTGCCAAAGCCTCGAGAATTCCCCAAATGTGAGGTGGTCCAGCCCACTCATCCTCCACCAGCTGAGGGGCTCATCAAGGGCGCTGTTGAAAAGGTCCTTGAGGGCCTCATCATTGTAGCCTAGCCCCTCAGCTGCACCACTGAACTCCACGGCAAAACTCCTCACGTCATTGCCCTGCTGACGGCAGGAGCTCAGGGCCTCGTACTGGAGGATGCGTTGGTATAGGGGGCTGGAGATAGTGTCGGGTGGTGGGTGACCCAAACCCCTCCTCTGCTGAGTCCTCATCTTGGCTGATCCGTTCTGTCACGAGAGATGAGGTCGAGGACTCAAATGCAGAGGAAAATCAGGCTTTTAATAATAAAATGAAACAAATGAACAACAAAAACCACCCCGAAGGGGAAAAACAAGCAGGCAGGCAGAAGACTGGAGCACAGTCAAACATTTTACTCACATGACATGGACACATGAAAGACAACGGATCAGCACAGGACTGCAGACACAAGGAGACTATATAGGAGACAAGCGAGGGAGTAACGAGGGAGACACAGCTGGAGCCACTGAAACAATGATTAAGTAACAAGATGGGAGGGGACAGACAATCGAGATGGGAGCACATGGCACCAAACAAACAACAAGCCATGTGCTCAACACACAGAGACATCTGGTGGCCAGCCTGGGCGCACCAGCAGGACCGTGACAAATACTTTATGGTAAGAGACATGAAATATGCATATGGCTATTTACAACACAGTTAAACAAATCCTTCACAATTAGCATATTTAACACTAGTAATGCATATTTTGGTATGAATTTATGTGAAGCAATATGACAGGCTGAATATTATCTATACTCTATTCATTGACAGAGCAGCCGTCTATTCAGAAAGACTGGACCAGTAAATGCAGTATGAGATGAATTGGATGTGAAAGTATACAGCGCCATCTGCTGACAGAACGACACTTCTGGTGTTTCTAGACTTGGCCATGTTAACTGTAGACAATAGTTAACGTGCAAAAGGGTTTAGGCTGTGCCAATGTTGTCTAATGGCAACATTTTTCAGGCCTAAAAATACTGATACTGATTTCCAGTTAGCTGAGCAATTGTAAAGTTATAGAAACTATGACACAACTGGGTTGGACTACAGATTATCCAGGCCTATGAAACAAAAACGCTGTTCAATATGTGTTGCAATGGTGCTCTCTGGTGATTTCATGTTGACAGTGCAAAACAATAAAATAAGGAGATGTGAAATGTAGACCCATTACGCCTTTTTAAACTTTATTTTACAATGTATTTTCATCTTAATCCAACATGATATCACTTGCAAGATAAACATTACATTTATTTGTCGGTTTTATTATATAATTATTTTTGTTCGGGTTAGCCCTGTTCTTTTGTTATCTATTTATAGAATCGTCATAAAATTTTGAAATATCAACGTGTTGTTTTTGCATTTTGAAATGTAAACACAAAGACGAGGTGCAGAATAGTTTTTGTATATATACATATATTTATATGTTATTAAATATTAGCAGTTTTTATTTTAGAAATGATCTGGCCAATAAGGTTTAACGCTTGGTTTCACGTCAACAGAAAATTCTATTTTTTTATGGACTCGTCCACAGGGTGGCAGCATAGCAAGTGTTCATGGTCCAATATCTGCTATGTTTTAAAATCTATAAACAAAATTAATAGCCTACTGTTTTGTTTCTTCTGTAATAACACTAGTTTTGACACATATCAATCATTACTTGTATTGGCTTTTACAGCAATTGTTGTTTGTTGGTGAAATGTCAATGCATAGTAAAATACTTTAACAAAAATTATTTTTTACAAATTATTGTAAAACTGACACAATACAAGGAATTATTTTGGATTAATCTCTTCAATATGATCTCAGTGTCCCTGTGGCTCAGTGGTTGAGCCTTGCGTTTGCAGCACAAAAGGTTGTGGGTTCAATTCCCAGGTAACACACATACTGATAAAAACTAATGTATAGCCTGAATCGTTTCGGATAAAAGCATCTGCTAAATGCATAAATGTAAATATATTCAGAGGCGTTCGCCTGCTTCTGTTCCTCACATTTTCTTTTTTCTTGCCTGTCACTCAATGAGCCAACAAAGGTCAGATACATGAATTATGTCATAGAATTTTTATAAAAATAAATGAATGAATTGAAACAACAGAATGGCTTTAAACTGTATAACCATATTTTGCATATCATATAATATATTTTGAGTAGGCTACTGAGTTTTGGTATGTTAATTTATATGGTATCTAGAAATGCTGCCTTTAAAAAATTAAAAAATGTAGTAAAATTGTGTGTAAAGCTGTCTTATGTATCAAAACCAGTGGGAAAATGTGCACCCTATATGGCGTTGCAAAATAAACTCAGGAGAGATGCACCTGTGGATATTTCTTATAAATTACTCACCGACATTTTGTTGGGAGGGCTGGTAAAGACTCATGATGTGAAAGTACTTTATAGTGGTTGGAACGGCCGCTCTACAAATTATTAATAAGCCAAACACATATTGCACTCATGGTTTTTCCAGTTAAGCTTTATTTTTATACATGGCAACATTGGGAGGAAGTGTGAAGCAAACACGTGGCAATACGATAAGTGGAATGGCTAGTGCCATATGAAACGACGTCTGAAATTAGACGGGGCTTAGTGGGCCAAATAAATAATATACTTTATATGAACCTTTTTCAATGTGTGTTTGCATTTCAAATTCTATTAACGTTTCACAGTGTCCTTATTTGAGTGTAAAATATCACCTAGATTGGATTAAAGTAGCACATGGTACATGTTACTTTTCTCAGCGTCTGTCAAGATGAGCCAATCACGACCTTATGTTGATGAACTATTATTCAAATTATTGTATAGATGCAGTCGGTGCAGGTTTCTGTTTGAATGTCAAGTGGGCTACCAGTCGTAGAAATTAATACCTTTAACAGTTACACTTTTTAAAAACACAAATGTCTCCGATCAAAAACAAAACGTCATGACATTTGATTGCTGCTCAATGGAAGATTTATGTTAGTGAGCCGCCAAGCGCCCCCTGCAGGAAATACGTTTTTGTCCCAGGATTTTAAACCACATTTGTCATTCAATGATGAAAAGACCCCGTCACGTGATGCAGAAAGCAGGAAGCGCAGCCACATCCACGGCAGCACTAGAGTGAAACCACCGACAGCTCGACCTGAACGCTCGAACCAGGACTGAGAATAAACCAACTAGACATCATGTTTTGGAGACTTTTCTTCGTGACAATATCACTAGCCCTCCTCGGGTCGTTGAGAAGCCAGGAATTTGCGCAGGGTGAGTGGATTTCGAATCTGTAAATGTAACCGTGAAACAGCGAGTCCCGTTGGCACAACGCACACCAAAACAAGTCTCTACCACGCCATCGGCTTCACCTTAAATTAACTGTGATTTTAATTAGGAGTGGTTGTAATTCCGGTTCCATAACGGATTCTTTTTGTACTTCTGAGGAATAAATGTTGGGTAATGATTCAGTTCTTATTGCATCTATTGCCCTCGGTTACGTTAACGTTATTCTGTTGCCAAATGACGAGGTCATTTTAGATTTCAAAAGAACGGATAAGACTTTTTAAGAAATAAATTCGTTTTTAAAAGTCTTATGTAAATTAGATAGACCTTTTTTAATGATCAGACTCATAAAATCATTTGGACGGTAATCCGACTAAGTTACACTGACCACCCTGCATATTTTAATCCACTAAAAGAACCGGTTCCCAAGAGTCGTTTATTCAGGAATCGAACTAACTAACGTTGGTCGCTTAGCATGTGTTTGATTCAACAAAAATACCTGATTCCTAAGAGTCGTTTGGTCTTGAATTGAAATGTCCTGGTTGTTCTGTATGTTTCGCTCTATAAATTCAGTGTGATGTAGTTAACGTTACAATAATCCACGGTATTTCTTCCATAGCGGCGAAGGAAGGTTCGAGAACTAAAACCTTATTTGCCGCTATTTTTGAACAAATCATTCTAAAGAACCGGTTATTGATCCCCAACCTTAGTTTAACACATGGTTAAACGCGGGTGATGCACTTTGGCCTCGTTACGATTTTATTGTTTTCGTGATTCAGATTTACCATCTGTGTTTAGATATTGCCCAATACAGAACACAAACTGTACCTTTTTTTTAACCTGTCTGAAATAATCATTTATCGTGTCTCTCACAATTTTGTGCTGGTTTGCCGCTGTTATGTAATCCAATACATCAGGGGTTCTGTCTTGTGGCTTTGCTTCCATACTACTGCGTTGATAAGATCTATATTTATCCAGAGAATCACATGTTGGGCTGTAAAATCTCTCTCTCTCTCTCTCTCTCTCTCTCTCTCTTTCTCTTCTCTCTCGAGCAATTTTGACCTTTTTAATCAAAATGTCATAACTGGACCATTGGTGAAAATGACAGGCTTCGCTCTGATTTTAGGTTGGCATAAAGTGGGTATGGCTCTGATATGTTTCAGCTAGAGACTAGAGAATGTTTTACTAATATTTTGTGGTTACTCAGTGTGCCTTGTTTTTAGGTTTAAAGGCCAAGAGATAACTCTGACACATACTCTGGCAACAAATCTAGGTCAACAACACAAGAAACCTGTATTAGAATGGCAATGTTTTGCTTGAATATGACATGCTTGATGGAAATCTCAGTGATCAGTTTTTAGGTATGCAAGATATGCTATTTAATGGGTGGTTTCTTTTGCAGAAGAAGACTGTGGTTCATTGACATCTTGTGAAACATGTGGAAATGTGACTCACTGCCAGTGGATGAAGTGCTCAGGTCAGTCCCTCCTCCATGTCAAATTCAAAGCTCATATGACAACAATCATATATATATATATGACATATGAACTTTGCTTAAGCACATTTTCTGTTAAGCTTTTTCTATATTTTTACAAGCCAAAATGTTTATCTATTTGGTATGATGCACACATGCTTCAACTGACGTATTAGTCACAGTGAATTGTCTGTTTTAGCAAAGTACTCCTTTCATTAATGGTAAATGGATTTGGCCTTCCAGCAGCATGTGATTTCTTTTTATTTTTTAGTTTGAATATATAGCTTTGTTTTTGCTTCAGTGGTGTTGATATCCAGTTGAAATCCAATGATCCAAAGAAAAGCATAAGCTTCAGTTTTCTTGTTCCCAGATTGTAATTGTGGATATTCTATCTAATCATCTCAGATGATTGTCATGGGTCTGCACATTGTTGATTTAAAACACAGATCCTGTAACTCTCTAAAGCGTTCCTAATGTGATGTACAGATAATAAATGAGGTTTATGTGTTTGGTGGTTCATTCAGTGCTTAATGCTGGCTTCGGTCAGTGTGAGCCTGAAGTAACTGCCCTTTTATCCCTGGAGTCCTTCTCTATGCCTCTTTGCTAATGGATGACGTGAAATGAATCGGAGAGAGTAAACAGACTAATGAAACGCACAGACTGTTGCTATGGTGCTCGAGGCCCTTCAGGAAAAAACAAACCCGGAAAGTAAGCAGAAATAAAGTGACCATATCATGGGTGAAAAGGAGTGGAACATTAAAATTACAGCAAATGAATAATAATGCAATATCTTTTATATGTTGTTTTAAATTAAAAACTAATTTGAGTTTTAAGACATAGATGATCTTAAACTTCTATCCATTTTGAGTTTGTGCATCAAAAGAATAAAATGTAAGGTTTTCAAAAATGTGCAAAATATTTCAACAAATTAATAATGTCTACAGGGTCCATGTGTGGTGCAAAATATCTTGACAGGGTCGCAAATAAGCTGTTCTGGCATGGATTTATCATTTTTTTCTTTTCTGTCTTTATTTACTTATTTAAGTGACGATGTGTTGTTTAAGCTATACTCAGAACACACACAATATAAAACACCCCCAGAGCAGTGGGCGGCCATTTCCAGTTTGGTACTTTGCTCAGTATTGAGGGTGAAATAGAGCATGGTTCATTCACTCCTACAAGTCCTGTCAGTTCTGAGAATCAAACCCACAACATTCAGGTTACAAGTCCGATTCTCTAACCGCTACTGCCACTGCCATTTTGTCATGATGATAGAGCATGGTGTCAACAAGTTGAGTGCAGATTATCTTGATGCAGCCAGATCAGAGCAGCACTATGAGAACACTCCGCAGGTGGTTGAGGCAGACTGGAAGCTGAAGCATAAAAAGGAAGAAGAACACTGCAAACAAGAGTGCTTGATACATGTACACTAGGGCAGGGTTCTCAACCACATTCCTGGAGGACCCCAACATTGCACGTTTTGCATGTCTCCTTAATCAAACACACCTGATTCAGGTCACCTACTTATTAGTAGAGACTCACAAACAAAGGAGACACATCGGCCCGTTTCTCAAATGTAAGGCTGCATCCTCCTTAGGTCGCATTTGTAGGCTGCATACGACATAAAGATCTTATTTTATCTTATTTATAAATTTGACCATTATTCTTAGTTTAGTGCAAATTGTTGTAATATGCTTTTGACTCGCAAATGTAATGCTCAGTTAACTGAAATAAACTAGGCTTTGACGTATGCAGCCTACAAATGCGATCTACGGAGGATGCAGCCTTCCGTTTGAGGAACGGCCACAAAATATGCAGTGTTGGGGTCCTCCATGAATGTGGTTGAGAACCACTGCACTGGCCTAATACTTAGAGAGTTTAACTTGTATCCCAAAGATTGTGTGTTCAATTCTCACTACCAGCAGGAAATGTAGGTGGGGAAGTGAATCGACAGCACACTTTAACACTCAATACCTACAACTCAGTACGATCTTCCACTCAATACCCACACTCAGCTTGACTGCACAGTCATTTACGACAAAATGGCCGTGGCAGTGGGTAAATAAGTAAAATAATTAAAGTAGTAAAGAATGTGCACGCCACCAAACACTCAATTACTCACGGGCGCCACAGCAATATTGCTTGTCAATATACAATTGATTATATAAATGAAATTGTTTTGTTACTTGACATGCTTTAGATATAGGGCCAAAACAAAACATAAGTGTATAAATTGGCAAAGTGTAATTCATAGTTTTGTATCACTGAAGTGTTACAACATTTCTGTTTTAATAGTTAGAATGTAATTAGCATGTAAGCTTGTTTGTTTTTGTGTCGTTTATTTTTATTTAATACATTTATTTAGAAATCTGTCCTCTGGGTAATAGTGAAGCAGATCATTTATATTTAACTGTCTGCCACAATATGGTTATAAACCACTTCCTTTGCACATTCACAGGCTCTGTTCTTGATCTTAAATGAAACATCAGCTGTCATTCTCCACATTCAGTGAGTCTGTATTGTTTCTCTAAGTACGAGAGCTTGTCAGTAAGGAGAAGCGGTCTGACAGGCCTGAGCAGGTGTAGTGTCTGTAACCGCACCTCCCCCCTATAACAAAGCCAGTATCGTTAGCATGGTTAGCTCCCCTGAGATGACGCGATCAGTTTACACTGATTCAGTGAAACAACATACTGTAAATATCTGGGTCTTTCCTGCTGTAGTGCAGACTAGTATAATCAGGTTCAAATGTTTCAGTGTTTAGTTTATTAGAAATAGTTTTGCGTATTTCTTATTGTGTCAAGGACTCAATGTACAAAATATGGGGTAAATGCTGGCAATCTGTTTCTAGGACAGGACTTTTTGATTCGTTTTGAGGGTGTTTCTATAAAGCTATGGTTTTCATGGCCTGTTTAAAACAATGTTCTGGCTAAATCAACGTGTTGTGACATAAGCTGTAAATGCGCTCATGTCAATTATTGACGTATGACTCTTTGTGGGTGTAGGAGGAAGGTGAGACGACCTGGAAGGTACAATGTTTGCGCAACAAATATTTAAATGTTTCACTACATCGGTTAATTTAATTAATTAATTTGTTACATTTATAAAGCACTTTTCTAGATGATTAGGAGGCCATGATGGTCAGAGGCCAGTGGGCGAATTTGGCATTTTTAATGACCACAGAGAGTCAGGACCTTGGTTTAACATCTCATCCGAAGGACGGTTGCATTAGATGTTAGATTTACAATTAGACCAGTTTGCTAACCTTATCTGATATAATCATAACTTGATAGCATGCTGTATGTAAACTTCTGACCAAAAGCTCACTATTCTTACAGATTTGCACCACACAGATTCATAGACATGTTTTAAGCATATAATATACAGTATGTGCATTTATTTATATATATATATTTGTGTGTATGTATTTGTTTTATTATTCTGATAAAGAAACAGGAAATGTGATGCTTCGCTTTGGCTTATGTGTACTGAGCCAGAGGCACAGATGTTCTTATAAGAATAGAATCTCAGTGGCAGGTTTTGCAGTCTAATCTGTGAAAACCAGTAAACGCAGGCTGGTTCACATCATATTCATTAATCTGATTCCTCCAGACAGAGTGCTTGTTCAGTCCTTTTAAAGTAATGAGCATGTATGCATTGCCCTTCAATCATTACTTGAGACTGTGTAGCTGAATTTGTTTTGCTGTCTGTACAAACTGCTGAAGGCCGAGAAGCGGTGTGGAATGCGTGGACACTTTTGCAAGTGAAGCACTTATTCAGAAAGCAAGGAATTGAAAACATCTTGGTGTTGTCATAGTATGGAATTTCAACATGAGAGTTGTACCTTTCACAAAAGCATGTGACATTTCTTTCTCAGTGTAGGCTGTTTTGAGGCCATCAAGAACACAATGTACTTCCATACACGGATCTATAGTTTAACCCACATGTTAAGATGTTTTCTTGGGGCTCAGTTTACTTTTGATATAAAATACTCAAAGCCTGTCACGGTTAAGGACACGCGCGAGAGAAAGAGTAGAGAAGGCTGAGTCACAAAACAAACAGCTAAATATCTTTATACAGGCCTAGACTACATTATTTCGCAAACCTTGAGAACCTAGTTATTTGATTTATGAAAATGTAAATAATTGTATTTTATTATTTTAATGATCTTAACAAATTCTATAGATACTGAGATTTATATATTTTGCGTTATTTGAAGATTTACATTCAAACTTTTTCTATATTTTTAAGTTGATAACTAATTGATGATTATGTTTTCTGTGTGACAAGAATTTAAGCACATACATGTGCATACACACAGTTAGTGAATTAGCATGTGACTCTCTAGGCTTTCTGCACTTATAAGTCAATGACAAATAAAATTAACAATGACAATGAAATTAACTTAAGTCAATGACAAACATGAGGAAGACAACTGTCGGTAAAGTGGATTACGAAACAATGTATAAAACTGTAATTATTGCTATCAGTAGGAATTTTCTGCGCTGAGTTTTCTGTCGTATTTACACACAATGTGTTCATGTGTGAGAGGAGGATACTCTAAATGGAGACCAGCTGATAGTGACAGAGGTTTCTGGAAAATCTTCCTTGATTCCTCCTCTTTCTCTTTATCTCTTTCTTATGTCAATATGACATACTGTCAGTTCTGATATGGATTTAATATTGGTTAACTTGTTTCAGATTATTTGCACAATGAATAGTTTAGAAAATATTTTAGTTGCAAATTACTATGTTTTGCATTTCAAATGCACAGTGACTTTGTGTGGTTCTTTTAGTTTTTTCTCTCCTTAGAATGATGTATAAATAGTTTTGTTTTCACTACATTTCAGAAACTCCGGATTTGAAACAGATGTGTGTGAATGTCAGTGCTGAGAACCAAACAGTCGGCTGTAGCAATATGAACTGCACAGGTACGTTTTGTCCCATCTTAAGATCATTTTTACACTCATCAACTAAAAAAAAAAATGTAAGTTGCAAATATGACATGGCCAATTGTATGTTGGGATGATGTGGGTTTAATATGTGCATTTTCTCTGAACTGCAGTGCCGACATCGGCCCCGTCAGTGAGCCCCACCACAGCAAATGCCACCATCAATGGTACGGCCATCCAGACTCATCTCATTTGCATCCCTACACACCTCAGAATGCATACCTACATAATTTAAAGCCCATTGCCAATGTCAGTTTTATTTACAGTATATATCACCTTTAAAAACAACATTGGTTAACCATAAAATATAAATAAAGAGCCATAAAATATAAAAATGTACCCTCATCCGTTCATTACACAGAACAGGTTATACAATTTGATGTTTGCTTTTTTACTGTTTATTGCTGAAGTAGAACAATGATTCTGAACAACACTTTTTTTCTGTTTAGCTACCACGGCAGCCCCCTCCACGGCAGTTCCGACTCAAAACAGCACCGTCACAAGTAAATACACCTCTTTCTAACAGTGTGTAACCCTTGTTTTAATCTTTTTAGTTTCACTGAAAGTTTGGTCTTTCCACAGATACCACGTCTGCGTCTCCTTCTCCTTCTCCATCTAAATCATCCACATTTGATGCCGCCAGTTTCATCGGGGGAGTTGTGTTAGTCCTAGGCCTTCAAGCTGTCATCTTTTTCCTTTACAAGTTCTGCAAATCCAAGGATCGCAACTACCACACCCTGTAACGCTGCCACCTGGAGGCACCACACAGCACCACAAAACCCACACTCCGACCCAAAAGAGAGACAGACACATTGTGCTCACAGATTCTTAAATACTCTTGTAATCCCCAATGTTTAGCCTCATATTTGACATTTTGTTAATGTTAGAGCTCTCGCAAGCACTTGAGTTTATTAACACAAATACACACATAGAGTAAATATGCATTATGGGGTATGCGAAATGTGTCCTGCTTTCGTGTACAACCACAGCTGTCCGTAAATGTTTAATTATGACAACACAGCGATTTGTCTCCTCAATATCATGGTGGTTCCCCTGAAAGGCATAGGAGTGGGCAACTTCTCATCATGCCTGTGACAATACTTCCCAACTTCCAGTGTTAATTTCAGGTAACTTTACTAGAACAGTATTTTATACAGTTGCCATGACTGATGGTTCTCAATATTCCAACAAGTCCTTCGTCATAATCATCACCACCATGCTCAAAAATAATATCTATATAGTTCAAGACTGAATGAACAAAGTTTTCCCCTTCATTTCAAATCTGTTTTGCATTTTTATCACACAGTCCTTTTGGGGTTGTATCTGTCCGTGTGGTTTGTGAATTAAAAGAACCTAGTTTTTTGTTTTGCGCCAACCAAGAAAGCCAAAATAATGCAATAAATTACATTCCCCAGCTTAGGCCCTCATTATTAACTATCTCACTCCTTTTTTCTCCTCAAAATGTGTCAGTGGAGTGCTGGTTAATATCAGAAATGCATTATATACCCATAGTTAGCATCCCATCATTCTAGGTGACTTACCAGCATATCGGCCATCTTAAGTTATACTTTTAGGAGTTTGTGGATTTGAAACAATAGAAGCTCAGCCAATCCAGTTCTACTAACAGCCGAAATGAGTCTTCATTAGAATTAGTTGATTCTGCCGGCCATGCGAATAGAATGAGGCACTATGAGAGCGGAGGATCCATGATCCCATTCAGAATGATTTACAGTTGAGTTAAAGTGCCTTTAGGTGGAGGCAGTGGCTTGCTGCCTTAAAAGTGTGAATGTGTTTGTGTTGGGCCTCCGTCGAGGCCAGGCTCTGTGTTGGTGTGTTTGCCTGTATGTCGGTGTGTTTATAGACACGCATGCGTGCTTGTTTTGATGAAGTAGATCTAGTGTCTGCCAGCTGGACTGATCGCTATATTATACAGAGTAGATAATTAAAAGTTAATTCATTTGTTGGATAATATGTCATGGTTCCTAAAACTCTCAGTTCTGGAGGTTAGTTTTTTTTGCTAGCGCAGAAATGTCAGATTCTAGCACTCCCTTTCAAAAACAGATCGATATTTGTACATAATCAGAACTCTGACCATATACTGAATCAATATCTTTATATATAAGGCACTAAAATGTCTTAACCTGAAGTGTACATACTTCAGGGTGATTAAAACAGGCTTGTACGTGGATTCTGATGTTTTTTAGGAGCTTTTTTGTTAAATAAGAGAATTGAAATATGCCCTAGAAAAGTGCATTCAGGACATGTTTTGCATATTCGGTCATTTAGTTTTTCTTTTGCTACAATTATCTGAAGATTTTATGGAGTCTTAGAATAGAGCTGTTTCAGTCTCATAATTTAATGCTTGAGTTAGATTTTTTATATATATATAATTACTGAGTTTGGGTAGATTTGATTCAAATGCAGAATTGACCTATACACTACACCCAATTCCTGCCTTGCTGAGCGTATTTCGTTTGGTACTCCGTTCATAAAATCATTTTTCTGGGTAATGTGTTGTTGGCATGTTTATAGGCCGAGGGCCTGTTTTTTTTTTTCCCTTCATTCCTGTGTTATGAAATCTGAAATGTAATAATCTTGATTAGTTTGCTTCTAATAACTTCCTCTGCCAGTCAGAATGTCATTGGCTTGGGAAGTGATTTGCATTATTTGGGTTGCAAATTTAGTAATGGCAAAAATTAATTTAGTTTGGTGTGTGCTTTTGTTTTCATCTGCTTTGTTGACATCCTAATGTCAAAGTGTTTCATTCCCATTCCCACCTTGTTTCTCAGAAGATAAGTTAAGGCTTCACATGCTTCGTTGAACCACTCTAATTGCTTGTCCATTGTCGTATCACGGTGCTGAAATGCCAAAGGTGTCTATTTTAGCATGAGTCACTGAATAGCTGCTATAATGCTGCACAAGCTTCATCGTGCCCATAGTGTAGTCAGATTAAATCCTATTGTTTGCCATTTCGCTTCAGCTTTGCCAAATTAAAAACACTGTTTACTAAAGAAAAGTTCAGACTGAACGGTGTTTTGATTGTGTATTATTTTTTAATAATTATCATAAAACACAATAACACAACTCTTAACTTAGCATCAGGCTACATCCAAAGATCTCACTTAGTTGCAAATGGATTTTAGCTGCGCATGTAAAAGACATGGGTGAATATTTCGGGTGAAATATCTGTTTTCATTCCATATTCAGAGCTCAGTGAAGGATGCTAATGTTTGAGAAGGTAAACGGCTCAAAATCCTCTCACTCAAGAGAATTCAACCTAACTTCAAGTAGTCTGTGGCCTTGATTTCTTATGCCTTTGTTTGTGTGCATCAGATTTCCACAGAAACCGCCATAACCATGTGTTAACAGCCATAACCATATTCTGTGTTCGCTCTGAGCTAGTGTTGCATTCTTTGCTGCACCTTTTGAAGATGAAGTGCCTTATTTAAGATTAGATGATGAAGATTACTATTGTCATGAAGACTTACACTTAATGGGAGTTGAATGTTTTAGAGTGAAGCTTTGCTTTATTGAAGTTGTGAGTGGATAATGAGAGGTGCATGGAGTATAGCGTCTTGCTTGTGCCACCATTTTGTTTTCTAAATGCTAAGATTTAACAGATTTTTTTAATGACCGTAATTACCTTTGGCTTGTTGTCCAGTAGTGCTTTTTTTGGCTTCACATAAACATGCACATGGCCCAGATATGCTCTTGTCAATTAGAAGACGCTTACTGTTGCTTCTGTGTCCAGAAAGTTTGCCTTAATTGTTTTATGCTCGATGATGATTTTATTTCTCTGGAACTCTTTGTTCTTGTGTTTTCTCTCATTTCAGATATGCATTCGCAATTAGATTGGAAACGTGATTAATAAAAGTTTGAGTTGTAAAACAGTTGTTGTTTTATGTTGTCTTTTTCTTTAAGAAGCCTTTTTGACTGTCACCTTTTACCATATATGATTTCGGCCACCATAGAGGTTCATTCCAATCGCAAGAGTAAATACATTTAATTGACTTTATACGTCCAGAGATGCACCATTAAACCTGGTAAAGTGGCTTTTTTCACAATTCTAAATATCTCGTCTGAAGTGGAAATGAGCTTCAATGGCCCACAGTTTGTAGATAAGGATTTTTTCAGTGTAAAGGTTTTTAGTGATGCTTTTGGCATGAGGTGATAATTATCTAGCATATAATTGTATTTAGTTATTTTACACACACAACATTAACTCTCTCTGCATATACTCTAGATATATAGAGGTGGAGAAACTCTTATTATTGAGAATAAAGAGCCTTGAAATAAAAGTTTACATAAGTCCACTGAGAATTATCATTGAATGTCTTTTAATCCCTGGACCATATCTATTTCAATGTCACTGTGTCCAAGAAAACAGTCCTTAAAACACACACACTGTAATAATGTTATCTAACAGGATATGCACGCACCCTGAAGGTCAGCTCTATTCTTGCTTACTTTGCATCAAATGCCTAGATTTCTTCTCTGGACAGGATGTGCATGTGTTGGGATTCAATGTTTTCCCTCGTACCACACTACTGAAAATCATTTAAGAGAAATGCAGTATTACAAGGACATGTTGCACAGTAACAACTAGTCAAAACTGGTTAACATGCCGATGCCACAATCCAGGATTTTATAGATCCGCTCTCTTTGTATTTTTTCACATTTGTGTTTTTTCAAGGTGTAAACCTGGTGACCGTCGTTATTTGTGGTTGAAACAAGATCCGATCATTTTGTTGAGGAAACAATGTGTCAGCTGATTGTAAATCCCATAAGAAAGAAACCACAAAAGCTGATGTTGCAAGAACACTTGTTTTTTCCCCCCACATTTTTCATAACCATCACTACCTTTCATGGTGTTACTATCTTACACTTAGAATAGGTGAAATAAAAAAAAGCTAACAGGCCTTTTTTCATTATTTAGTGATTGTGTAAAATAAAATTATATCCATTGGATGGTAAAATGTGATCAAAGTTTAGACTACAGATAAAGAAGCCAAGTTGGTCTGTACTATAAATATGTAGATCATTTATTTACAATTTATTCAAACAAAAATATTAACAGAAATAAAAACCAATTAAAAAGCTTGTGAAAGTCATTCAGAGTTATGTAGGTTTTGGAGTTAAATCAGATCAGTGTTTTCTGATCTTCTGAGGACAAATATCAGATATCATTCCAGTGTCCTCTTCAGCTGCAGCAACTCTTCTAACCCCAGATGTGTGTTTCAGGACAATGCAACTACGTCTCCCATGCAATGTCCTGTCTGCGGAGGCTAGAGCACAGTTTCTGTGTCTCTCTGAGGAGTCTCAGGGACTCTTGACTGCTCATGCTCTGTTTCTGTCCCGTGCTAGCCGAGGCTTTGACAGGGGATGGTGGCTGTGGTTGTACCCCACTCTGTGCCCTGGTTTTGCCCTCTACACTGGCAGCCCTATGATGCTTCTGCTGCTTTTGCCTGGGGCTACAGGATGGTTGGGAGAGTTTCTGAACCTACAGGAGCAAAAACAGATTGATATTCATCAGTGTATTCTATAGGAATGTTTTATTTAAATACTATTACAAAAACTGTTGAAAGTGTAATGTGTAATTTCAGCTATGACAAAGTACGAACTTACTGTTTGCTGATGCTTGCGCAGTTTGGAGATTTGAGCTGCTTTCTCCTCCATCCTCTTGACCAAACAGTCCAGCTCTCGCTCCAGATCGTCATGAAGTCCTCGTTTAGAGGTCTCGTCTATCTGCTTGACCAGCTCCTGGTGTTCACTGTCACACGCAATGTTTACATTGTATCCTACAGTCCCGGCCAATGCATTACAAAAACTATTCTTGATGGTCAAGATAGTGTAACTCACAAGCTCATCTGTCCCAGTTCATCCTGAAGGGCGAGCAGAATATCAGAAAGGCTGCCCAGTGTGGAAGCTGCTTTGCTGGGGGAGGATGGAGGTCTGCACTGGGCCTGCTGGTTCTCAGAAACAGACTTCTGCAGTGCACTGACTCTCTCACACAGCCGTGGGTTTCTGTGCTTCATCAGGTGCAAAACACTCTGAACATTGGCATTGACCGAGTGACTGGGACTGGTCGACTGAAAGAGAGAGAAAACTGCTCAAGATAACATTTATTATTATAATAAATGCTGAACACAGTTGCTGCTTAATATTTTTGTGGAATTGTGTTTCTTTCAGGATTCT
Organism: Gymnocypris eckloni scoliostomus; assembly: GCA_027564155.1. Classification (NCBI taxonomy): domain Eukaryota; kingdom Metazoa; phylum Chordata; class Actinopteri; order Cypriniformes; family Cyprinidae; genus Gymnocypris; species Gymnocypris eckloni. The sequence continues at coordinate 28,366,530 of CM050412.1, forward strand.
TTGATGAATATAAATAAATAAAACATTGAAAAAGATATTTTGTAACACCATAAATGTCTTTACTGTCACTTTTGTGTAATAATAACCATGTACAAATGTAAATAATAATCAAATGATGTGTCGGGGTGAGGTCATACTGACTGTTCCAGCCACAAATGGGAGGCGTTTAGCTTTTGGAGTGAGAGGCGCCTCCACCTTCACTGAGGAGGACTTCTGACATTATATGAAAGAAGAAAATATTATTAACAACAACTCACTGCAGAATACATCTGTAGTATTCTGTTCTGTAAATATACTGCCACCTTGTGCTCACTATACATTACTACAGATCGTTTGTTTTTACCTTACAAGAGGCCTTTTCTTTCTTTTTCTTGCCTTGAGTCACAGCAGAAAGGGAGAGGAGATTGTTTTCAAACTCTCGCTGCAACTGATGCCAAGAAGAGCAAAGCATGGATTTTAAAAATGGCTTTTTAATAAAAGCTAATTTGTTCTATGGGAAAAGTTGACGTGATTTATAAATCTATTTTTTGAGAATGTTTGCAATTTTGCCTCTTTTTTTGTTTTACCTCCTCTGCTTTCTCCTGCACAAGTTTGCGTTCATGTTGCTCCTCTAAAAGTTTCTGTTCTAAGAGCTCAATCTTCCTCTGTAGATGAAAGACACCACAACAGATTAAAAAAAGAAAACTGTGTCCATGTGGATTTTTTCCCCTCATAAATTACCTGAGTGCATTTAGCCCAAGTATATATGTTTTTACCTCAGCTATAGACTGTGTACTGGTGAGTTTTAGATACTCCTTTTCCAGTCTTTCCAATTTGTTGAGCTGTGTCTGCATTTGAGGGGCTGTATGTATGCTTTCCCTACACACAGAATCCTAAAAACCAATCAGAACAGAGAAAAGGAGAAACAGACAGATTAAGAGAGGATTTGAAAGCTCAAAAGCTCGGGTTTGTATACAAGCTGTATCTTTTCATTTGAGAATTTACAAAATGTTTAAGCTCTGGGAATATAGTGCACAAGCTCATTTGCTTTTGTCTGTTTGCTCACCTGTCTGTCTGTGTGAGTGATTCTCTCTCTCTGTGCACACTCCACCATTTTCCTCATGTAGTCAAGCTGTTTTTCCAGCAGAGAGCAGCGTGTTTCCGTGGAATGAAGCTTGGAAACCAGCTCTGAAAGGAAGAGAAACAGAGACAACTTTGTACATACTAATTTAATACAGTACTGGACTTTCAAACAGACAAAAACTTGTTGTGGAACACCTTTACCTTTCCTCTGTGTAGAGTGGTTCTCTTGTGTGCTGTGATCCGCTTCTCTCTGTGCAGAAGCATCCGCCTGATGTCGAACAGTCTTCGTGAAATCCTGGACGTTCCTCTCTGCCTGAACTCTATCCAGCTCCAAGCGCCGCATCTTCTCCTGCAGTGTTTTCAGGGCTGCGATCACTGCTGTTCAAACACAGGAAACATTTTCATTTGGTTTTATATGTTTGGTTAAATAATATAGTCCTTGGCATCTAATAACTCAATTTACCTCTGCTTCCAGCATCAGGTACTGTTTGATAAAGCTGTGGACTGATGTCCTGCACACCTGAGCTCTTTCTTTCCTGTGGATGTGTGGCTGTGTTCATGTACAGAGGTCTTGACAGCTTCTCTGGAGGTTGGTAATAACTGCCAACATAACTCTGTTTAGATGGGGAGTCAAGATTTAGACTCTGTAATTCAGAAATAAAAATGAACAGATTATTTATTTTTATGCCGAAAACCAACACTTTGAATGAATGAACGATAAAATACAGTTATATATACAGAGTCATCGACTTTATAGGGGAAAAGGCTGTTAAAGAATACAATACAGTCAGAAAACTGCAAAACTCACAAACGAAAAAGCAAGTTAGCCACATTGTTGTATACAAAGATATTATAACATTTTAAAGTCGAGATACATTTCCTGGATAATCAATTAAACGCTGTGTCGAAACCTAGACAGCTGCTTTCTAGGCTAAATAAACATTTTACGAACCCCAAACTTGTTCTCTAAGCTGCTCAGTAACGTTACACATGAATGAGAATAAGCTAACAAGGCTAACGACTGTGATACAGCAATGTAAACATCACTCAGAATAATAACAACCGCAATAAAATATTTGGCAAAGCTAAATACCTGATCTTTGAAATGATCCATTATAAATCAATATCTTCGTTACACATAAGACTAACTTTAAATGATGCAGCCTATTCTTCGAGGCATAGTTGAATTAGCCGAAAGTGTCGTGTTAACAGCTGTAGCCGACAGCGCCGCCCAGCTTCAAATTTCCCCCTTCTTTTACCGCCCTCAGTGCATGCACACAATGACCATACCTTTTACAATATATATTCAGATAGATAGATAGATTTATGACATACTTTCAACTAAATTAGTTGACAATGCTGGAGTTCCACTGCCCCAGGCACAACCTCAAGTTCTAGTTTATTAAATAATAATAATAAAACACAAATATAAACTTATCTTTCCAGTTATATCTGAATTAGTCATGTCTACAACAAACATATTCTACTTGTCACCCAATTTAATTTTTATTGAGGAGGCCTTCACATAATAATACAGAGGAACTTTGAAACAAAGACGAGGGCATTGCTCATAGGTGGCATATTCTCAGTTATTCAAATCAGATTCCATCCGGATATGCACAAAATCGGATTTGGGCTGACAGTGTGAACGAGGCTGAAGCTATTCTGTTTTTAGATATTAGCTCACATGTTTTCTTTGAATAATATAACTGAATATCTGGTGAAAGCGTTGCATTAATCATAAGGGTTTTGAGATAAACAAGTGGTGGTGGGGCCCCTGCAGTTACCAATTTTTTTGTGGCTGTTGGTATTTGTAGTTCTGCGTTGTATTTGTGCCGCTAAGAGAACGTTGATATTACCGAGCGTCTGAACTACGATTCCCTTTTTATTTGCATTGGGAGGCGCGGCCTGAAAGAAACGCCTTTCTAATCATTGATTGGTGCGCCGTGAACATATCTCCGCCCATACGTTTATTTGTAAAACACTATTGGACCGCGGTAGCTGTCAATCAATTGGTAACTCAAGCCGCTGTGCAAAGGACTGAAATCGACTGAAGAGCCAGAGCGCAGGAAGGTCTCATTCAACGGCTGCGGGGACGACTAGAGAGAATGTGAATTTAGTAAGTATTTGTATCTGACATATTTTGCTCATTTAATTTTAAGATAGAACGCGCTTAATAATTACTGACCGTACCTGTGACTTTATGAATTGTGTAACCTTTGAGGGACATGTTTGTTGCCTAATAACAGAACTTGATTGAACGTCATTCAACGGTTTTTTAGAATGTGCCTACTGTATAAATCATACTTAGTGTTTCTTTGGTAAAATAACCAGTTTTTATTGCAAAACCTATAAATAATTATTTCCCTAGACATTTGAAAATGTTTCAGTTCTACTGTTTAAACAACCAAAAACCCTAACAACTTTTGTTTAGTAAAGCATTCAGCACAATTATAAATACACATCATTTGTATAATGCCTGGTAAAACAGTTAGTTTTACAAACAGTTTCTTTGTGCTAGCAGGATAATATGGAACATTTTTGGAGGGATTTGCAGAATTCCTTTGCCAGCTTGAAGCAGAGAGGATTTAGGATGGCTTTAGCTATATTAATAATTGGCACACATTTTTGTCTTATGCATGGCTCAGTTATTCAGGTGTATAGCTGAAGAATAGTAGACTTTTACAGTGATGGATGTGAGAGATGCTGCGGGAAGATGGGATGCTCTGGGCAGTCGAGACTCGAACTCCAGACACGCAGCCATGGAGCTCATTCACCAGGAGGTGATGAAGAGAATCGAGGCCATGGGGCCGATACCGGACCCGCAGTCCTCCTCTCCCCCAGCCACAGATGAGAGTCTGTCCAGTGATATCAATGCTCTCCTGGCTCATGTTCTGATGCTCTCCAAACGGTGTCCTTATGAAGACATCAGGAAGAAGTGCATGTGTTTGCTCCAGAAGGTTCAGGTCGGTACTTTAATAATTATTACATTAATTATTGATTAATAGTAAAGATGTTGATTTTCATGGTTGAGTTTCAACCATTTCTGTAAATGATTTATGGGTCTTTAAGAAAAAAAGAAAGAAAAGAAAACACCCTTGCATATAATATGTTGGTGTGTAATGGTACTACATTTATGCAGACCAAGCCCTATGCATTTGTACCCAGCTGTATAAACGTATAGACTATTGGTGGAAATGGATCCATTTAGAAAAACTAGAAAAAATATTGAATATTTCATATACAGTTTTTTCATTTTATTTAATTGTATAGCTTCAGTTCAGTTTTGCTTCAAAATACATATCAGTAATTTTTTTGAATTTAGAAATATTTGGAATTTTGTAAAGTGAGATTTCCAGGCTTAAATAGTCTTGGAACTTTAGATAGTCAAAAGTATTTTTTGCCTGGATAGTTACTTGTTGTTAGTGGGATGTATAAATCCTAATCCATTCATCTCATATAATTGGAAAATCCTGGAAAAATCATTAAAACTGGTCAGAAACTATGGGAACCCTTGAAGGGACATTTATTCTTAGGCAATTTGCAAGTAATAAATAAGTGGGATTTTTGGTTTTGGCTCTGCTATTAATAATGCTCTTCTGTGATCTCATGTTATTTCATTCAGTTTAAAACCATTAATATTATATATGCCTGTAGCTTATAAGTGAAGGCAAGGCAAGTTTATGTATATAGCACATTTCAAACACAGTGGTAATAAAGTGCTTTACATAAAAGGAAGTGAAATAGTTATTTTAAAAATAATAATCACAGCAAAAACAAGGAATTAAAATAATAATAATAATAATAATACAAATTTATTTAAAAGGAATTTAAAACAATAAAGAATAGAAAAGGATTATACATAAAATACAGTGCAGTCAGTTGGGACGTAGAACAGTGCTCATTCAACAAATGCACAGCTAAACAGATGAGTTTTGAGTCTGGATTTAAATGTGGCTAATGTTTTAAGCACATCTGATTTCTTCTGGAAGCTGGTTCCAACTGCGAGTGGCAAAATAGCTAAAAGCGGACTGACTCCCCTTGTTTTGTGTGAACCCTTGGTATTTCTAACTGACTCGATCCTAATGATCTGAGTGGTTGGTTACGTTTATATTCAGTGAGCATATCTGCAATTTATTTAGGTCCTAGGCCATTGAGTGATTTATAAACGAGTAAACATACTTTAAAATCAATCCTAAATGTAACGGGAAGCCAGTGTAAGGACCTGAGGACTGGTGTGATATGCTCAGATTTTTTGACGGTGGTTTAGATGTCAGAATATTAACATGTACTTGTTGCAGATTGCTTTGTTAGCGTTATTTTTGGATCAGCAACTTTGGTAATTAACACAGATGTGTGATTGATTGACTCAAAAAGTCACATTACTAAAAACACACAAAGACACAAGACACGTTCGCACATAGTTTTATATATATATATACAGTGGGAGAAAAAATATTTGATCCCTGCTGATTTTGTACGTTTGGCCACTGACAAAGAAATGATCAGTCTATAATTTTAATGATAGGTCTATTTGAACAGTGACAGAATTACAACAACAAAAAATCAAGAGAAAAGCATTTCAAAAAAGTTATAAATTAGGGATTTGCCTTTTAATAAGAGTGAACTAAGTATTTGATCCCCTATCAATCTATATATATATTTATTTATATGCATAATCTTTTTCTATTCTATTTATACAAAGTAGATGTGTTGTTAGATGACAGGATGTTCCTCCCTTGTTTTGTGTTGACCTTTTAACCCATTCTGCTTACTGTATCAGTGGTAAGCCGTCTGCTCTGATATCCGGAATTATGGGATTCAAGGGGCCGTGACAAATGAGGCAACAGCAGTAGATAAAAAAATTGACCTTTGATCCAGTGAGCACCACACAGATGCTGGCAGGCATAGACACACTCAGTATGTGACCTCAGAAAGCAGTAATCCTAGAAAAAAATGATTACTGATAGGCTAGTACAGCATTGTTTTGTAATTGTGGTTGGCGCAGCCCACTTGCTTGATACCACATTTACAGAATGTGTCCTCTGGTTGTGCATCACACTTGAACTGAGTTGCACCTGAATTGGCATTGTTCATTGTGAGTGTGTTTATGTGTGTGTGCTCTAATGCATGTTTCTGCCGTGATAAGCCCTGAGAAGCTGTGGATAGAGAGACAGATCTAGGTCAGTGTCAGTCCACTGGCCTGAATGGAGTTTTAGAATTTATGTAAGATAACCATATTTCTTATGACCTGTGTTTTTTGTTCGTTATGGCCTATATAGTGTAATATTTCTAATTTGCAGGTGGCGATAGTTATCTGTGAATGAAAAATTCACGAGTACTTAACTTTGCAAATGATGTACACAAAGATTTGATGAATAATATGTATATTTATGTTCCCATATTACTTACTTTGATTATTATAAGGGCATTTTTGGTGCAAGCAAAGGTGTTTTGCCCCATTAAATTTGAGACGCTAGGCTTCCTAGAATAATGTTACAGTACAGTGCTGAACATTTTATTTATAGAGACAGTAAGACATGTTACAGAAATCATAGAGGTGTGTATTTTGTGGGATTCATCAATTTGTGGGAAGTCATGGCCTAATGTTAGAGAGTCGGATTCATAATAGAAAGGTTGTGAGTTCAAGTCTTGGGCCGGCAGGGATTGTAGGCGGGGGGAGTGAATGTCCAGCGCTAGTGGAAATACCACGAGGAGGTGCCGTTGAGCAAGGCACCAAACCCCCAACTGCTCCCTGGGCGCCGCAGCATAGATGGCTGCCCACTTCTCCAGGTGTGTGTGTGTGTGTGTGTGTGTGTGTGTGTGTATTCCCTGCTGTGTGTGTGCACTTTGGATAGGTTAAATGCAGAGCACAAATTCCGAGTATGGGTCACCATACTTGGCCGTATGTCACGTCACTTTCACTGTCACTTTCATTTGTTGCCCACCCAGGCTTTGAAAATGATTCCTTCCCTCGGGTCTTAAATTAGCTGTGGGCCTTGTGAGAGTCATGTGGATTGGATGTGTGTTTGAGTGTGTATTTGTGTGTGTGTGTGTGTGTGTTTATGTGTATGGAAGCTGGGTTTCACCATGGGGCTTGCTTGGCACCAGTTTAGTGAGCTGTGTGCTAGTAATGATAAGTCTGCAGGTCTGCAGTCTTAGTTGTGGTGATTTTCTAATGCAAAATGATTTAATCCGCTATTGCATGCATTAAAGCAATGTTAAAATATTTCATTCAGTTTTCTTGCATAAAATAGGCCTCATTAATATTTTTTTAGTAAAAATTTTGGAATTTTATTGAAATTTTTGAAAGAAGTCTTTATCTTATTTGATCAGAAATACTGTAATAAGGCAATGGTGTGAAATATTACAATTTAAAATAAAAAATATATATATTTTTACATGTAATTTTTCCTGTGACGGTAAAGCTACATTTTCAAGAGCCATTACTCCAGTCTTCAGTATCACATGATCCTTCATAAATCATTTTAATATGGTGATTTGGTGCTCAAGATTAATCTATTTTTCAGGTTTATTTTATGAAAATAGCTTTTCACGTTATTTCCCCTTAACAGTATACTATGCCTAAAAAGACAAAACATAGTCATCAGGATGTAGTGTGAACAAAATTGCCTTTTATTAAACGTCTTCTCTTCATTATTAACCATTTTATTTCCTTTTGTATGCATTGAAGATGGAAATGGGATTGCAGACTGATGAAAATAGGTTTGTCATCCTAAGGCAGCCTTGTGCAATAGATGGTTAAGCAAGGAGAAAATAAAAGGATAAATAGACACTTTATTTATACTTCACATTAGAGAAAGAATATAAGTGCAAAACAATCTGCAGACTGTGTTTTCCCCCTATTTAAGGAAGGGGGCTAACATGACAGCGTGGAGTTCTGTAGCACAACAACCCCACGATTAGGGAGGGGGACTTGTTTGTGGTAACCGTGCTGAGGGGAGGGAGAAATCCTTAGAAACCTCTCTCAACTCTAGGAATTGAGAAATGGTACTGCCCTAGAGGAATTACGCCTATTTGAATGTGAAAATGGCCTGGTTCCAAAAAAACAAGTCTTTGGATGGAAAATGAAATGAAAGACATACACTCCCCCAAATACTCAGTACACAACATAACACCACATAGTTAGCCCTTTGGCTTCTAAGATGGTGTGCGTATGTGACATTTTCTCTCCCCTGCTGGTTCAGTCTGGGAGTGTTATGAGCGTCGTTAATGCTTTTATGAGAGTGCTGTTAATGCCACTTCTGTTGATCTGCACTAACACCTCATGAAATAAATAGGATGAGGAAAGTGTTGCAGATGAAATACAGAATCTGCTGTTGGCAGAATTATGAATGTGAAGGTTGAAGACGTTCTAGTAGAAAGATGAGGACAAAGCAAGCGAGCACAATTTTTCAGAGTGTTGGATGTTATGCTGTGTACAAGGATCAGATTACAGCCCATCTGTTGTTGATTAATATGAATGAATGCATGTAAAGCTGTGCACATGGATCTATACAGGATTTGGTTTGGGAAAAATTATTATAGTTAGTTTTAGAATCGACATAGCAGATCAAGTCCCAGTGGTCAGGGAGGAGACCTATTTTTTTAGATTGTCAAACGTGTGCAGCAGTGTTGACTTTTACTCAAAATGGCATTGAAATCACGTCAATGTTATATAAAATCTGTGTTTGGCAAATGGACACTGTGACTATACTGTGGTGATTTGGTGAGTTAACACAGAACCAAGTGTTTCCCATATTGTAAAATTACTAACACCAGAGGGTGCCATTACCTCATAATAAACACACTTACTAACTTGACTGCCTTAAGCTCGATACAGCGGAAATTTCCACTGCTTGACCTAAATGCTTGCAGAACTGTTTTATTTCTTTACTCCTTGTGTCAAGAAAACAAATAGGATTAGATTGCGAAATGAATGTCTACAATACCATTATATCCAAATAGCAGTTGCTCAGCTGGCAGACCCTTTACATGCAGGGAAATTACATCACAACAGTGTTGATCAGCATGATCACTAACAACTATACTGAACTGTGATGTCAAAGGCAGGGAAAAAATATCAACTTAATGCTTTTATGAGCCCTCCAAACATTGCTAAAACATCTACTGAATTATAATGTAGTATTATGCTTGCAGATGCTATTTGCTTGGAAGAGAAAACCAATGTTTATTTTTTAATCAAGCACATCATGGACAGGTTCTGGACACTTTTTTATTGTTGTGAGATGTACTTTACGATGATAACCATCCATCCTTAAAACCACAAATGAATCATTTCCTATGTTCTGTGAAGTGCATGTTAAACATGGGCAGCTGTAATTTAGTTTTTATAGATGTAAGCACCTCTGACATCTCAATGCTTCTCAATGAATCTGTCACATTTAAAGTGTTCTTTGTGTTTCTATGAGAGTTAACTGATTCAGTTTATTGAAATAAACATCTGCTTTCATTCTTCATGAAGACATAAATCTATTTTGGTGTAACCTTGAAGTTGGAGCCTGACATTTTGATACATCATCACTTGTGTCAGATGAAACAAACCACCTTGAGAAGTTTCCAGCTTCGATTATGGCCACATCCGGGGGATAAGTTGATTTTATATGCTTTATTTTTGCAAATAAAAAGATGCAACGTGAGCCACAGCCACACGTGCCACAGAACCCATGTGTAACCAGACTTAAAGAGGAAGTGGTAGTTTGTGTGTGTGTGTGTGTGTGTGTGTGTGTTGTTATATAGCATAAGAATGTCATAGGTCAAAAAACAACGGAAATTCGAGGGATGTGAAATAGAGAACAGAAATAGACTGCGTTGTCAGGCGAAGTAGAAGAAGAAATCTGTTTGGAGACTGGATGGTCTGGTGACTGTGCAGGATACTTTGAGTCAACCTAAAAATATTAAAACTGACCATTAACCTTTATTGCATAACACTACCATGTGCATTCTCTCCATAGCATCACTTTTTGTTATTCTAAAGTAACATCTGCTTTGATCCCAGTATTTGAGCTTTATGGAAGCCATTTCCGTTTCCTGTGTAATTCATTTTCATTGGAAAACTACAGAAAAAGACAATGTAGGTGTAGGTGTAGGATGGAAAACCCTCTTCATTGTAATAAAGCCCCCATATATGTGTGCGTCATTTTCCACTGGGTTGGCAGAAACGATTTGCTGCAGCCATTGTGAAGTCACATTTTGCAGTAACACCATGTTCTAAAGTTTGACAGAAGCATGACGCACAATCCTTGGCCAACGTTGGAGAAAGAGCGTGTATCTTGAGGAATGCTGAGATTACATTTCTTGTGCATTGAGATTGGTATGAATATCCAGTTAATGCAAACGTGTAACAGGCCTTTCATGCTTATAGAGTCAATTCACGTCCTTCATCCTTGCAAGTAGCATCTTCTTCTTTGTTGTGATTTGATGCAGGCCTCACTGTTTAAGCTTCTCAGCAGGTCTTCTGATGGAAGCTTTGGAAAGCTTGGAAAGATTTATTTGATGGTTATCACTCTTAGCCTTTTGCAGGTACAAAGTGTACATAAATTGGAACCCGAACAGCTTGGCGTGTTGGCAAGCAACAGACCACTGTGATCTCTGAAGCAGTGAGAAGTTGAAAAATGAGAAAAATGAAGTCAACAAAGATGAAAAGACAAACTCATTCATAAGTAAACTTTGAGAGGTGGAATGTTTAGAAGTTGAATAAAAGGAGTGAGAGACGAGTCACATCTAAAGATAGGGAGAGTGAGGAGTGAAAGGAAAAACAGAAAACAGGGCTATCAATTTGGTAAACCTGGATGTTAGCCATGTTATGTCTCCCTCTAGACTTTTCCGCCTCTCTGATCAAACACATAGTGCTGGTACTTTGGTACAAATCTTGTACTTAAAAAATGAATGACACCAATCTTTCTGTTATATCTGTTGTAACTAAATTAAATCAAATAAATAACTAGATTAAAAATACATTTACACTATATTTAGTTTATTTTAATGTAATGTATTTATAATATAATTTAGAATATATTATATAATTTTTTATAACAAATACATATATATTTTTTTGTTATTATTATTATTTTATTAAATTAGTTAAATAGTGCTATTTCTTTTTTTTTTGCTGTGGTGTTTAAATTAGTTTAGCGAATTGTAAATGATATATTCTTTAGGTGTTCCCTGTTGAAAGAAAAACGGTATGTGCTGGTTAGGTATGTCTTTAAACAGCTGCTGGTTTAAGCTGGTCATGAGCTGATTTAAGATGCTCATTAGCTGGTCATGTGCTGGTCCTAAGCTGGTCAAAACCAGCAGCCATGCTTCAAAACATAACTAACCAACATATGCTGTTTTTTTCAGCAGGGTTAGTATAGATCACGTGTCAAACTCTGTACCTGGCGGGGCTGTCCAGCTCCTAAACACCTGCCTAGAAGTTTCTAGTAATGAAGAACTTGATTAGTGATTCAGGTGTGTTTAATTAGGGTTGGAGCTAAACTTTGCAGGACACTGGCCCTCCAGGAACTGATTTTAACACCCCTGTTATAGACAGTGAATTTTTTTGGTATGTTCATGTTTTGTTTTGACCAATATTTGATTGTAGAAAGATCACAGAGCTTTTCCCAAGCTATCTTCGTTATCTTCACAGCAACCTATTTGAGTCACAGAAGTAAACAACTGACAGGCCTGCACCTATTCAAGTATACAAAAAGAATCTGATTTGGCATTTTGAATGTCATGCTTGGTGAGGTATGGCTTGATTGCTCTGCCAAGCGGATGGCTCTTAGGACAGGTTGGAATCAGTGACCCACCTCTAACCCTAAATTAGCAACACGTGTGCCAGAGCTGGTGCTGAGTCATTCGATAGCACGTTGCACACATTTAGGGAAGTGTATAACAAAACAATCGCGCAATATTCGTCTCTCTCACGAACGGCTGTCTGGTTTACTTGTTAGTGTGTCAGTGTGTGTGCGTGTTTTGTGTTTTTCAGGCAGACAAAACCCTTTGAAGACAGCAGTCCTGATATTATTTTTGGTATGTCTGGATATACTTGTATTTGTTTAGTTGAGGTTTCCACAGCAGTGTCACCTGCCGCCGTCTTCTCTGTCTGGACGTGGGCAGTGTGGTCAGCTGTCTTAAGATATTCATGTGACATGATTTTTTTATACAGTATTTATTTAACAACTGAAGGTTAATCTACCCAATATACCTAATAAACCCAAAGCCACACAGTGGGCCTTATGTGGATTGTTTTTAGTTAGTAGCTGTTGCTAAAATATATTAATGTTATTTCTATTTAAAAAAGGAATAGTTTTTCCACACATTTTTTTCAGTTATTTGAGAAACACATAAACGAGCTCTTCATATATAACAGTGTAAAGACACAGGAGCCTGCTAGGAGACAAATGTGTTAGCAAATGGCTTGACTGATTCATTTGCCAGCTATGGATTGTGTTATGCAATGGCCCTAGTTGAATATGTTGCAGTATGATATGCAGCCAAGACTGTTAGACTTCATAACTTGACCATAACCTTATGTGAACTCATTGGATCGTGTGTGGGTCAGTTTTAGATGCACATGTTATAATGTTCTTGTTTTAGAGCTTGAACTAGAATGATATTGATGCCTAGAATGACTTTAAAACAGATACACAAGCTTTGTGACGGTTTAAAATGTGGCATGTCAAAACAATTGTAAAACTAAATATGAATTAAACACTAATTATTTGCCCCCTTTATTCGAAATAAAACCATTTGGTTTACAATATTTGTAGGTTTGAAATTGATGTTACATAAGTAACTATTAAAAAAAACATCAAAGCCAGCTTGTGTTGTTTTCTGGTGTATGGATATGTAATCAAAAAAAAAAAATAATTATGTTCTTTAACCATAAACTGTTCTTCAAATTTTTGGTGTCAGTACTTTTGTGTTTTTGTTAGAAATTGACCTTTTATTTAGCAAGGATGCATTAAATTGATCAAAAGTAACAGTAATGACATTTGTAATGTTACAAAAAATACAGTTATTTTAATTGTAATATTTCATGGTATTACTGTTTTTACTGTGTTTTTGATAAAAACATCACAGTCTTGGTATATAATAAAAAACATTATACAATTATTACTGAGCGAGTGTCTGTGGCTTGTGAGGGCACATTTTGTACTGTCTGTTTGTCTTTTTGTGGTCAGCTGCTAGTTGTTTGGACATGCAATATGACGGTCTAGATTCACCTGCCACCTGTCAGCACACATTTCACTGAAGACATTTATTGGCCAGCAGTGTTTGGGTAGCTGCTTTGAAACTTCCCAAGTTACTCATAAAAGTTAAACTGCAATTTATATGTTTTTACACAAGTTACTAACAAAAAGTAGCTAACTTAAATATACTGTATTAATTCATTTTTTTATGTTATATTTATAGGCTTTTTGTGTTTTTTGAGAGGACAATGGAGAGATGACAGGAAAGTGTTGGGTGGAGAGAGGGGAGCGGGATCAGTAAATGACCTCGAGGGGGGAATCAAACTCAGGTCGCTGTGAGAGCAGTTGTGCTAATGTCGACGCACTATAACCACAAGACTATCGGCACCAACAATTTTGTTTTACAATAAAACAGCATTTATTTGGCACAAATTCATTTCATAGGATGTGTGACATGTAAGTGCAACAGTCTAACATGTCGGTATAACACATTTACTTTGGTCAAAACATTTAAAAACAATGGAAAAGCATTACACTTTTAATGTAAAATGTCATTCTGCATGAATGGCCCTACACTTCATTAAAAGAGAGCAAACAATATTGTTGCAAGACTCATATGAACATTCCCAGATGTGTAAGGCAAGTAAGTAGTAAAGTTCAGAATAGGGTCAAGGACAGGTGTTAGTTACCCTTGAGTTATGAATTGAATCAGTGGCACTTTCTCCCCCCCACCTCTCAATGATCTACCCCTATCTTGGCTTGTGACACAATAGAGAGAACAGGGAGAGGGGGCTCGGCTCACATTGTGAATGAGGTAGTGGAAGTGTGTGTGAGCATGAATCTGATCTCAAATGCCTGTTGCAACACAATAGCCCCACCATCTAGCTTTTAAAAGGGTAACTAAAGGGCAGGACGGACAGTGTCACAAACTTTTTGTCATAAAATGTGTCCCAATAGTTAAATATAGTGCACAAAGTTTTGCAAGGACATAATTCTGCTTCTGCATAAAGTGATATTTTGGAAACTAGTTAACATACAGTACATTTACTATTTTGCACCTATAGCTTCTAATGTTAGCAGACAGTATAACTATTGATACACACAAAGTTCCTCACATTCCCCTTCTCATGTCAGTATGTGTTCTATGCGTGTTATCCCTAAATCCCCTCACCCCACATGTTTGTGTAGCGACTCAGTGCTCATTCTCATACTTAAGTCAATCTGTTAAGTAGCTGTGGAGACAAACAGCTCTAGTTGAGCAATGAGAGAGAGAGAGAGCACGTGCAGGAATACTGTTTTGAGAAATGCTGAAGACTGTGATTAGACCTCATTAGGTCTGAAAGGCCCTGAGCTTCATGGATGAATGCATGCCTCTGTGTGTTGATATGTGAATGTTTGTGTGAGCGCTCGCTTCCCTTCCCCCCTTAAACTCAGCTCTGTACTGTTTTTTTAGGCCTACCTGTAAGTAGACATGTTTAGACATGTTTGGATCACAGTTGTTTTTTGGGTTCTTAAATTTTTTGTTATTTTTCTTCATGTTTGATCTATTTTTGGCAGTGACATCAAAATACACTACCTTTTAAATTTGGGGTCAGTAATATTGTGAAATGTTATTACAATTTAATATGAATTTGTTTAATTTTAATATATTTAAAAATGCTAATTATTCATTAAGAAGTCATTATCATGTGCCTATTTGCTGCTCCAGAATCACGTATTATTTTATAAATGTTGAGAACACAGCTGCTTAATATTTTTGGGGAAACCGTGAATTTTCCAAGATATTTTGATGATTAGAAAAGAAAGAATATAATTTATTTGAAATAGAAATATGCTTTTTATCAGTATAAATGTCTTGCAGGGTATAGTGCTCAACAGATTACTGTCAGACTTTCAAAATCCTTCATCACTTGAATTAAGAGGATCAAATTTGAACACATCCACCACCAAATCAGACTGTATATTGATGTAAAGTTCTGTGCAGATTTAAAATCATAAGAATAGTTTACTGATACTGTTTTTGAAACCAAATCTTTGCCTAAGTAAACAGTGTATCTAACTATGCTTTGGAGACAACAAATTCTGAAACACGAAAAACACTATTTTTTTGTATGGCCATCACATAGAAAAGGTTTAAATCCTTACGGTCATTGCACACTAAGTCTGAAATTTTCACATGCGTCTTTTTCATATATATTCCCCATCCATTCCTATCAAAATGTATGCTACGGATGTGAAAACACCGATAATCGAACCTGATACGTATTTTTTTGAACAGACGAAAGTTTTGGAGGCAGTGTGGAAACATGATTGACACAACGTGAGGTCGTATTTATTTTTTAACGTGCAAAAATTTCGGACTCCGTGTGCAGAGACCTTTAGGCTGGGGACATGCAAAATAATCAAAAAATTATCTCCGGAATTTCCCCTTCACTTCCATTTTACTTTTCAGTCTTTTTATTTCAGTCTCTCACATGGCTTTAATAGGCCTACTCAAGATATAAGAAAACTATACTTTCTAAATTGCCTACATGTCAAAATTAGTACAATAATAACTACATCATTACAAAATCTTTATGGAAAAATCATATTCTGAACATGAGTCACATTTTCTTCTCTTACAAAAATTAACCATGATTTATTATAGTAAAAGTACAGTAACCATGTTTTTTGGCAAATCGATTACCATTTTTACTACAAATTCCATAAATTAAGCTATGGTTAGTATAGCAAAAAAACATGGTTAATTTGTGGTTACCGTGGTTTAACAATAGTAATCATTGTCTTTGGATTTATAAAATCATCGTTAATTTTCGTAATGGTTGTGTTGTTGTCTGCCCTGAACCTATTATAAAACGATATGATTATTTGTCTGATAAATTAGCCTACTACTAGATAATAATGATGTTCTTTAGTAGCTATACAGTATTTTGAGTGATGACTGATGACCATTGGGCTGCTACTGCTGAACTAAGTAAACAAAGACAAAACTACAATAGCCTATGTATTTACAGATGAATCTGACCTGCACTTGAAGTCTTTAATCGTTTTGTTTCTCTGCTCCACCTGTGCGCTTCCACTCCATCCTCAAATCTCTCGCATTGATTACTCTGATCGAAACTCTTAGCATTGATAGTCACGACTAAGCAATTCATGATTTATTAGAGATTTGTTATCGAATGCAGGATTCATATATTGCATTTTGGTGGCTTAATGTTTTATACTTTTGATTTATTTACCCAAAATGTGGCATATTCCGTGATATTCCGCATTATAGGGATTCCGTTTTTATGACTGGATTCTAAGAACCAGTCTGTGTTTTCCGCATCGTGGAAATTAGGGCTCTATGTCCCATATTTTAGAGTAGTCAGGGCAATTTGGGAAAGTAATCAATTAAATGTGGATGTGTGTAAATTGGCTATTCAAATGTAACCCCCTTTGTAATCGTTAATATTTTCACAAGTAACCGTAATTTAATTACACATTTTTTATTTTTCTGATTAGTTACATTTATTTTGTAATTAAATTACGGAACGCCGTTACATGCAACTAGTTACTCCCCAACACTATATATATATATATATATATATATATATATATATATATAAATGTAATAGATTTTTATGAATTTCATATTTATAGTAACACTATTTTTTGTCTGTTTAAAACTTTGTTTGATTGTGATTATAACCTAAATTGGAAAATCTTTTGAGTCCGCAAAAAAATCTTCAGTCAAAACTCTCATAAAAACTTCTACATTTAATGAGGTAATACTTCAGACGTATACATGCTGTGTGACCATGCTGTATTAAATGACAATCATTTTAATACAATGATCTTTACAGACAAATTACCTGATCTATGAAGTTAGGAATGGCTCGATGCCACTTTTTCAGAACCGATACTGATCCGATACCAAAAATTCTGAGTATATGCCAATACCGATATCGATCCGATACCAGTACTGTTTTTTAAATCAGTGTAGAATTTCTATATCTCAGTGTGTGTTGACCTGCTCATCACTCTTTTGTGTTTTACACACAATCTACTAAATATAGACAACTTTACTTTAAAGAAAAACAACAAATTAATGGATATGTAATTATAATCTATGAAAATACTTTTATAAACTAGGTTAGTGGATAATTCAGTAGCAAAATTTACTCTAGAAAAATCATGAGTGCACAATAATTTTATAAAATCTAAAAATAGTGAAATTTTTTTGGGTGAACAAAGAAAAGTGAATAAGTGTAGGACTAAATCTGGTAAAAAAAAAATATATATTGCTCTTTGTATTGTTGTAAAATACATTCATGGAAAACTAGTAATATATTTATATAGAAATATATATGCTGTACGATTAAAATACATTTCTTTTAAATGTACTGCACATTAATGAGGTAGCACCATATAACAGATGAGACGAACAAGAAAGGCTATTAATAATCTTTCATTGTGCAAAAATATAATACGAAAGGCTCCAATACAGAGCGGCATTAAGCACTTATGCACATCCTGCGGCAGAATGATACGCTTGAAGCAGCACTGAGCTGCAGGCCCACAGTGCTTATGCGCGCATCCTGTGCGCAGAATGATATCTTGAAGCAACACTGAGTCACAGCGTGCAGGCCCACAGTGCTTATGCGCGCATCCCAGCGCAGAATGATACACAAGCAGCTGAGTCACAGCAGGCCCAGGTGAGTGCGCGCATCCTGTTCGCAGAATGATACGCTTGAAGCAACACTGAGTCACAGCGCGCAGGCGCAGCGCCCGAGTCCGTGATAGAAGTTCAAAGCACAAAGGAAAGCGATATTAATGCGTAGTATTAAATGTGCCACAGTTTTTGTTTTTTCTTTTAAATTTTAAATATCAGTTACTGTGCTTGTAAAGAACCCTTCATAGTGCTCTCTACAACCGTGTTGTGATCTAACAGACACCTGATAGAAAGTAACACGATTTAGAAACAGCACGAGACTGTAGCTTGATAAAACCCTTTTATGAAAAACCATTGAACTTTATTTACAGATCAAGTATAATAGGAACAGTGGAGAGCATTTTATCGTCTTGTCTCTAGTAACCGAACGCGGCACAGTTTGAAAGCTGAATGGTGGATGACAGACAGCCGCAGCGGAAAGAAGTGTTTATGTGAATGTAACGGATGTATGCCAGTAAGGGCTGTGTGTAAACCTCACTCCCCTGACCTCAAAAAGAGGCGCTCTAGCGACTGACGCTAGAGGCTGTAGCCTTTGGCGTTACTTGTTAGAGTGCCCGCCTCGTGCGTGGGAATCCCGGGTTCGCGACCCGCTCGGCACTAGATACGAGTTTGGACTGTGCGGACCCGGGAGGGGGTGTTACATTGGTGCCGTGACCCGGATGGGAGTGAGGTTCAGGGGGGTGAATGTCTCACTCCCCTGACCTCAAATATTGGTGCCGTGACCAGGACGGGAGTGAGGTTTAGGGGGGTGAGTGTAACGGATGTATGCCAGTAAGGGCTGTGTGTAAACCTCACTCCCCTGACCTCAAAAAGAGGCGCGCTAGAGGCTGTAGCCTTTGGCGTTCCTTGTTAGAGCGCCCGCCTCCCGCACCGGAATCCCGGGTTCGAGACCCGCTCCGACGAGTTGTGGCAGTGTGGACCCGGGGGGTTACATGAACTTGACTTAAATATTAATCTATACCTCACATTAAATTATGTAACGGTTTCAGAACACTTGAAATATATTGCATGAAAACGTTATGCTGTTTTATGTGTTTGTGGCATTTGTGGGGCTTAACAATAACACAATATTAGCTTTGCAGAATATCGAATTTGGATCGGTCTCGTCAGACCGATACCCCGATCCAGCAGAAAATGCCGGTATCGAATCGATACCGATCCTGAATATCGGATCGGCGAACCCCTAAAGACAATGAGCTAATTATCAACTGAATAATACTTGTGATAAAACATATATTCACACTGTATTAAAATATTTATTTGTTCGTTAGTAATATTGTGATTTTTGAAGTTTGACCTATGACCTCTCACACATACATGCATTGATTAGGGTTCTTGGCAGTGGTGGACAAAGTACACAGATCAAGTACTTGAGTAAAAGTACAGATACGTATAGTAAAATATTACTCCAGTAAAAGTAAAAGTACTGCTTTTTCAATTTTACTCGAGTGAAAGTACAAAAGTACTCAATTTTTTATGTACTTAAGTAAAAAAGTACTGATAGACAGATTTATTTAGCAATTTTATATAGACTACTTTATTTAATTTTATATTAGCACATATTTTTATAATCATACTGCCCAAAATACCTGGGTTTTTCCCAAAATAACCACTATATAGAGTCAAGATATATATTTTGTTGATATGGACTACATTGATGAGAGTGATGTAGTAATGTTCACTGTGAAGCTTACACTGCCATGTACCTGAGAGAAAACAGATTTCACCATCTAATCTTCACCAGTAAGAACAAAGTGTTTTAGAACTTGTTGTTTTGCAGAACGTCAGTTATATATGACATGAGAATTAGGCCTGAAATTAGGAAGAACATTTTAAGGAAAATCTAATTATATTTTCATAGTGATTTTTTCTGTGGTGTAAAAACACCCCTGGCCCAATGCCCCCAGAGGGCATCACTTCCCACTCTGATAATTACTGTAGTTAGTTACTATGTTCTGAACATCACATCCTTTCTTTTTCCTCAGATGGAATCTATCTAGGTGGCTGAATAAAAATATTTGGACTTTATATCTAAACATTTCCTCAACTTAGCACCAGCAAGCTTGTTAGCTAACGTTAGACAGTTAGCATCAGCTAACAATATTTACTTATTTTCAGTATGGTTATGAATAAACATTCATATCTGTCTACTCGGCTAGTTGATCTAAACAATATAAAAATGTGTACTGTTGATAAACAATATAAAACAGACGTCACATAGGTCTAAATGCATAGCATTTTAATAAAACTGCGAACGTTACGGGAATATGAACGCATGAGCAGCGGGAATATGAACGTGCATGAGTTATTTTATTTAATCGGTGTTATTTTAATGTTTTGTTTTTGACCTAAAACATAACGTTAGAGACACTGATGTTGATCTGTCTCCATTCAAGCATTTCAGTGGGCTTAAATAGATCACCCTTTACAGCAGATTTAGTTCACAAACAACTGACAGTTTTGACCTAAATATTATTTTCAGTTACAATAATTCATCCTAAAATTCGACATTAGTAACGACTTTTCACAGCATCAGTAGCGCGCTCACGAGATCTCCGGTTCTTTACTCGTGAGTTCAGTTCACTGAAGAAGACTCGCCTAAACGGATCATTTGAATCAGTGAGTCGTCGACTCGAGAACAGCTGCAATCAGATCATTGCATCAGTGAATGAATCGTTTGTTGCGATTTGCGAACCGATTGAACAGGTTCATTGAAAAGAATGAGTTTGTTCATGAATCAGACACGCTTTCATGTCTCGGAGCACGTGATGTATCACGTGAGTAACGATATGTTTTATGAAATGTAGTGAAGTAAACGCGATCTTATGCTTTGGAATGTAGTGAAGTAAAAGTAAAAGTTACTCAAAATAAAACTACTCCAGTAAAGTACAGATACTTGAAAATGTATTTTGACAGTAACGTAAGTAGTTGTACTTCGTTACTGACCACCACTGGTTCTTGGACATACTGTTTGCTGTTTGCACACACTGTGTGTGTGTGTGTGTGTGTGTGTGTGTGTGTGTGTGTGTGTGTTTTGCTCCACTGGTGTAGAAGAGGTGCTGTGGTTCAGGGATTTGTCTTTAGGTAGAACAACATGTTCTGTTTTTTTATATAAAACAGGAAGTTTGTGAACTTGAGTGTCTGAGAGTGTTAGGGGTGTCTGGATCGTTTGTTCTTTAGTCTAAGTAAGATGCATGATGCATAAATAAGCTTTTTGTGTAGTTTTTGGGTTAGTTTGATTTGTGTTTTGAACATTTTATTATACAGTTGTATGTTTTTTCATCCTTAGAACAAATTAATTGTGTTCACCTACTTATTTAGAGTATCACCTACTTATTTTCTCATGGCTCAGCATATATCAAATATCTAGCAAATATCACGTCACTGTGGGTGGCTATAGTTTTATTTTTAGTTGAGGTAAAGATCGAGCTGGTAACAGAGATGATAGATGTTAACAGTCAGTGGGCTTTATGTAACTGCCTCCTGAAGAAACAAGCAAGAAGTGTACCCTGAACAGGAAGTGCAGAAAAGTGTGAAGGCTCTCACAGGATGTCATGATACGAATCAGAGGTTGTCTTTACCTTGGGGGAAATTCCCCTGCACCTCGATATATTCACACACACACACACACACACACATATTTAGGGCAATTAGAGTCAAATGTAGCATGGGAGATAACAGATAGATAGAACACAATATGTGCATACACACACACACTCTCTGTTAAAACCACATAAAAGCTAACATGCACACGCTTTTAAAGGTAGTATCCCTAGTATCTAATGCTCAGGGTTCCCATGGGTCATGGAATTTCTGTAATATCATGGAATTTTAAAAGGTCTATTCCAGACATTGAAAGTCAGGGAATTATATATATATTTATTTTTCCAAGTCATGGAATATTAGGGATTTTTGTTCGGCAGCTCCATTCAGCAGGCTACTCGCGCTCTGTTCTGTGTAAACAGCATGGACAGACAGCCGCGACTCTGACACGAGCAAGCTCTAAATTGAGTTTCTCTCAGCGTCTTTCTTGCGCCTGAATGGGCAAATACATACAAAAGTATAAAAATACCCGTCTTGGCAAGTAACTTTTTAACTTTAACAATGATTAATCTATATTTAATTTTCACAATGGAGTACATGTACCCATTCGACCAGCCATTTTTTGTTTTATTTTAGAGCATCTTCTGTTCCATGCACACAAACTGCTGTAAATGTATGAGTATCACTTTAAACATAGTTTTGCTTTTTATCAGTGTACAACAGCATATCAGCCACCTCTATACTTACAGATAGGCAGTGACAGAGGGATCATTGTTACTGAGGGTAACTGGGTCTGGTCTTTCCTGTCAAAACACACAAATGCTGAGGTAGCAGAGATGCAGGCTGAGAGCTGTGTGTGAATGTGTTTGCATGCAAGGGAAAGAGTGCGTGTGAGAGAGAGGTCCAGCAGGATAAAGGGAAGAGATCATCCCAGACCGTGTGCCCCCTAAACATCAGAGCTTCCTGTTCTCCAACACACTCACATGCACACACATTCTCACGCCCTTTGTTACATCACAGATCTTTAAACAAAAACTTTCCATTCCACATTAGTCTTTAATGTTCTGTTCGGGAGGCATGGTCATTCAAGGATATAATGAACTATTCAGTACTTTTGTGGTTTTATGCCAGCGAGAAAGGCATAGACGTCTTCCCAGGTTCCTGAGTTATGACACTTTGCTGACAGTCACTTTTCGTCACTGTGCTCAACGTCCAGGTTACACAGGTTACTGACCCTCACTCTTGCCCTTATGACATTATGTCTGTCGGTGTGTGACGCCCACAGAGAGGTTATTTTTTGTGCTCTGACATCAAAGTGTGACATTCTGCATCCTGTAGTTTGCAAGTGGTGGTTGTATTCCTGCAGGCTGATGTGTCGTTCTACCTTTCATTTCTGAAGTGCCCAGTTAGCAGCTCCTCATATATTTTATATTTAATGTGTCCTCCTTTCGCTCTAATTATAGCTGCACTTGAGCTACATAAACTCCACAAGTTTGTGTAAAACCTAATGATCATGTGATCTGGCATGATTTGAGGATGATCTAAAGAGGAATCTTATGATTGAGTAGAAGCAAGAACATCTGACCCTCTCTGTACAAAGGGTCAGTATCATTCATTAAAATATTTGTAAAATATTTCAACACGTTTTCAGACTTTTTGAGCCCACTGCTAAGTGCATGTGTGTTTGTGCACACTTGTGTGTGCACGTGTTCTGTGGTATGTGCATCTGTGTGTGTGCGGCTGTTCCCGCATTGCTTGGTGTTTTATCTAATCTTGCCAAAGGGATTCCTCTTGCATTTACTGTAATGTTGCACATAAAAGGCTTTTGTGTGAGAAACTTGCCGGCAGGAACTCGCCACTGTCAATTAGGTAGAGATCAGAGTTTTTCTGTTTTTAAGTCTGTCTGCATGATACTGAGAAAACAGGTCCTTGTGAAATACAGTGGGCCATTTTTAAATTGTTAAAAAGCAAAACAGTTTAGGGTTATAGTTACAATTGAATAAAATACACAAAATAATTTATACAAATATACACACGCATAGAGAAAATAAGACTATATGTACATTTACATTTAATCATTTAGCAGACGCTTTTATCCAAAGCGACGTACAAATGAGGAGAATAATAGAAGCAATCAGACCACCGAGACAGCAAGAGTATACAAGTGTCATGACAAGTCTCAGTTAGTCTAGCACAGTACACATAGTAAGGTTTTTTAAAGAATACAATAGAATAGGTAAGTGATAGTATTAGTTGGTCAGGTGCTGGTCAGGATTGGAGTTAAGTGCTAAGTCAAACCTTTGCTGGGATACCTTTTGCCGTAGCTGATACTATGTTCATCTATCATTCTACATACTTAGACGTACACAATCAACTGATGGCGATTACTGTTATACAAACTAAACACATCTGCTCTCAAACAAACTATTATCTACCCCTTTACCCACTGTCTCCAACAGCTGCACTTTAATACTTCTGAAAACAGTGGTTTGTCCAATGTAAACAGATACCTAAAGAAAGAATTTATCTCCGTTCTCTCTCTCTCTCGCTTTCTCACACACACACACACACACACACTTTGCCTGGATATTTAGACACACCACAGACTTCTATTGTTTATATGAAAGTTATTTAATATTTAAATATAATTACCACAGATCAAATGTTCATTTGTCATAAGAGACACATTTACTTTGCAAGATGTAGAGTCAAGAGCTGAAGGGTGCGGTGTATCCTCTCTTATCAAAATGGACGCTTGTCTTCCTGTCTGTCACAGTTCCAGATCAGGTAAAGGGGCAATATGAGGTCACTGCCTTAGTTTTACTGCCATTATCCAAGTCTTTTCATAAACTATTCAAAAATACAATTCTGTTCAAACGTTTGGAGTCAGTAAGATTTGATGCTTTTGAAAGTCTTTGATGCTCACCAAAGGCTGAATTTATTTGATCAAAAATACAGTAAAAACACTAATATTGTAAAATATTAGTACAATTGAAAATAGCAGCTTTCTATTTGAATTTATTTTAAAATTTACTTTATTTCTGTAATGGAAAAGATTATTTTTTTAGCAGACCATTACTCCAGACTTTAGTGTTGCATGATCCTTCAGAAATCATTCAAACATGCTGATTTGGTGCGCAAGATACATTTCTCATCAACATCAATATTTATAACAGCTGTGCTGCTTATGTTTCAAAATAACAGCATTTTTTTAATACATATTTGTATATATATATATATATATATACAAATATTTTGTAACATTGTAACTGTCACATTTATAGATGTTGTTTCTGTTTTCTGTGTTTCCCTGTTCTCCCGCCTTGTTTTGATCATTGACCCAGTTTCTGTTTCCCCTTGATTATGTTAGTTAGTTCACCTATGTCTAGTTGATTAAGTCATTTACTCTCTTGTGTTTGTATAAAGTCTCCCCTTTCTGTTCTTTGAGTTGCTGGTTATTAACATTGCATATATTGCTTTTGGTCTCCTATTTTCCCATGGATGTATATTTAAAAACTTTTGGATTTGTATTCCTTGTTGTGCACCTTTTATCACTCCAACTCCAGTGTGACAGTAACATAATACATGTCTTTACGGATACTTATAAGAGATTTAATCTGTCTTTGCTGAAAGTATTAATTTCTTACAAAAATAAAAAGCTTCCTCAACCCAAACTTCTGAACAATAGTGTAGCTGTTCTTCTAATCTCTTTGGGTGTTTTTAATATACAAAACATTATTGCATTCTTGCTTAATTTCATGTTTGTAAATGACAATAAAGGAAATGAACTGAACTGAGCAGGATTTTTAAAGCTATCACATGTAGCATTTTTTTATTCTAAACATTAAAACCACGGATTACATGGATTATTTTATTACTGAAAGGGTCACCATACCAAGTAAGCCACATCAAAATAAACGGTTTAAATTTAATTTTAAGGATGGTAATCTGACCCTCGCTAATTTAAGTGATTTGCACAATTCAAACCAAAGGTATTAAAAACCATCCACAGCATTAAAAACCAATGACGGTCAAGGCTTGCACATCTTCTATTAACTTTTTAACTCCATATATTGCAACACATATGTGGAACATTCATTGCATAAACCACCAAAACAGTAATCACATTAGATCTCCACATTTTTGCGACAGGTGCTGTTACCGTTGAGACTGTCTCATCTCAGATATGATGGTGCATTATGTTTTCTCTGCCATGGGAATAGAAGATTTATTGCTTTGTGTGCTTTGTTAGTGGAAAATAGAGTGAGAAGGGAACAGGGCGTTCTGGGTTCCACTCCAGTGGCCCTCCAGAACTCTAAAGGCCGCCCTACAGCTCTGTCACTACCGCAGTGATGTCATCATGGCAGCTGGTGCTACATGTTCTCTTTGTCTCCGGACTTCCTGCTGTGAGACAGCAAGCCCTCCTCTCCTCTTCTCTCCTTTCATTAACTTTCTTCCTTCCTTCTCCTCTCTTTTATTTTAAATCACTTATTGATCATGTCAATTATTGGGTATTTTGGAAATACAAATCTAATCTTCGAGAAATGAGAAGGTCAGATGAGAAGCTTGAGAGTGTAGTCAGCGGGCGATGATGTCATTTGACCTCACTCTCACAGACTCTGGCCAGACCACAGCTGCTGAAGGTTCGAGCACGTGTGTGAGAAAAAGTAAGACTGCAGCAGATGTGTCGATTTCTGCAAGATCAAGGCCTTTGTTGACGTGCAACTCTGCCAGTCTCTCTCTGTCTTTCCTGTATTCCTGTAACATTAGGCAGTTAAATATTAAGATACTTTAGGGCAGGGGTGCCCAAACTCGGTCCCGGAGGGCCGGTGTCAAGTCAAGTCACCTTTATTTATATAGCGCTTTTAACAAAACAAATTGTAACAAAGCACTGCACAATATCAAAATAGGAAAATTGTGTCAATAATGTAAAATGACAGGATTTAACACTCAATTTTCAGCTGAATGCATTTCATTATTGAATTTAGTAATTAGTGTCCTGCAGAGTTTAGCTCCAACCCCAGTTAAACACATCTGAAGCAACTAATCAAGCTCTTACAAGGTATACTAGAAGCTTCCGTGCAGGTGTGTTGAGGCAAGTTGGAGCTAATCTCTGCAGGACACCGGCCCTCCAGGACCGAGTGTCCACGACTGAGGTGAGACCCTTGAGCAAGGCACCGAACCCCAAACTGCTCCCCGGGCGCTGCAATGTCGGCTGCCCACTGCTCCACTTGGATGGGTTAAATGCAGAGAACACATTTCACTCCTCATTATACTCTGTATAATTGTGTATGTGACAAATAAAGCTCATCTGAGCTTAATTTGTATGTATTGTATTGTATATGTACAATTAGATTTTTTTATTGTCTGAATTCAACTAAAATGGTGTGTTTTTGTCCCTGTTATATGTATGAGCAGGTCTGTCCTTTGTGAATCCGACTATATCTGGTCTGTGTTATCTGTTAGGTGATGTAGAAATGTGGCTTGAAGCTCCTGTTGTAGAATGTTGTTTTTTGGGGTCATCAAGATTGATAAACTATCAAGGACATTAAAACGGTCATTCCAAATATGGCATTTCCATAGAAAAAAAAAACGTTGAAATAAATAATAAAACTGCCATTCAGGTGAAAGAATATTGTTACATTTGTTACATGCTTTTCCTGTTATTGCTCAAATAAAAACCACTATTCTAGAGTCACTGTGACAGCGAGTTATTGCAATCAGTCTGTGGCTGTGCTATTGAATCATCTCCTGGCTAAAATCGTTCAAGTCTCAGGTTTTAGACCCTGCTTTTTGTCAAAAGCCTTGATTTTTGCCTGTTAGAAGGAAAGTTAATAGTCAAATAGGGCAATAAATGCAGAACAAGTAAGCGTGAGACCATGAGTATAAGTCAGACAGAGAGACTGTACTTGTCCATCTCACTCTGCTGTTGTTGTTTGTTTTACTTCTCTTTCTCTGTCTCTGTGGTAAAGTGGTATTTACTTATAGATAATTAGGCCTTCATGCATCTGTTGCTGGCCATCATATATCAAGCACATCACAGGCCCACTGAGAGAGACGACAAGGCAGGAAGATGGGACATCAGGGAAACAGTGGAACAAAAGAAAAGAAACATGAAGGCAGAGAAGGGGGTCATGAAAGAGAGCAGGGCTCAACAATAAGGTTTTGTTATGGACCATTAGTTCTGATATGTACTTGCCTTGCCTACGTATATTTTCAGAGGCCTCAGAACATAAAAGTTAAAAATATAATAATTTAATTTCATAATCATTTTATCATAAATTTAGCAATAGCAATCAGTGAATGTACCAACAAGGCAAGCTACTCTCACAGTGGCTCTGGGCCATTAGACCATCCTTGTTTTTGAGCCCTGAGTAGGTACTCCAGTATGCAAGTTACACTCCTCAATCACCGCACTGTATTTGAGAGACTTTCACAACTCTCTGTGCAGAACAGTTTAAAAAACTCCATAAGAAAGGCAGTGAAAAAGGGAGAGAGGAGCAGGACTGGATAAATTACGCCCATCCTTATTTTTTGCCTCTTAAAACAACAGATTATTATGGAAATCCTGTGACTTTCCTGAATTTGTTTTGAAAGGTCATCTGATGATCTATAAATGAACGTCCATGCTGGAATGTCAGAAAAGGACCAGAATTGATGCTGTGCGGATTTGAGCTGACATGAACACAGTTTATCTGCTGGTAATGTGATCAGTGTTTGTTTTCTGCAAGGGCACCTCTCGGGCCACCACTGTAGGCACTACTGTATGTAAACACATGCACGCACACACATACATACACACACACACATGTTGGATTTTATGGTTAACGGGGACTTTCCACAGGCGTAATGGTTTTTATACTGTACCACCCGTATTTTCTATTGCCCTACAACAACCCTAAACCTAAACCTACCCCTTACAGGAAACTTTGTAAATTTTTACTTAAAAAAAAAACTCATTCTGTATGATTTATAAGCCTTTTGAATTATGTGAACACTGAAAATGTCCTCATAAATCACCTTCTCCTTGTAATACCTGTGTCATAGCCATGTCATTATAAAAATGTGTCCTCATAAACCACATAAACACACACACACACACACACACACACACACACACACAAACAAACAATAATGTAGAGAAGTTCAAAGAACCCATAAAATCTAAATTGCTGTTTGTGATTTTTAGACCATGTCTATATTTAGAAATATGCAACCGGTAGCTAAAAAGTTTATATTTTTGTTGTAATCTGTTTTAGAGTTGATGTATGACATATATAATAAAAAATCGATCTAAATAAATCTATATTTTCAAATGTTTTTATAAATTTTAAGACTTTAAATGTATTTTCTTTCCCCTTGAAGTGTTTTTTGCCATTTGAAGGTTCAAACTAAATATATTTTCAGTTTAAAATAAATATTTAATTAAGCTGTTCTGTTTACAACATATATTTAGCATGTATTAGAATATGAATTTGGCCACAAAAAATATATATTTCTGTGCCATATGTGTACAGTGTTAATTCTGTTGGCATCAAGATAATATGTTAACATTATAAAAAACACATGCTTATTTCTTTGACACAGAGTTAAGCAACACAGGATGACTAAACAATACTGTGAGTATACATTAGGGGTCGACCGATTATCGGCCTGGCCGATTATCGGCGCCGATATTAAGCATTTTACCGATTATCGATATCGGCCATTTTCAAAACAGATTTGCTGATTATTATTTATTTATTTTTATTTTTTTATTATGCAAACAAACATACTATTTACAGGTGACATTATTTATTGGTGAATAAATAATACAGGTGAAATTATTTAATGTTTAAATGCACTATTTGGCTCGATGCAGCCTGTCTGAGCTCAACACTCTGTGAGAGTGAGGCGATCTCTCAATCTCTGAGAGCAATCTCCGCCCACCGCTCATTTGATATGTAGGGAGTCACGAGTCCGACCAATCAACGCGGAAAACTGAAGGCAGTCTCACACCGAAAGCACTTGCTAACTGGAGCTGCCTCAGTGATCACGCATCAGTTGTCTCTCAAAGGTAAGGCAGCAGCAGACGTTAATGAAGTTGCAATAAATCACAATCCACTATGACCGCGATGCGGAAAATGCGGGCGGAATCGCGGAATGCAGTCATATAATGGAATTTACCGTATAGCGCGGAATGTCACGGAATGTGTCGAAGTTTGGATGAATTAATCAAAAGTAGGTCAGTACACTTAAATCGACTCGCGCTATGGACTAGTATCTATAAATATTAAGCCGCAAAAACACTTTAAATATGAATCCTGCATGTTCTGCATCTCTGTTAATGAATGACACAGACGTGCGGTTTCATTTACTGCACACATAAGTTACATACTGAAGCGCGTGACGCTCGCAGTGACTTCAGCGTCTGCCGTCTCACTAAATGAGGACATAAATACATGAACAACATCCCCAGAACTGCTGGCAGAGTCACTTCATGAGCATTTGACCGTTTCATTTGAGTAAAACGATCGTCATATCATATATACATAGGCTACAGAAACCTAAAATGTCCTCATGGCAACCTGTCAAAATATAAGTTCGGTTTAGCCGAATATATCACTGTATACGTAATACAACTACAACAATTATTACAACTTTTGTTGAGAATAATAACACAATAGCTATTTCTTCCATGTTTTAATTTTAATAGTAAACTCATTTGTTTGCCAAAAATAAAGTCTAACTCTCATTTGATTAAAAGATAAATTAAATTAATGTTTTATGCCTTCATTTGCACTGTACTGTAAATTAAAACCAACGGAAATGTTGTTGTTATTAACAGTTTTCAGAATTAAAGACATGTTTAAAAGCATTTAAAGAACGTTTTTTGTCAGAGCTCTTGTTATTATTAATTTTGGCATTAATTTTCATTTTTACACCAGACACGTATATCGGTTCAAAATATCGGTTATCGGTCTACTTGATCTGTAATAATCGGTATCGGCATCGGCCCTGAAAAACACATATCGGTCGACCCCTAGTATACATTGACTAATGCCTTCTGCATGTCAAATTCCAACTATTGTCCCATTGACAAAACAAGAGAACAAGATCACAGCTCAAGTGTGCAGAACCTCTATGGGGTCAGGGTGAAGGGGAGAGAGGAGGAAGGTGAAAATGAATAGATAAGTAAAAGAAAGTGGCAAAAATATATTCTGCCTCTCCTTAAAATAAAGATTTGTTTCTCTCTCTCTCTCCACACACACCACAGATTTGTTTATCTGATACAAAACATGTTTTTCAGCAGAAAACCTTTACAGACAGTGCATCCATTCATACTCTGACACCCGTGTGTGTGTGTATGCACATTTGTAATCATTGCATAAGACAAATAAAATGGTCTTTTATAATCTCTGTGCAGTGTTGCATTCAATAATAAATCTTGTTATCTAGAAAATGTTCAGGTAAATAATATTATATAATGTTATTGCCCTATTACAGAAAAAAAGAGTTCCAGACAAGCCCTTCTTTTCCAAACTAATCCAAGCTTTCACACTCTTTAAGGATTTAGGTTATCAACTGGAAAGTAAGTTGTTCTTTCCTCTTCGTTCCCAACTTTTCTTCAGTCGTTCTCTTTGATGACTTTTCACCTAGTTTTCTTTATAAATGTTCTTCCTCTCACTAGAATTGCTGCTGCATGTTTTTGGTCAGAATGCTCAATTTAGAATTGTAGCTTTAATTTGAAGTACCCATGAGCCTTTGGGGTGTTAGCTGTTGGGCAAGTCATGTAGAATGGATAGCTGCACTTGTTTAAAGCATTATGCGGATCATTAAATACGCATGTGGGGTTTTGTGTGTGTGTGTGTGTGTGTGTGTGTGTGTGTGTGTGTGTGTGTGTGTGTGTGTGTGTGTGTGTGTGTGTGTGTGTGTTTGTATGGCTATCTTTGTGAGGACCATCGCAAGTTTTTAACCTTTGGAGTGAGGACATTTTAGCAAAGTGAGGACATTTTGGCCGGTCCTCACTTTTTTTTCACTCTAATGGCCTCCAGAGTCTGTAAATAGGCTTCTCTCAACGTTTCAGAGAGGTCCTCAGAAAGATAGTAAACTGAGAAAAAGTGTGTATTACCCCGGCATACACACACATTCTGCTCTCTACCGCCCCCACTGGCTCGCCACCGGTACTGCGCCATATATTGTCAATGCAATTTCTCATGAATGGCTTAAAGGAGTCTCTTCACATTTGCCACAAATGTTCACATAAACACAAATATAAACTGAAGAGATGTTGGGGGTCAAAGGATCACTATAACTTCATGTTCTTCCCATTTTTGTGAATGTGTTTATCACGGAAGGCATTTAATTAATCTTTATAAATGTCCAGTTTGACTCACAAAATACTTTTTGGCCATAAATCAAGAATTGATTTGCTAATTAGGATCACATTTAAAAAAGTATTTTTCTAATAGGGTACAGTGATGAAATGCTGACTGACACAAGGTCAAAGGTCAGCTTCACTGCAAAAACATGATTATCCATAAACATGAAAAATGATTAACTATAACCCACATAAAACTCTAGCCATAATTAAACATAGCCATTAACTAGATAACATTTTTGGATAATATTACATAAACTATGTTACCTTGGATACTACATATTAAAACCAGGGTTCATTTGCTCAAAAGATAAACGTGTTTAAATAAAAATTGTGCTTACTATAGTCATGTTTTAACAACTATTCATTTAATCAGACCTTTAAAGTATATCACAAAAGCTTATTTTAATACATTTCACATTTAGGTTTGTCATGAATAATTCCATATGCATTTACTTGGGTAAAGTACAGATACACTAATGAAACATTAGTCCTGTACAATTATTCATTTTCAATCTTCTTTGAGTAAGAGTTCAACAGTACTAGATTTTAAATGTACTTCAGTATTTAGGCCCAGCTTAACAGACAAGGCTTAGCTTAAACCAGGACTAGGCCTTAGTTAAATCAGGATATCTAGTAGCTTTAAAAAAATGCCTAACAGTACATTACTGGTGTGTATCTAGAGAAAAACAATGGCACTGACATATTTTAATATTTGTTCTCTGGCTTTAACATGCATTTTTGTCTGAGACTATCCTTAAACCTTTCTGCCACTTCACTTCACTTCACACTACCCACGGTCCTATCATAATAAAAATAAATCAAGAAAAACATGTCTGATCATCTGTGGCAGGGGTTTTCATGAATTCACACTTACAAATGATGGAATAGAGTTCAATAATGGCCTTTGGCGTGCTGTCTGAGGACAGTCTCCAAGCCTGGACCTTCACTCAAACCCAGAGTAGCTCCTAACCCTATCTTGGGAATAGGAACCAGCCGAGAGAGAGAGAGAGAGAGAGAGAGAGAGAGGAGACAGGTGGCAGAGGGATGCAGAAAACCGCTGAGGTAACTAGGTGAGTCAGCTGTGTATATACACCTCGTTCTACAGTATTTCTATCAATAAATCAGGGCCTTCTCACTCCCAATTCATCACATATGTGGTCAGGATCCTTCAGCTT
This sequence comes from Gymnocypris eckloni scoliostomus, assembly GCA_027564155.1. Taxonomy (NCBI): domain Eukaryota; kingdom Metazoa; phylum Chordata; class Actinopteri; order Cypriniformes; family Cyprinidae; genus Gymnocypris; species Gymnocypris eckloni. The sequence goes on from CM050412.1 coordinate 28,399,587, forward strand.
TGCTTTTTTAATGCTCAAGGTTCCCTTTAGCATCATTTTTGACATGCAAGGTACTTCATTGTTTTCAGTTGTTTGACAACTGATGCATCAGATGAAGACGTGCAATCGGTCTTTGTCAATCACATGCGTTTATTATGTGTGGCGTCACCAAGCGCCATTTTGAAGGTATCGATGCATCGAGCAGTGAACTGAAAGTGTACAGAGCTGTACAATAAAGACAGATTAAATCTTCATACTGGAGAAACAGATGCAAACCAAGTAGATACGGTACCGAGATAATCTCAGCAATATTTTTAGGAACCGTAATGTATATAATATTGTACTTACAGTATGTAAAAGACTTCTGAGTCTGACATTAATCTAAGTCAGGGAGAAAACTCACCGAGATCTACCAAGTGAACAGTAAATAAATGAGAAAATACATATTAAATAAATAATTAAAAAGGCTTGTTGGGATGTATCGTTATATTGCATTAATTTAATAATAAAAAATAAAATATTGTTTTATTATTATTCACGACGCCATCATTAGTTCCTCTGTAAGAACAAGCTGTTTGGAGCGTCTGATACCCGTATGAACACCACTGATCCTCACACACTTCTCCAACACACACGAGCATCCATTATAAAACACTCGCTGTGTCAACTACGTGAATATACTGTTCTGTATTCAACTACGTGAATATACTGAGCTGTATTAAACTGCGTGAATATACTGATCTGTATTAAACTACATGTTAGGGCTGTAGTACTCGAGTCCGGACTCGAGACGTTTTTCTATCGTCTCGGACTTGTCTTGGACTCGTTGGTATTTGGACTCGGACTTGTCTCGGACTTGGTCATCGGACTCGCCAAATGTTCAAGTTGGTCTCGACCGAGTCCAGCAATATATGCTCTTTTTTCTCTTTCAAAACAAAACCATTAATCTGGCTCGCTTGTTCCGCAAATGGGTAATGTAATTGCTATTGGTTTAACTCCATCTAGAACGGGCATTGTCATTGGTCGCCTGTTAAATGCACAGCTGCGTCATATGAGTGTGCGTCTGGCTCTGAGTGTGCGCAGAGGCATAAATCATCTTTATTTTGGCCACAGACACGCTGTCGGCAAGGTGCATAATACAGTTTGGTTGTACAAAGTTCGTTGGAGTTTTCCCTCTCATTTTCCTTCACTTTTAAATACCTTATTAATGCCCGTGCGCATTTTGCTTTTACTTTCATTTCAGGTCAATTGCTTATCTATAACTTACAATGACACATTTTCTGCAATAAACATGGGACTTTAATTAACAAAACGAATAAAAATACACCATTACCATGCTATAAGCCTAATATAAAATTACAAACTTGCAAAATGTTTAAATGCTAAAAAAAAAGCATTGACAATCATCAAACCCCGTGGCACCAAATGAATAAGAAAAAGAACGAATAAGAGCAAAACGAATAAAGCCTGGAGGCACGGAATACACCTGGATATAAAATAAAATAAATTACACAACGTAAATAAAGTAAAAAATAAGCAAACACTGTGGCGATGGCTTGGAGATTTATCAGATTGTATCGATTAATTAGAATTTAATGTTTTGCCACAATTAGATTTTTTATAAATCGAGGAATCGTGATTTTGAATAGAAATATTACCAAACGCTAGAATTAGACACTTTGATAATAACAGTAAAGAGAAAAGAACAATCCAACGCATGTCGATGCACATGATTAATCGCTCACGTGTGATGCTCTCTAAGTGCCCTTCACACAGAATGTGTTTTTGTGTTGACGCGGGCAGTGGAATAGGAAAAATACAAGAAGATGTGAGTTAAACGTCTTTTAATAACTAGAGTGCCGCGTTTTTAGAAAGCCGTTTCATGCACGAGACGCTGCAAGAGACGCGAGCGCAACCGTCAAACGCGTCCATGTCTACATAGAAAAAACTATGTAACAGCAGCGTAATCAAATACAAAACCTGTGATGACCTACTGCTGTATATCTGATATTTCAGGTTTGCATCCCGGTGACAGGCTGAGAACTGCTGTTCATTGTTTTACAGAGCCTTTATAGTTAATAATAGCACTCTGTGTTATACCTTCAGTCATTTTGAATTTGAATTACTTGAGTTTTTTTGAGCATTTGTCTTGTATTATTTCAGAACATATAGCCTAATATGCATAATATAAGTTTGTACAAGATGAAGTTGTAGTTCTTCTTTTCTGCAAATATATTTAGTGATTTGTTTCACATTTACATCATGAAGACAACGTCATGTGTGGTGCACTTAGAATATACTTTTCTTTAACTAGAGGGTTAATAAAGAGAAAGTTGCTTGAATCATGTTGTAGTTACATTTTCAAGTTGACTAGATAAAATCTTACAAAATCGAGAATTGGTCAAATATAAGTGAAATTGCTAAACCTAAAATATCCTCCTGAGACGCATCCCCCTAAAAAAATGTTTTCATGTCATTACATTGTTTAGACCATAACTTAAGAAAAAATATATGTTCATTTTTGAAAAACTCTATTTTATTCATAGAGGACACAAGGACTAAAATTAAATGGCATGAATAGACATAAAACGGCAAAATCAATGGGAGTTTTTAAATCACCAAATACATTTTAGGTTTCAGGATTTTTTATACTAAACTTTGTTTAAGGATGATTCTCAACTATGTTTTAAAATGTATAACAAAATGATTTGATATACCATTTTGTTTTATGCAATATGTGTGTAAAAAATTCCATAAACTGGTTTCCCATTAAACACTGTGTACCTATACACTGTATCAAATTTTCTTATTAATGTGTTGCTGTTGGGACAGAATGTTGAAAAAAAATCATAATGGGAGTAATACATGGCCAGATTTTCATAATAATATATGATATTTCATTAGCAAACTGATATATAATGTATTTCCCTATTCAATTGCTGTCTCCCAAAATGCATAATAAACATGCTTTTAGTCCTGGTGTCCTCTACATTGAACATGTATGAAATGATGTCCTGTTTCATAACAGGAAGTTATATTTGAATTTGAAAACCCATAACATTTTCCTGAGATGTTGCTTCATGACAAACAATCTGAAAATGATTCAGATTTAAAAGACATTACAGAATATAATCATATTTCCATAAGGATGTACAATTCTTCACTAAATTAAATATAGCCATCTTTAAAGGCATAGGAGAGGGTTTAAAAAACCTTTAGTATCTCTATAAAGCCCTGAGTGTGCTCTGTGCAGGACATCCAGGCTTATAACTGTGACATGTGAGGTCTCAGAGAAATTCACTAAAATAGAATGTCCACTACAGAGGCACAAACTCCATCGCTGGGTCTCAGGAGGAGAAATAAAATAGCCTAATTTGATCCTACAGTGTTGCTGCACATGCTTTAGATCATTACAAACAATAATGCAAAGTTATTATATTAGAATAGAAGATATGCCGTCTCTCGTATCACATAAATTATCAATAATTAAGTATGTGGTTTTGAAGAAGATTATTTTTTTCTTTCTCTGTTTTGACCGTCTCATTTGGACTTGGACTTGACTTGGACTCGAACCTCTTTGGACTCGGTCTTGACTCGGACTCGAACCTCTTTGGACTCGGACTTGACTCGGACTCGAACCTCTTTGGACTCGGACTTGACTCGGACTCGAACCTCTTTGGACTTGGACTTGTCTTGGACTCGACAAAGGTGGACTTGACTACAGCCCTACATGAATATACTGATCTGTATTAAACTACTGATCTGTATTCAACTACGTGAATATACTGATCTGTATACACGCGCCTGACAACACGTCGATTAACCGGTGGGAAATGTCCTCACCGTCACAACCCTAGTGTGTAGCTGACCGTCTCTCCAGGCTCAGTGTGTAGTGTCACACTTTGATTCTCGTGAGTGTGACGTCACCTGACAAAGACCGATTCCTTGCATTTGTAAAAGTTTACCTTTTATATTAAAGAAAAGTATAATAATTGAAAGTGTATAAATATTCATACTTTCCTAGATATTAACGTTAGAGCACACCGATATTTAATATTTTATGAATATGGCCCCAGAAATGTTGTTTTCTTACTTAAATACCAAAATTAAAGGCCAAGTCCTGACTTCAGCTAATCCCTGTCTGTGAAACTAGGCTCTAGAGTGCAAATAAACAAAATAAGTGCAAATAAACAAAGTATATGATATAAAAAACTGAGTAAAAACAACGTGTGTACATGTTTTGACAATTATAAACATAAAATATTAAAATGTAACAGGGCAAATGTCCCAATGAACACTATGCACAAAACATACTAGTTTTGCATCATTTGAAATTGCATCTGCAGCTGCTGAAAATGCACGTGCATCAGAGCTCGTGCACATTTATACGGACATGTCCACATTAAAGCAGTCCATGCAACAGGCTTAAACATCTCACTCTCTTACATCACATTTAGCTTACAAACAACAGACAGTCGAGACTTCATTTACAATATTATAACATTCTGTTTTAGTAACTTACATGCATCAGTCGCGCGCACACTTCAGTCTCCCGGGTCCAGTCAGTGACTCGTTCGAACCGATTCATTTGAATCAGTGAGTTGTTCACTCGACAACACGAATGAACGAATGAATCTTTTAGCGTGATTGATGAACCGATTGAACTGTTTGATTCAAAAGACTCGGTTCGTTCACGAATCGGACACCGCTTTTGCGTTTCGGAGCACGTGACGATTTCTAAACTTCAAAAATAATGAGGAATTACATGTTTATGAAATTAAGTGGATTTTTGAAATTAAACCCTGGAATCAAGTGGAGTAAAAGTTTAAACAAATAAAAATGCTCTGATAAAGTAAAGATGCTTTAAAAATGTACAGTAACAAAGTAAAAAATACTTACTTTACATTACTGTCCACCCCAGATAATTAGGCAGATATAACATTACAGATGAGCTCCAGTGTTTCTGCTTTTATTGTTTAGACCCCGTTTGTCCTGTCTTTAGTCAGTGTTGTCTGATCATGTTTACCAGAGAAATTGCTGGGCATTCATTAAGAGATGCATATCTGTGAATCTTTTGGCTCTTGTTTTTATATACTGGACGCTCATACAGTCTTTAACACCCCACTGCTGAATAACTAGCTAACTGCTGAATATAGGCTTCCTTGTCAACAAAAAACTAAATCATTATCTGAATAAAGTTTGGTGCACAGACACAACAGTGTTGGTGAAGAAGTGCTGTTCTACATCAGATGAAAGCGGTTTTATTCAGCTCAAGTACATGTTAGGAAGGTTTACATCTGACCTCAAGCCTGCTTAGCACAGTGCTGTAAAAGCCATCTGATCAGGAGCAACACCACCCTGAGTCCGTTATTACCCTGACACATACATCTACTCTTCAGTTTTCATATACCAGTATACATCTGTTCTAACTATGGATACAAATGTGATATTTACATATATACATTATTGACAGAAAGTAACTAAGTACACTTTAATACAAAAAGAATAAATATATAATAAAAAATAATTTGTTTCATTAATGTATCAACAATTTTAATCAAGTATTTATTCTGAATTGTGCATAATGTTTTAGCACTAAGTATATCTTGCTGCTTATACAAAATAATTATATTTTTATTTTACTTGAAGAGTTTCACAGTAAATGAATTGTTTGAGTACTTCACTACTGATCTATTGTATGTGCACTTGACTACAGTAAAAACTGTCGTTGTAATAGTGTTAATATTAATTTAAATGAACATGTACTCTCAAATACTGAGATTTGGTGAAACACTTTTAGCTGGCTGCTGCCAGGCTTAATTGATAGCCACGCCCACCTCCCCACTCCTCACAGCACAACTGCGTGCAGACAACTCGAGAGATTGAAGAGGAGAATACTGCTCCAGCACTGCAGGTAAGTTTTACCATATTTATCATTGCTAGCATTTTTTATTTATTGGTCATGATTATCGCATTGGGTGGTGGTTTTAGAGTACATGCAAGATTTTATGATTCAAGGCCTGGTCCTCAACCCAGCGGGCACGTTGATATCAATTTCAAATCAAATATTAGTCATCAAGCTGCTGTATCATTTTAAATGATAAGCATATAAGTTAAACATATTTTAAATTGTTAGAATTTCTTGAGTGATAATTGGGTGAAAATCCCACACTGAAATTGGTTTAATATGTCTGAAGTGTAGGCCAATATATTTATCATTCGATTTTCATCAAATGAATGTCACTTCTCTGACGTCAGTTTGATTTGCATGTGACCTGTTTTAGAGACATGTTTTCAACATCAGTTGGCAGAGCAAAGTGTTACTTCTGTAACTTATGAGAGGAGTGAGGGTGCGCAGCACAGTGGGAAGAGTGTGTGCTGCACAGTGAGGTGTTGTACAATCAGCAGAGCTAAGAACTAACAACAGTGAACTTGAGCTGTCAGTGGAGGACCTTTCATATATGTAGTATATGAAATATATAGCATGCATGTCTTATTTCATTTGTTTCTCTCTAAACTCATGTAAATAACTGAATGCTGAAACATGTCTGTTAAGTAGTACTGTATAACAATGTTAATTGTAACCTGTGACTGATATTTAGTTGAAACTAATGCATCATTGTGTCAATCTTCTCATGGTGTCAGGTGATATTAGGAAAGTCCATGGAAGGAAAGTCAGCACAGGTATGTGTCTTTTACTAAATCTTTTAGAGTCTTTAGTAACTAATATTTCAATTTTTAAAATTAAACAACACAACGTGATAACATAATACAAATCAATTGAAGGATCTGGAATCATTATAAGATAAGAGAGAACAGTTAATTCCAGAAACCAGTGTGATGATTTGTGATAAATCCTTCAGTAAAATCTTAATTATTAGTGCTGAGATTATGCTCATGGCTGTTAGGCCAGACACATTTACATGGACTACAGAAGAGAATATGATGCAGATTGTGAAGATAGTAAAGGTCTTGAACACTACCGTTTTACAACTGTAAGTTGTTTGTTAACATTGTTTAATTTTATTAAAGGGATAGTTGACCCAAAAATTTAAATTGTCATTAATACTCTCCTGATGTTGTTCCAAACCCAAGACCTTCGTTCATCTACAAAACACAATTAAGATATTTTTGATTCTTCATGGTGAACACATACAAATGTGTATTACATAACATCAAGACACAGACATATAATAATAACATCGTAAAATAGTCCATGTTTCATCAGTATGTAACGATTCATCGATTTATCGATACAATGTATGCTGATGCATCAATGCCACGCTTAAAATATCGATATCTGTAGTACAAAAAGGCACCTTTATTTTGGCACTGTTTACATTTTCATATAATGTCCGTCTATACATTACCATCAATTATCGTTCAATCTAGTGCAGGACTGATTAAGCACTGCCGCTAAAGCACAGCATATAAACGCTCGGGATTGTTGAGGTCGAGCTGGTGAGAGCTGCTGCGGCGCAATTGATCTGAAGCGCACGCACACACATCTGAGCGCACTCGCACACATCTGAAGCGCACGCACACATCGAGCGCACGCACACATCTGAAGAGGAGCACACATCTGAAGCGCCGCACACAGACAGCCGTGTCAACTCCGGCGTTTTGAGCTCTCCTCCGCTTTTTTGAGCATGGATGAATAAATTCAGACAAAACTGCATCAAAATGCATGTTTTGGCTAATATCCTTATAAAGATAGGTTAGTGTTAGTAATACAAAAAGTATTAATTTACAGCCTATTTAATTTAATTTATACAGTGAATACTATGTTATTTTACATTTGATTATTATATTTCTGTAGCGTACCTGAAAATGTATTTTAGACTGAGCTGAAAAACCTGGAAAGCATTGTTTATTGAACTTGTGTCTTTCTTCATTGTATTTATTTTCTGCAGCTTGTAATTTGGTTATCTGTAGAAAAGATGTTTAGCACTGAGCCCATAGCAGCATTTTTAGATGTATGTATCATGTTATATATTCTTATTGCATTTGTGAGTTAATACAAATGTAGATGGCTGTTTAAAATATGTATATAATATATCGATATATCAATGTTAATATGTCCTGTCGAATCTATAATTTTTGAGGTATCTGCAAATTGTTCAATCGCTGGCATGAGAATCGTGTCGTATCGAATCCAGAAACCATCCGATTTCATAGTCATCAGCGATTCAAATCATTTTAAGTACGAGAATATTTTTTTTTAAAACCCCAAATAATGACATTCAACAGTTAAGTCTCCTCCACATCACCCTGGCACCATTTTGGAGAGTATCAGAGGCATGCTATGATCTGAACGTAATCCCGTGGCGTGTGATGCTACTGACACAGAAATAGTGCCGCGTGCGCCCGTGTTTACATTCAGATCATAGCATAGCAAGTCATTACTATTATATACAGTTCTTGAGCACAGAAAATGTTCTGTCTTTGAAAAATGACTGTTGAATCACTAACATGGATTATTTTACCGATGTCCTTGCTATGTTTCTGTGTCTTGATGGTGGTAGTACCCTTGCTGTCTACGGAGGATCAGCTCGGTTTCATCAAATATCTTAATTTGTGTTCTGAAGATGAGCGAAGGTCTGACGGGTTTGGAACACCTGAGGGAGAGTAATTAATGACAATTTTCATTTTGGGGTCAACTATCCTTTTAACTATTTGCTGCAGTAACCTTAATCAATGTTAATGTTAGTTACTAAAATACAACTGTTCATTGTTAGTTTGATTCAGTCAGTGCATTAACTAATGTTAACAAATGACTTTTGATTTTAATAATGTCAATATCAACTAATAATTGCTGTAAAAGTGTTGTTCATGTTAAAGTAGTTAAGTAATGAACCTTAATGGTTACCAAAAATCCATGTACACCTTTATAGCGAGTACAATAAATAATTGCTGAAAACGCTATCTCCTTCAGTCTGTGGAACACATCTGGTCTTTCTCAGGTGAGGCAGACTGAATTTAACATATGACCGTAAACATCTGACCTTATCTTTTGCTCTGAAACACAAATCTGCATCTCACTCATCACCACGAGTGGGGCATCACGCCTGCTTTCAGTGTGGTTTGGCCTATTAGAGCCTAGTTTCATCAAAATAGTTAACCTTTCAAACAAAACAAACTATCCATTAATGCAATAGTTGTTCATGAGTAATACATTAACTCACTATTTAATTTGTTCATTTATACATCTACAATGCACTGCAGCTTTTACAGACATTTGATTTTATATTTCTGTAGCCATATATCTGCAAAGAAACTAAGATGTCATATGCTCAATAACCCGTCTGTCAATTTGGTATTGTACTGTTTTAATACACACTTACTGGTAACACTTTACAATAAAGTCCCGTTAGATAATGTTGTTAATATATTAACGAACATGAACGGACAATTATTGCTGTATTTATTACTCTGTTAACGTTAATGAAAATACAGTCATTCATTGTTTGTTCATGTTAATTCTGAATGCATTAACAAGCACAACATTAGATTTCAATAATACATTAATACAATAAAATATTGACAAAACTAAGATTAATAAATGCTGTAGAATTATTGTTCATTTTAGTTTAACTAAAGTAGTTAACTAATGAACCTTATTGCAAAGTGTTAGTTACTGTTGAACTTATGTAAATATCAGAAGGTCAAATAGAACATCTTCTTGTATGGTAAAGTGTCTCTTAACGATCTCATGATAATTATGCATTTTATGTACAGTCTGATGATATTTTGAGGAACAGTGTTTCTGTCACCACTCACCAAACCATAAGAAAAAGATTGAATAAAGATGTTATCCTTCAGTAAGCGGTATGTATGCACTGTTTGCTTATTTGATAGTGCAGCTGTATGTTGTATCCTAATCTGTTAAATAGTGGCTTGACGTTGGAGTCATTGAGAACACAAATTACTTTTACATTTTCTTTGGCTATACAATCTTCTGCTGGACAGTAACACTTTTAACATGTAGTAGAAATATACTTTCACATATACCAAACTATTGTTAGTTTACTTAATCAAAGGTAGTTTATGTATTTTTGGAAAATCAAGCAACTAGTATTTGATTGTTTTAATCTTTTATAGGTGAAAGCATCAACTTCTGTCTACAGAGATGTCAAACAAAAAAGGAAGACCGAAAAGTGGATGAAGGTAAGATTTTAATTTATATTTTATACATGTTATGTAAACAGTTGTAAATGTGGCATTAATTGAAAACACCTCCCGAGAAATTACATTCAAAACAAAACCCGCATTGTGACCTACAGCGTAAATAGGGTTGTCATGAAAAAACATCCTGCCCTTTTACCAATTAACTATTCAGCTTCTTTTGCATCATTAGTTAAAATTCTCAATAATCGACCGATATGTGTTTTTCAGGGCGATTATTACAGATCAAGTAGACCGAAGATATTTTGAACCGATATCGTGTCTGGTGTAAAATTAAAATGAATGCCAAAATTAATAATAACAAGAGCTCTGAAAAAAACTTTCTTTAAATGCTTTTTAAACATGTCTTTAATTCTGAAAACTGTTAATAACAACATTAAATAAACAGTAATATTAATTAACTAAGTCAATAACGGCTGTAAACATTTGGTATAAAACTTAAAATGAATACTGTATTAATACTGTTATTGATATTCTCAATAAAGTTTAATAATTGTTGTATTTATTACTATACAATATATTCGCTAAAAAGATTATATTTTACATTGTTAACCTTTTAAGTTTAACAGCCTGTATATATGATAATAATATCGTTTTACTCAAATGAAACGGTCAAATTCATAAATGACTCTGAACAGTTCTATTTGTTCATGTTTTATGTCCTCATTTAGTACGGCAGATAAGAAAACTAATGAGCATCATCTTCAGTATGTGTGTTCAGTAAAGGTCTGTCATTCATATGGATGCAGTGCAGGATTCATATTTAAATAGTGTCATTAATATTTATAGATACTGATCCATAGCGAGTCGATTTAAGCTGTACTGACCACTTTTGATTAATTCATCCAAATTGACACATTGCATGGTAAATTCCATTATATGACTGCATTATGATCGCATTTGCATGTGAGACATCATATTATATTGAGGTGTTAACTTCACAATCTGTTTTTACCTTTGATACAACTGATGCTGATCACTCAGCTCCAGTTAGCATGTGCTTTTGGTCCAAAGAGACTGTTAGTTTTATTGATTATCACTCGTGACTTAGCATCTTTATTTGATTGCTCTTATAGGTAAGATCGCCTCTGTCTCACAGAGACAAACAAAAGGCTGAGACCAAAGTGGATGAAGGTAAGATTTTAATTTATATATTTATACATGTCTATATAAACAGTTGTAAATATGGCATTAATTGCAAAAATGTAAAATAAAAAAAAAAGCATATCGGCGTAAATTGTTGTCATGAAAAACATCCTAATTACCAATTAACTATTCGGCGCGATAATCCATCATTAGAATTCTCAAGTATACTGTATGTACTGCCGTTCTTATTTTAGTAGATTAGAGATGGGTAAATATTAGTGATGAGCTAAACGTCACCGAATCCGCAGCTCCAAATATATTATCCGCCCGCACCTATATTTTGTCTGATTTAGATAACCGCACCCGATCACATTCAGGGTTCATACGTTCATGAAAAATCTGGAAAAGTCATTGGATCTGGAAAGTTTGGGAAAAATAAATAAACCCAGAAAGTTTTGGAAAAGTCATGTTTCACAATTCTCTGTACAATAGAATTATCTTTAACCAGGTCCTGAATTTCAGTGAGGGATTGTGCATATATTTCCAGAGTTTCGACTTTAAAATAAGGGAAATTACTGCAAAACATTTATTCAATATAGCGTATAGGTTAGATGAGTAAATAAATACACACAAACCATCAAATCAGTCACTGAAAATAGCGGAGGTGATTCAGCACCGCGTCCGCTCTTTCTCTGACCTTCTCTCTTCACGGCGCATCTAGAGCGGAACGCTGCGATACAAGACCTTAGCTCACGTTTTCGGTGCAGTTGACATAATTGTTTGCATCATCATCATCAATATGTATTATTTGCACGTTTTTCAAGCCTTTTTCACGTGTGCTCAGAGGTGCTTTTCTGTGAGCTCACAGTCACATCCAGAGCGCGCCCCAAATTGAGTTTGAGAGCTTGTTGTGCTTAAGTGGCCAAATACACATAACGTCCAAAATGGCCGTCTGTTGAGTATCCTCATAAGCTCTGTTGATCTTGTCTTAAGTTAATGTAAACATTTGCGAATGAAAACGCATCTGTGAAATAGGTCTTGTGACCGCAGCCTAATAAAGCTGTGCAGTCTGTCGTTAATGTTAATCAAACAACAAAAGACAGAGAAAATCCCTCACTACTCTTGACTAAATAATGCATTGTTGAATAACTTTAATGTTAATTTACAGTTTATTCAATTTCTATAGCCTATTTAAAACACATTCATATGTTTTATATTTTATATTCATTTATAAAATGTAGTTAATATTTGCATGATTATATTATCCACCCATGACCCACCCGCACATAATCGGAATGCAATTTTTTATTACTCGACCCGTGGATCATCCGCATCGCCCGTGGATATAACCGCCATCCGCGCATCGCATCACTAGTACACATGCACCATACTGATTTAGGCATTGTTGCACCAGGTTCACACAAACTCTGTTTGCAGTTTCTATGCAGTCCATGTGGTTACGTATGCACTGCAGAAGCAGCACGGACTCATTTTGATTTCACACCGGACGCGCTTGCAGTCTGCTCATCACAGCTGTTTACCACAAACACAACATTTATCCATTATTTTGAATTTCAAATCCAAACATGGTTACTGAAAATGCTTTTTCAGCATTGTGATCTTCTTTTTATCAAAGTACAGTAAGTCAATCTTTATAGACGTGTCTAAATGCAAGAAATATAAGCAATGCATTAATCAATGCATTTACTTCTAGACTTATGTTCAGTTGCTCAAGCAAGTGGCAGCACAGCAAAAATAGACTGTGTGGAAAAGATCGCTGCAGTGCTTCAGAAAACTGCTCATGGGACCTCATTTATAAAACGCTCTGTAGATTTCATCCTAAAAGTGAACGTAGGCACAAAAGCTCGATTTTGCTTACGCACAAGTTTTCGGATTTATAAATATGCGAACCTGTGCAAAAATTGCTTTATAGATCCCAGTCAGGGGAAGATTATGCATGCGTGCATCTCCTCCGAAATCACCATATGTGTCAGGGATTCCACAAGGTCACAGTCACCGCCACATACATTCACCCGATCACCTGCAGCCTGCAATCGGCACTCCTTCATATACACACTTCACTCAGATGCTCAACGTCCGGTCTACCGCTCAGCTACCTGAACTAGCCTAACTCTCTATACTCCAGTACTCCTGCGATTCTTTCTCCTCAGTTGCAGCACGATCCCGATCCACCTGCAAAGAACTCAACATCAGTCATCACGGATAAGAACCAACGAACAGCCATTTGTGTATCAGCTACCTCGTCTCCTTATCAGCTCTCTCATTCAACAAACCTGTCAGTAAACTAACTTGTACTCACTTACCTCTTGTCTCCGGCCTGTGTTGTGACAGAAGACCGGACCCTACAACATTCACCTCCATGGATCCCCGCACCAAACACCTGCAGATGTCCTTGAGGAACTCGTCAACACCTCCGGACTTCACTCACAGTCACCTCTCCTCTTGCTGCCTCTGGAAGTCCCATGGCCTTGCCTGCTTCCTACGCATGTGATGCAGCTGAGTGGGGCAGCTTCCTGCTACAAGTGGCTTTCTTCATAGAAATGCAACCCCAAAGGTTCCTCACCGGGCGCTCTAAGGTAGCCTTTCTCATTTCACTGTTAACCGGCAAACCTCTGTTGTGGGACCGAGCTATATGGAATGCTAATAGTCTCGTAATCAACTCGTATGATGCTTTCATTAACCATTTCAAGGAGGTGTTTAGTTCAGCTACCGGAGTGTTGGCAGTGTCTGATCAACTGCTGCGGCTGAGCCAGGGTTTCTCCACCGTCAGTGATTACACTCTACAGTTTTGCACGCTAGCGGCAACTAGCGGATGCAATGAGGCGGTGCCCACAGCTCCTATCTTCATGGACTGGGTCCAAACATCCGCGCAGCTATGTCAGTCTACAATGACATGATCGGATTGGAAAATTTCATGCAAAAGTCACCTGTATTTCACAACGCTTATTGGCATGCCAGCCCAACAAAGCCGCTGCCAGCTTGCATCACCCACCATCAGTCTTCCAGTACCAGAACCCATGCGGTTGGATTCCATCTGTCTCACTCACAAAACGTGCACTCCGCATTGCGGCCATACTCTGCCTCTACTGTGCAGCTGCTGATCACTTCATCCAGAACTGTCCCACAGACCCCACGCCCTGCGGTGAGTACCTCCAACTAGAGCCAGACATTTCCACGTTATCTCTGTTATCAGTACAACTACTCACCCCTGATCACTCTGTTGCAATCTCTGCCCTTGTTGACTCTGGCTCCTCGGGCAATTTTATATCATAAGACCTCCTAAGCCATCTTCACCTGCCCCAAGACACCATGCCTAGGAGCTCAGAGTCGAAACCATTCAGGGAAATCTGTTGGGGCATGGGTGAGTAAAATACACTGCTCACCCTTTGAAACTGTGTGGGGTGCCTGCATGAAGAGACCATCACCTTTCTGGTACTGGAGGGACCTACTGTGGATATCATCCTGGGACGCTGGCTTAACCCTCCATTCTCCAGAGGTCAGATGGGAACTATGTGCGATCACTGCTGGAGTGAGTTCTGGCAACAGAACTGTCTCACCACGGTACCCAAGCCGCGCTCCTCCCCATTCCAGCTCAACTCTCATCCACCCTCGTTGAGAGCCCCGAGCCGGCACAAGTTCACACCATCACATCTGACTATGCGGCTTTCCAGGATGTCTCAGTAAGCAGGCAGCCACTTGTCTACCACCTCACAGGCCATGGGACTGTGCTATCGACCTGCTGCCTGGGACCAAGTTACCCAAGGGTAGAGTATATCCTTTGTCCATCCTGGAGTGCAAGGCTATGGATGATTACATCCAGGAGGCTCGACGTCAAGTATTCATCCAACCATCCACCCCACCTGCGGCCTCCAGCTGCTGCTGTGGGCAAGAAGGATGGGGGCTTGAGGCCTTGCATCGACTACATTACTCTAAATTCCCAAACAGTGAAGCTGCACCCACTTCCCTGGTCCCAGCTGCCCTTGAGGAACTCCGTGGAGCCTGCATATTCTCCAAGTTGGACCTGCGGAGCGCATATAACCTAATTCGCATCTGGGAGAGCGATGAGTAAAAGACGGCTTTCATCACACCATCAGGCCACTATGAGTACAAGGTTATACCGTATGGGCTGTCAAACTCACCGTCAATCTTCCAGACCGTTATGAATGAGGTGTTCCGGGAGTTCCTCAATCGGTTCATTAGCATGTACATCGATGACATCCTCATATACTCCCGGAACCTGGCCGAACATTGTCACCACGTGATGCAGGTCCTCCAACAGCTCAGACAACACAGTCTCTACCTCAAACTGAGAAATGTGAATTCCATCGCCCACTGTGCAGTTCCTTGGGTACGTCAGTGGCCAAGATGGAATTTAGATGGACCAGGGGAAAGTTACGTCCAGCTGGGCTTTGTTTTTAACACGGTTCAATTTTACTATCCCCTACCGTCCCGGAAACCACAATTGTAAGGCAGATGCCTTATCCCGCCTGTACTCCCTAGAATCTCACTCGCAACCAGAACCCATCATCCCTCCAGCTCTCATCGTCAGTCCCATCCAGTGGAACATCTCTGAGAACATCAGTGTCGCCACTCTCACCGAACCAGCTCCGCTGGGAGGCCCAGAAGGGAAAACCTACGTCCCTACATCACAACGTCAACCCCTTCTGGGGCTCATTGCACAATATTCTGGGCTCTGTACACCCAGGCAGCACACAGACCCTCTCGCTCCTTCAAGTTCGGTTCTGGTGGCCCAGTATGACCCGGGATGTCATCAGGTACGTCCGCAGCTGCTCAGTCTGTGCCATGTCGAAGATGCCCCGACACCTCCCAGTAGGCAAACTCGTGCCACTGCCAGTCCCACGACGACCCTGGTCCCAAATATGGAATTGATTTTGTGGTGGATCACCCCAACTCTGACGGCAATACCTGTGTCCTGGTAACAGTTGATTGCTTCTCAAAAGCATGCAAGTTTATCCCCCTCAAGGGACTCCCCAAAGCCTTAGAAACAGCGGAATGTATGTTTAACCACGTCTTCAGGAATTTCGGTCTTCCGGAGGAGATGGTCTCCAACCGGGGCCCCCAATTCATCTCCTATGTGTGGAAGGGCCTTCTTCTGACTTATGGGAGTCACGGTGAGCTTGCCCTCCGGCTACCATCCGCAGACAAATGGCCAGACTGAGCGAAAGATCCAGGAGCTCGGACGTTGCCTCCGGTCATACTCCCATGATGACCAGCACAGCTGGAGCCGCTTCCTCCCCTGGGCCGAGTACGCACAGAATTTTCTCCGTCAAGACACCACCAGATTGACTCCCTTCAAATGCGTACTCGGTCACCAACCCCCGTTCTTCCTGTGGACAGGAGAGCCCTCGGAGGTTCCCGATCTGGACTACTGGTTCCGAGCGAGAGAGGGTGGGACTCAGCTCACATCCATCTTCAGCGTGCTGTGCGGAGGCATAAGACCTTCGCAGATACCTGTCACTCCAATACCCCAACATTCCAGCCAGGGAATAAGGTGTGGTTGTCCACCCGAGAACTGCGCCTCTGCCAACCGTGCAGAAAGCTGAGTCCCCGTTACATTGGTCCGTTCCCCATCCAGAGGCAGATTAACGAAGTCCCCTACCGACTACAACTTCCACCCAGGTACCGTGATTCACCCTTCCTTCCACGCCTCCCACCTTAAACTATTCTTTTCATATGCCCCAGGACCCGAGCCGGAGACACCTCTTCCAGAAATCCTGGACCAGCCCTCTGGGACATTCTGAATGTGTGGTGACGGGTGGCCTGCTCGTTGTCTCATAGACTGGGATGGATACGGACCTGAAGAGATCCTGGGTGGCCCGGGATGACGAACTCGATCCCACACTGTTGACTGAATTCCACAGTCTTTTCCTGATCGTCCTGCACCCAGAGGCTGTGGCCGCCCGTCGCTGCTCGAGGGATCAGGAGCCGCCCCTGGAGGAGGGGTTAATGTCAGGGTTTCCACACACAGTCACCTCAGTCATTGGTCACACTCACCAGATCACAATCACCTGAATGCTGATCACCTGCAGCCTGCAATCAGCACTCCTTCATATACACGCCACTCAGACACTCATCATCCGGTCTACTGTTCACATACCTGAGCTAGCCTGACCATCTCTATACTTGCCTACATGTGCTTACCCTCAGATCTCCAGTACTCCTGCGATTCTCGTTCTCCTCAGTTCCAGCATGATCCTGATCCAACTGCAAAGAACCCAACATCAGTCATCACAGATAAGAACCAACGAACAGCCATTTGTGTATCAGCTCACCTCGCTCCGTATCGGCTCTCTCATTCAACAAACCTGTCATTAAAACTAGCTTGTATTCACTTACCTCTTGTCTCTGGCCTGTGTTGTGACAATATGGAGCTTACAACGCCTCATTGTACTATGCATAACCTCACCTGTTTATTATTTCCATGCATACCCCATCCACATGACAACATGTTTAACACCATCAAAGGTAAAATACATGAAATAATATTTTTTTTGCCAAGTCATCCACTGTCTTTGTTTTAGAATAAATATATACAAATATTCATTTAAAACAACTGTTAAAATAGTTATCGAATGAATATTTTAGATTAAAGTTATAAAGAATAAAGTTGATCTCATTCTTTTACACTAACTATTGTTAGTGGAAACAGATAGGCCTATATTTATTGCAGTGTAAATACAGTTGTCTGACTCTGTGCGCCACTGACGTATTTTTAAAAATGAAGCGTGCAGATCTTAGTTTACTTCCAGTTTTATCTTTCAAATACACTGGTATTTTTCCTAATGTTGTGGAGATGCCTTCACATGACATTAACACCTCCATGCAGCAGTTGTACAGTAAGTATCATTGGACCTATTCAAGCCGGAAAATTAATGGACCGTTCGACCACAGAGTATCCAGCAGTGCCCACCATAATATCTAAGTAAGTGCGCATCATTGATCATTGCCTGTTTGGACCCCCTTTGCCTTCAGAACTGTCTTAATTCTTTGTGACCGATTCAACAAGGTGTTGGAAACATTGCTCAGAGATTTTGGTCCATATTGGCATGATAGCATCACGCAGTTGCTGCAGATTTGTCGGCTGCACATCCATGATGCGAATGATCCACCACATCCATGATCCACCACATCCCAAAGGTGCTCTATTGAATTGAGATCTGGGGACTGTGGAGGCCATTTGAGTAAAGTGAACTCATTGTCATGTTCAAGAAACCAGTCTGAGATGATTTGAGCTTTGTGACATGGTGCATTATCCTGCTGGAAGTAGCATCAGAAGATGGTACACTGTAGTCATAAAGAGATGGACATGGTCAGCAACAATACTCAGGTAGGCTGTGGCATTTAAACGATGCTCAATTGGTACTAAGAGGCCCAAAGTGTGCTAAGAAAATATCCCGACACCATTACACCACCACCACCAGCCTGAACCGTTGAGACAAGACAGGATAGATCCATGCTTTCATGTTCTTCAAATTCTGACCCTACATCTGAATGTCGAGCAGAAATCGAGACCAGGCAAACGTTTTTCCAATCTTCTATTGTCCAGTTTCGGTGATCCTGTGTGAATTGTATCCTCCGTGCTGTTCTATTCTGGAGCAGCACCGTGTGTCTTCTGCTGCTGGAGCCCATCTGCTTCAGGGTTCGATACTGTGAGTATACATTGACATTAGACCGATTATCGGCCTGGCCGATTATCGGCGCCGATATTAAGCATTTTACCGATTATCGATATCGGCCATTTTCAAAACAGATTTGCTGATTATTATTTATTTATTTTATTTTTTATTATGCAAACAAACATACTATTTACAGGTGACATTATTTATTGGTGAATAAATAATACAGGTGAAATTATTTAATGTTTAAATGCACTATTTGGCTCGATGCAGCCTGTCTGAGCTCAACACTCTGTGAGAGTGAGGCGATCTCTCAATCTCTGAGAGCAATCTCCGCCCACCGCTCATTTGATATGTAGAGAGTCACGAGTCCGACCAATCAACGCGGAAAACTGAAGGCAGTCTCACACCGAAAGCACTTGCTAACTGGAGCTGCCTCAGTGATCACGCATCAGTTGTCTCTCAAAGGTAAGGCAGCAGCAGACGTTAATGAAGTTGCAATAAATCACAATCCACTATGATGTCCGCGATGCGGAAAATGCGGGCGGAATCGCGGAATGCAGTCATATAATGGAATTTACCGATAACGCCGGAATGTCACGGAATGTGTCGAAGTTTGGATGAATTAATCAAAAGTAGGTCAGTACACTTAAATCGACTCGCGCTATGGACTAGTATCTATAAATATTAAGCCGCAAAAACACTTTAAATATGAATCCTGCATGTTCTGCATCTCTGTTAATGAATGACACAGACGTGCGGTTTCATTTACTGCACACATACATACTGAAGCGCGTGATGCTCATGTGACTTTTCAGCATCTGCCGTCTCACTAAATGAGGACATAAATACATGAACAACATCCCCAGAACTGCTCGGAGAGTCACTTCATGAGCATTTGACCGTTTCATTTGAGTAAAACGATCGTCATATCATATATACATAGGCTACAGAAACCTAAAAGGTCCTCATGGCAACCTGTCAAAATATAAGTTCGGTTTAGCCGAATATATTACTGTATACGTAATACAACTACAACAATTATTACAACTTTTGTTGAGAATAATAACACAATACGCTATTTCTTCCATGTTTTAATTTTAATAGTAAACTCATTTGTTTGCCAAAAATAAAGTCTAACTCTCATTTGATTAAAAGATAAATTAAATTAATGTTTTATGCCTTCATTTGCACTGTACTGTAAATTAAAACCAACGGAAATGTTGTTGTTATTAACAGTTTTCAGAATTAAAGACATGTTTAAAAGCATTTAAAGAACGTTTTTGTCAGAGCTCTTGTTATTATTAATTTTGGCATTAATTTTCATTTTACACCAGACACGATATCGGTTCAAAATATCGGTTATCGGTTCATTTCGGCCCTGAAAACACATATCGGTCGACCCTAGTATACATTGACTAATGCCTTCTGCATGTCAAATTCCAACTATTGTCCCATTGACAAAACAAGAGAACAAGATCACAGCTCAAGTGTGCAGAACCTCTATGGGGTCAGGGTGAAGGGGAGAGAGGAGGAAGGTGAAAATGAATAGATAAGTAAAAGAAAGTGGCAAAAATATATTCTGCCTCTCCTTAAAATAAAGATTTGTTTCTCTCTCTTTCTCTCTCTCCACACACACCACATACCTCATGTTTTTTTATCTGATACAAAACATGTTTTTCAGCAGAAAACCTTTACAGACAGTGCATCCATTCATACTCTGACACCCGTGTGTGTGTATGCACATTTGTAATCATTGCATAAGAAAAATAAAATGTTCTTTTATAATCTCTGTGCAATGTTGCATTCAATAATAAATCTTGTTATCTAGAAAATGTTCAGGTAAATAATATTATATAATGTTATTGCCCTATTACAGAAAAAAAGAGTTCCAGACAAGCCCTTCTTTTCCAAACTAATCCAAGCTTTCACACTCTTTAAGGATTTAGGTTATCAACTGGAAAGTAAGTTGTTCTTTCCCTCTTTCGTTCCCAACTTTTCTTCAGTCGTTCTCTTTTGATGACTTTTCACCTAGTTTTCTTTATAAATGTTCTTCCTCTCACTAGAATTGCTGCTGCATGTTTTTGGTCAGAATGCTCGATTTAGAATTGTAGCTTTAATTTGAAGTACCCATGAGCCTTTGGGGTGTTAGCTGTTGGGCAAGTCATGTAGTCACAGGTGTTTGCTGTCTTAGTTGTCCTTCGAATGGATAGCTGCACTTGTTTAAAGCATTATGCGGATCATTAAATACGCATGTGGGGTTTTGTGTGTGTGTGTGTGTGTGTGTGTGTGTGTGTGTGTGTGTGTGTGTGTGTGTGTGTGTGTGTGTGTGTGTGTTCATTGACCATGGTCGTTGCTCGTTGTGAAAGAGAGGTTATTGTCCTGGTAAAGGGGGGTTTGCATTGTGTGAGTATTTCCTCTGAGAATCCCATAGAACAGTCGTGTCTCTCTAGACAGTGCGGGACTGCGGACAGTCTGGTTGCTTGAGCTCGACACAAAGATTATGAATAGAGCTATGACTGTTTCACGCTATTATTTATTTATATTCCTCAAGCTCTGGAGGAGATGTTTGAGAGGATAACAAAAGATTTTCAAATCCAAACACAGCCCTTCATGATGGGCATATTTATTGACTTGCTGTTTTCTTGTCTTTATCTGCACATCTTATTTGTTGTTTTTAGTGGTCCACGCAGCAAAGCTATTGTAGGATCCCTATAGTGTTTGTTCTGATTTTCTTGGTATTTTTTCTTCTGCATTTTCTGCACTAAAACTCTTTGGCTGTCAGATAAATTGCAGATTCATACCAGTTCGCTGTAATAAGCACATTTACACTACTGTTTAAACAATGTAAAAAAATAATAAATTAAGACTTTATTCAGCAAAAATTCATTAATTTAATCAAATTTGACAGTAAAGATGTTTATAACGCTACAAATTATATATATATATATATATATATATATATATATATATATATATATATATATATATATAAAATAAATGCGGTTCTTTTGAACTTTCTATTTATCCAAGAGTCCTGATTATAAAGTATCATGGTGTCCACAAAAAATATTGACCATAACCACACAACCTTTTTCAACAAATAATAAAAAATGTTTCTTGAGCAACAAATCAGCATATTAGAATGATTTCTGAAGGATCATATGACACTGACGATTGGAATAATGGCTGCTAAAAATTCAGCTTTGCCATCATAGGAATAAATTACTTTTTAAATATTTTAATAAATGAATAAATAAATGAAAAAAAAAATCTAACTATGTAGGGAGTGGAAATTTGATATATATTTTTTGGCATCCTGCAATTATCAGTCAGCAACAAAAATGGCAATCAGGTGCAATCAAAATTCTGCAGCTAGTAATTATGAATTGGAGTGATTTTCATGACATTTAGTGTGTCTTTGTGTGTATGTGTCTATATACTGTATGTGACCCTCTCTGTGAAAACCCAGCTATAGTCGATTTTTTGTGATTTACTGTTTTCTGTATAAAATCCTCCTTCATAAGGTAAAGAACATTCTGTGTAAATTTAACCTTTTATATCTTTAATATTGACCGAGTAATGCCATGTCAAAGATTGAAATTATAGTGAAATTAATGGTTGAAATCCAAATTAGATCTTGAGACTTTAGCCTGGATTTCACAGAGAGGGTCATATATATAATATGCATACACACAAACATACAACATGTTTGTACACATCCACAATTCTTGTTCTGTAACAAAAATGTATCTTCTTTTTCATTCTACCTAAACCCTGATGATTGATTAGTCTATAATAAGAATTGTATAATTTTCATCTGTGCTTTTCACACTCAAATTCATGGGCCAGGCTAGTTTGAATGTGTATTTTCCACTGCTGCTACTTGTTTGCTTCCATGGCCGTTTGTTACAGTTAGATTTGCTTCCTCACAGATTATATCTTCTGAAGAGGTGCTGTGTTTGTATGTAGTTTAATTTGGCCGTTGCTTGACAAGTCTAGTCTTTCCTGCTGCTAACCATATGGCTCCTCTAATATGGGCTCCCTAATAGACGGCCATGTGTATGTAGCCAATGCATTCATGAACAGGAGCAGGACATCATTTGCTCTCATTATATTCATTGCAAAAGCATGTCCAGAACCAAGTTTAACACTTCTCTGGCATTCAGAGTTTTTGGCTCATGTCTACCCGATACATTTCTCTCCGCGTCCTGTTCAGTATGACCAGACCAACATACCGGTTCAATGCAGTTACATTAAATTTGAATGATTTATAGTAATTTCCTGACATGTTGTTCAGTTTATGAGTCTGTCAATGATTTATCATGCTGCCCCCTCTTTCTCTGTCTGTCTCAGTTTTGTAACATGTTATTCAGTCAGCGAGCTGCTAGTCTGCAGAACCTGTTTCTCCTCTTCTTTCATATGGAAGGATAAGAAAGAATGAGTCGGGAGGGGGTGGTGTGGGTGTTTAAGGGGAAATTTTGGCACACTTCCTCATTTTGTCTTCATAAATAACCATTTTCCTTACCTCCTTCTCTCTTTTCAAGCTCATATTTTTGCAGTACTTAAAAAGAGAAGAAGTGGTATCGAAAGCATTGACTGTAGAATATATGAGTTTAAGTGTGTCTGGGCAAAAAGATCATTCTGTCAAACATGACTTTTAGTAAAGATGTGTATTCTCTTTCTAAATATAGATGTCAGTTATGAGGTTGTCTAGTTTTTCTAGATTTTTTTTCAAATTAGTAATTATTTTAATTAGTGATTTAATGATATAAATGTATTATTGTTTTATTTACTTTTTATTTTAAATATGTAACATTTCTTAATATTATGGTACATAACCAATAAATGCCAGATATTATTGTAAAACACTATTTTGTCTAAATTATTATTTTATATATATATATAATTATAATGTGCAGTATGAAAAATGTATTTCAACTAAAGACTTGCATCGGGTTCATAATTAATTAACTGCTCCGCAAACAGTGTTGCACAGGTGAGCATGTTTGGGTGGAGTAAGTCTCATCTAGAACATATATAACATATTGGATATTTCAAAAAAGCACACATAATAAGCAAAGACTGTGAACCTGCTTACCCTGACATGTTGATATATGTAAGTGACTGACTTATAACTTCTGGCTAGTATGCATGTTTGTGCACGTGCACAATTTCAATGAAAATGTGCTCAAACTGCACCGTGTTCTAAAGATCTCGCAGGTTTTCTGTGTCATTTGCACTAAAATCGTGACATGATATACTGTATCGTGAGGAAGAGAAAGAGAGAAATGTTGTTCATTTGTGTTATCTAGTGTAAAGCTTTCCACCTGAGTGCATTAAACAAATCCTAATTACGTTACTTCTCAAGAAAGTGCCGTGTGCAGAGATTTTTAGTGCTTGTAAATTATATCCTTTTTTCAAGGATGGAAATTTCTACAGCTGGGGAGGGGAAATCAAGAAGCATATAGTCTCTGTTGGTCTTTCATAAACAATAAAATATGAAGTGGTTTCATACTGACTGTGGCATGGCCTGAGGCCCAGGCTTTGGTGGTTTTGTTTGGCTGTCCGGTTGTGCTTGGGCCTCATCTGATATTGATGAAGAAAGAGGACATGCAGAGTGAAATTAGCTTTCTAATTGGAGCTTATGATGCTGCAATATTGTCGGGCTGTTAATGCGTTTCCTCTTCACTATTGCAAGAAAACAGTTCTTATGAATTTCAGATCTATATCAGTCTAAATCAACGGCTCTGTTCCAAAACCGATGTACATGAGCAGCTGCTTTCTATTCTGAGGCAGCATTCTAGCTGAAATGGAACCTGATTTGGAACATTCTACATGGACTGTTACTTAGGCCCCGTTTACACTAGTGCGTTTTCGTTTTAAAACACATAACGGTTTCATTTACACTACTCCGGCATTTTCAAGGTCGAAAACAAAGACTTTTAAAAACGCTACAGACCCCGTTTTAGTTTGAAAACTCCGGGGTAGCGTTTCAGTGTAAACGGACCAAAATGGAGACTTTTGAAAACGATGGTGTGGCTGCCCACATTCACTCTGCGTATCCTTGACGACCGTGTAAACAAAAACATCATGCTCGTTATTGTACCCATAGATATGTATCGGTAGATTCCCCATTCGACCTCTCCAAGCACGCAGACGCGTGATCTAAATAATAGGGTCTACCTATACATATCTATGATTGTACCTGCATGAATGGTTATGTCATGTGACATGCATATTCGGTTGTATTCATAAGTGTCGTAATTGCAGGTCAATTTATATTTATTAGCATATGTCATCAGTTTATCCTATCATTCCCATATCTGCTGCCCTGCTCCCAGTGGATTGAATAGGTCATGTTTAGAGTCCCTATCCTCAGGTTTGATGTTGTATGATAGATGCTGAGTCAACCATAATTTCAACGACACCATTATTGGTTTGTTCCTAGACTGGTTGTGTAAGATGTCATAGGTTGGCAGATCAGGCAGGCATTCAAAAGATCAGAACAGAGAACAGTGTTCTCTTGTCTAATTGAGGACGTGTTGTTTTGTTTTGTTTAGCCTGTGGCACCGCTACTAATCAAGCAATACTTATTTCCAAGGGATAGTAATGACTCACCATATAGTAGACCTATTTAATAAAGCATCACTATGAGATGAAAGTTCAATCAAGGGCTCATGCAGGGAAACTTTCAGTAAACCACACATCTTTATCAGTCATGACCACTAAACCGTATGTATTGATCATCGCTGTTATAAAGCAAAGTGTGCTTATGTTTCACATCAGATGATAAGAGACAGTCATTAATTCTGTAGCACTGTTTTGTATTGAGCTGAAGAAATAATTTACAATATGTTAGAAATATACATATTAGATTGTGTGTGTGCTATACCTCCTGTATTTTAACAGCTGTGAACACTCCCCATTAACATAACATCCACGGGAACGTTGGCTTCCTCACGTTCAAAACAAGCAGCAGATCTGCAGCTGTACAGCAAGAGAGGGAGAATGAGACATTGAGACAAAGAGAGACACTGGCCCTCAAAATAGTATTTGGACACTTAAGCCAGACTTTAAAATGTCTTAATGTCATTGTTTAAATAAAGAAATGTCATACTAAATGGCATTTGTTGGAAATAAATATACCACAAGCACACTTTTCATGCATAATATTTCACAAAAAGAGGTTTGTTAAGTTTAAAATGATAAAACAATGGATATATTGTTCAAAATAATAGCATTTGGACACTTCAGTATCTGGTTGTTACACTGTCTGCATCACTACACCAGTGATAACTCAGCGGAAACAGCTGTGTGAACCTGAGGTGAACTCATTTTAACATCCACTAAAAATTACCCTGATTCCAGTTAAAAATAATTACAGTAGTGACTAGAAGAAGTAAAGTTAGCTCTGAGAAAATACTTTCTTTATTTGTTTGCAGATAACACGTTTGATGTGTCTTTTTGACATTTTTAAGGGCCACTGTAGTGTATATAAGTTTGTGAGAGGGTGTGTACTATAAAAGTTTGGGGTTTGTAAGATTTTTTATAGTTTTTGAACAAAGTCTCTTATGTTTATACAGGTTTCATTTATTTGATTATTGAGTAAAATAAAAACTATAAAAATACATTTTAAAATTTAATGTATTCCTGTGATTGCAAAGCTGAATTTTCAGCAACCATTTTACAGTCTTCAGTGTCACGTTGTCCACATATACATTAAAAAGACAAGTGTAAACGCGCTTCTGATCAGAATGGTATCCGATCAGCGTGTCCTGGTCCAGAGGTAGTCGAGGACACATTGTGATCGGATCTTAGTGTAATGTAAATGCAATCCAGCCATTGTGTCTGCATTCGCAGGTCAACATCACGCAAAAAACATTGCCCCCTCTCTCACGAACTGTCAGAAAAAAAGACTGAGAACACCCGTGTGGAGCGCTATTGAGACTCCTACATTTATCTTTTGATTTGTAAAATGTCCCACGACTGAAAATGCTTTTCAAAAGAAAACCCACCACTTCAGGTTGACTTTGCACCAGGCCATTCTCTGCAGACTTATTTAAATACTAAAGAAGTTAGATTATTTAATACTAAATAATTATTAAATAAATAAATAAGTACTAAATAAGTATTTATTTAAGTTACTTATTTAATACTAAATAAGTTTAGTTTTGAAATGTTTTATGCATTTGTCATTTTATTTAATTTCTCAATTTTCGTAAATTTGTATATATAGTATTTATAGAGTTTTAACTTATAGTTTTAGTTACTTTTTCTTATTTGTAAGTGGATAAAAGCGTCTGCTAAATGACTAAAAAGTAAAAGTAAAGTAGATACTGCTTGATAGGATCACGGTGATCACATGTTAATGCCGAGTGTAAACGCAGCCTGCGTGCTAACATGCTGTGTAGTTTGTGCTTTGGAAGTGCATTTCCTCTGACTGTCTGGATGATTATGTGTGTGTGTAGTGTACATTTGTATCGGTGTTCCTAGCGGACCGCACCTCTTTCAGGAAGACAGATGCAAGACTGAGCTGCTCCAATCAGTCCGGTTCTCAGAATTCCCAAGCTCAACCAAAGTACTAGACTGAGAGAGGAACATGGGAAGTTGGGTGGGAGAAATGACCTGTGACATAGAGGATATAAGGATGAAAGAGTGAGAGGAAAGGTGGATCTTGTGATGGAGGAAAGCACTGTTGAATGGTTATACAGTATGTTTAGTGTCATGAAAAGAGCTATTGAGCCTGAGCACAGTCTACAGTCATTGAACTCTCACTGTAATGCAAGTTCACTGGCCTTAGCCAGGCAGAGACACTCTCAGAAGATATAGAAAAAAGTCTAAAATTAACACTGAAAAGACCAGTAAATAAAATGGTGCTACTTTCTATTTTTGCAATAACTTTCCAAGGAATTGTAATGTAATATTATGTCAAACTATGAGAATTTGACACTTGTTGATTTAACCAATGCAAATAATTCAAGTCAGAGTCTTAAATAAATAAATACAACTTATGTTCCGATTTCAGTTCTGCATCTTCCAAAGGCTTTTACCCAGTGTGGAATATTCTTGCGTTAACCAAAGCAAATATATTATGATCATGATGTATAGTCTTTATGTTTTTATGACAGGTGCTGTTTTAAAGTCAGCTTGTTTATGATGTTTTTTTATGTTGACACCGTAACCTGCACCTTTTCATATTAATATGCAAGTAAAACAACAGCTAAATAATCCTACATAATTTTATTTTCTCACCACTGTATATTTTGGACCCTGCATGCAAATAACTGACCCAGTGAGCCCATGCTATGTTAGCTTAAAATAATTTGTCCAGCAAATTAGAATGGCAGTGAATTATTAAAGCAGCAGATTTTAATGCTATTCCTTAAGACATTGTATCTCTCTTTTTGCAGTTCTTATTAGTCACACATAGGATACTTGCATTGATCTATTGAACAATGGGGACATGTTTGGGCAGGTCACGACTGGGTCAATGGTACATGCATTTATAGTGAAAAGACAATCATTACACCTTTTGCACAATTAAACGATAAGAGTTGATAATGACTAAACCCTAAAGTTGAATGAATACCCCAGTCTACTGCAGAATTAGTGTTTATTTGCCTGTGCCTCTTTCCTGTTGCAATATTGACTTTAAGAGGATCTTTGTTTAACACAAACAGAGTAAGACTTTTAACAATGTCAGAATAAATCAGACAAATTGCAAAAACAATAAATGTGGATTGTGGGTTACTGAAATCATATATTTCCCTTCTTTTTATTGTTATTTTTACATTGTGCTTATTGTCACACCATATGGTCTAAAGTTCAAGGCTGCAAAGACTTTAGTCAGCTTGCAACACTTTTTTTGCATACAGAGCAGCAGATACATTCGGCCATAAAAACATATCACTCCAAGTCATCGAATAGACTGAGAAACAACTTCATTTCAAAGTTAGACTACTTTTTTCTTTCAGAGGCACTAAGGTGGGGGAGTGAGGGTGAAAAAAACAGATTGGACCCTGAAACTGTTGTTCTGTTCTCTGATTGGCTGACTACTGTTGCTAGGCTTATGTCTTTTGTGTTTTTTTCACTTTCTTCCCCGTTCTCTGATAGGTCAGAGTGGAACTGGAACTGGTTCAGACTAGGGCTGTGTCAGGCAACTTTTCTGCCACTTGTTGAACATCCGAAGGCTTGTGGTTTTAGCGTGGCTGCTCGCTCAGAACAAGAAAAACAACAGCGCAGAGACACACATTCACACAGAGAGGCACTTCTACAAACACAACCTGTTACTCAGAAAGTGTTCACATAATTTCACCGGCAGAAAGTTACGAACAGAGCCAGAGTTATTGGCAGATGTTAGCTATTTTTCTCACAGCTCCAAGAAATCAGCATATATATAGTCTTAAATGAATGGATTTTCACAGTTGAGGAAATACTAAAGATAGTAAAGAACTATCTCCATAGTTGGAATTGTGAGTTAGAGTTATATTTAATGAAAAATATTTAAACTTTAGTAAAAGTGAAGAAAATGCGGAAATAAAATAAACTTCCATCTGGTAAATGATCATTTCCTTGTTTAACATGTTTTACTGGTACAAAAAAATTAATTAGATTATTTGTATATTCTTCTAAGAAGTATATCAGATGCATATGTCTGGACATGTTCCGCTTGTGTGATGCTTAAATGACTTCATTATTAATACTTGTTTTGTGGTCTATTTCCATAGATATAACCAACTGAGCAGCTGAGCCCAATGTTATGATACGGTGTGTTTACAGTAAAGCCTGAAGTTTGTTCTCAGATAATAGTTATGGCTCTTTTAGGGGGAGGTGGGCGCAAGGCAAACGCTGACCATTCTCTTCTGTAGGTTTGCTGAGCCATAGGGCTCAGTGGGCCTGGTTAACCATCCCCCTATCACCAGAGAGAGTGCTGACTCCTGCTCTGGTCTGTTTACACCCCCTCAGCCCCCCGATGTAGGACGGTCCCTTCAGACACAATGAACATGCTGAATAGCTACTCTTCATCTCCTGAGCGATGCCAAATCCACATGCTTTGACAGCCTTCTGCTCGTGCACAGGACTTTAATTCATGTTTGTTATTCCACAGTATATTCTACAATAGTGCATGTCAACATATAGAGGGAAATATAAGACATTGTGCTTTGTGTATTATGCTTTAGTTGTGAATCATTCAATATGTTGGTAAGATTGAAGCTCAACTGTATGAACAAAATTCTAAAGTGCATTGCATCATCTTGACAAATTACTTTTTCCTAGTTTAGTCGATTGAACACCAAGGCACCTGTAGAAGGTTTTGTTTTGTCCTAGAAAACAATCCATCTCTGAGCCAAAAGCGTCACTGTATCTATTAGGTGCATTGACTTGTCCCCTGTGGGGCGTATGACAGCAGGAATTGATCTTGGCTTGTTTTTCACTGTAGTCCATGCCGTCATCCTTATTCTCAATGTGGGGCTTGTTTACTGCGGTTCGCATTTGCTTCAGGAAAAACATCCCCTCCCACTTGCTTGGGCTACTTAAATCTGTCCCTTTCACCGAGCAGTTGGAACAGCAGGAGGTAGCAATGTCATATAGGCTAGATAAATCATGATTATGTAAATAGGTTTATTGGAAGACCGAGTTAAAAGTATGTTAAGTATTAACCAACATTAGAAAGCTTTTCCAGTCATACCTTAGCAAGCAAAGAAAAGCTCCCTATCAAAAGTGCATTGAGATCAGCTCAACAATTTGCAGACAATTTCCATATAAATCAGTTAAATAAATATATATAAATAAATAAAACGTTTTAAATGTTTAGTTCCCAAAACATTTTTTTAATTCTGTCGTTTGCTTTCATTCAGGTTGTTCTAAGCCTGACTTTCTGGTGTGAAACACAAAAGGACATGTTAGGCAGAATGTGTTTCATTTTATATTTAATTCCAATAAATGGCTATCGTTCTTCCTAACATGTTCTTTTCACTAATGAAAGGGGTTTGCAACGACGTTAGGGTGTATAAATGATGACAGAATTGTCTTTTTTGCGTGAACTACCGTTTTAAGTCGCCTGTAGGTGCAAGTCTCTTTTAACCCCGCCTCTTTGGCGTTGATTGGACAACCTAGGTTGTTTTCGCAACGCGATTGGCCACTGGGCTCGTCAGTCTTATTTACAGCCTGTTATTTACCACAAGAGGGCTAGGAAAGACTGGGTATTCTGCTCGGGAGTTTCAACAGCTGATATGAACGGATAGCGTAACCAAATGCCTCAAGAAACCACGGGAGCTAAAACGAAAACTAGATAGTCGCTCTAATTTTTTATTTAGAAGCAGAAAAGCGCAATATGAGGCTCGCATCGGCATCTAATGAAACTAACGTTAACGTTATGGAAAACTCCTCTCTCACCATGACAGACTTGTTCAAAATGTGCACACAGTGCGAGCGGCTTAGTAAAAAGGTAAGAACGCGAATAAGAGCTTAACATCGAGTTTATCTAATGACAGATGTGCGTTTAGTTAACCTGTTTTGTTAGTCTACTTTTTTCATTGATTTTAAATATTGTCCGTTTATTGAGTCCGTTTGCTGCAGTGCAGTCAATTCTTTGTACTTGCACCATGAACACTGCTGGCTTGTTTTTTACTCAGTCTTCTGTCATCGGATCAATATACACTGATCTTTTATCAATGACTGACAGTATTAAAGTCAGTGTCACATTGTCTAAATGCAGTTTTGTTTTTTATTCAAGCAACGCATTACAGTTATATATGCAAGTTTGCCATTGTTGCTGCAAGGGAGCAGATTGAATTGCTCACGGCGTCAAGTTTAATAGCATTAAATACTGTATTTTTAAAGGATTGCTTGTATATTCCTGTCTGAGTCAGCTATTTTGGCATGATTATGTCACTGGTATATTGCTAACTCGGACAATTTTTTTTTTTCATAGTGAATCTAGGTTGTTTTGAGTCATTCTCTTTGTCTCTTTGAATCATTTTCTTTGACAGCTTCTATAGTATCAATCACAGATGAATGATGTTCAAGGTCTGACTGTTGCTACTGATTGTATTATGTATTGTGTTATGTATTCTGAAGAATTTATTTTCTAGCCCAAGCCAGAGAAAATTGTAGAACCAGCCATTGATATTTGAGCTGAGGAAGGATGTTGTTTTTCAGCTCTCAGTCTGATGTCAGGATTTCTTAGATATAATCGTTGTAGTTTCATGCCAAGTGTTTCTCTCTGGTTTTGATATTTACGTCATGTAATCATGTTATTGATTTTGATCTTTTTAGGATGTTGGAGTGCGAATTCCCAGACCGGTGAGAAATGGACTGAGTAGATTCATACCAGAAAGAGGTTAGTGTTGGTGTTAACATCAACCCTGCTGGATTTAAAGTTGGCACGAATCTCACTCCAAACATTTTAATCAGAAAATTGAATCTTTTTTTGGGGGCATTAACAGCTTTTGTCATCGCAGTCTGGTGAAACTATTTTAACAGTAATTAATTCCCCAGGTTTACCTCATCTTTATTCCCCTGTTGTCCCAGATACTTCAAGTCAGTAAATTGGATGAAAGAATACAGTCGATTTTTGAGGACGCCTTTGCAGTGCTTGGTCGCCTTGACAACATCTCCTTAGTGATGGGGTTCCATCCTCAGTATCTGGAGAGCTTTCTTAAGACACAGCATTACCTGCTTCAGATGGACGGTCCATTGTCTCTGCACTGCAGTCATTACATAGGGATAATGGTGAGATTGCAGACTGTGTTTTTGTATGCAACTCAAAAATCTCATTGATAGATTTTTCTAAATGCGTATTTGTCTTCAACAGGCTGCTGCCAGGCACCAGTGCACGTATCTGGTCAACCTGCACGTGAATGACTTCCTGCAGGTCGGAGGGGATCCCAAGTGGTTGAATGGTCTGGAAGAAGCCCCACAGAAGCTGCAGGCTCTTGGGGAGCTCAATAAGATCCTGGCCCATCGCCCCTGGCTGCTCACCAAAGAACACATTGAGGTATGACTTCAACCTCACAGTCATACCTGGATACTCACCTACAGCTGTTACGCAACTCTAACAAGTGCAGAGAAGTTTTAGAATACTGTTAGAGACAACTATTAGGTATTAGGTCAGTCTGGTTTCAGTAGATATGAATTGTATTAGTTGTAATGGAGTTATAATAATATGTGTAATTCATAATATTTGTAAAGAAAGTTTTTGAAAACCGTAAATAAGTTGCATTCCCTGTGTATGGAAAACATGCTATTACTTTTTACGTGAAGGTAAATCTTTTACTTGAGTCATTAAACTGAAATTTTCTTGAAACAGAAAAACCACCTCAAACCAGCACAAATACCAAGAGTACATTACTAAGAATACGATTTCTCAAAATGTTTTCCTTCTCTAGTGTTGTGGACACTTATATTTAATTTTGTCTTTTTGTAACAGCGTCTACTGAAGGCAGAGGAGCACAGCTGGTCGCTGGCCGAGCTGATCCACGTTGTGGTGCTACTCACACTCTATCACTCTCTGGCCTCCTTTACATTTGGTTGTGGCATCAACCCTGACATCCACACAGATGGAGGACATACGTTCAGGCCGCCCTCACTCAGCGGTTACTGCGTTTGTGACATTGCCAATGGCAACGGTGGCCTGGAGGAGATGTTTGGGAACCAACAGGTGAGACAAAGGGAAATGTATTCAAAGAAGATTTTCAAATTTTTGCTAGTCTTCCATCCAGTGGTTCTGAAAATAGATCTGTGGAATGCATGGAGTGCAAGGTTCAAATTCTAACTATAGAGTGTACATACACTTGTGATGACCTAGATTCCTGTACGCTTGTGTTTAGGTGTCCGAGTTGTCTGGCGAGGTGGAAGTGCTGATGGAGAAGATGAAGCAGCTCCAGGAATGTCATGACGAAGAGGAAGCCAGTCAGGAGGAAATGGCCACTCGTTTTGAGAGGGAGAAGACAGAGAGCATGCTGGTGGTCACCTCGGGTAAGTGGATTTTTTTTAGGTTTGTTTCAAACAATGGTTCAAGGATGACTTGTATTAAAACAACATGTTTGGTCAACAGAGGATGAGGAGTGTGTACCATCCAGAGATATTTCAAGACACTTTGAAGATCCTAGTTATGGCTACAAGGACTTTTACAGAAGAGGAGAACAAGTGCCCACCCTCAGAGTGCAGGTGAGAAGAAAGCCACATTGTTTTGCTTGTTGCCGTTGGTAGTCAAAAGAAAATGGAGGACTAAAATAACAAAAAATATGATATTTTCTTCCCTTCACAGGACTATAGTTGGGAAGATCATGGCTTTTCCCTTTTGAATCGGTTGTATCCGGATTTTGGGCAGCTTCTGGATGAAAAGTTCCAGATCGCATACAATCTGACGTACAACACAATGGCGACACACCAGGGTGTGGACACTTCCATGCTTCGACGAGCCATCTGGAACTACATCCACTGCATGTTCGGGATTCGGTAAGTCTCTCTGCTTTTTATTACAATTTATTTAGATATTAGATGCTATTTTATTTGAATTGAGTTATTTAAATCATATTGCTGAGGTGTCTTTCTTTCTCTGTCTATTACACGACAGGTACGATGATTATGATTATGGAGAAATTAACCAACTGCTAGACCGCAATTTTAAAGTCTACATCAAAACTATGGTGCGCACTCCAGAGAAGATCACCAAGAGGATGTACGACAGCTTCTGGAGGCAGTTCCAGCACTCTGAGAAAGTAAGAAGCACTTCACACCAAACAAATGAACAGACAACAGGTTCTTTTTAAAGGTCAAATCGTCTCCGTTCGAGTTAATAATGATTCTTTTATTTTGTCTTTCAGGTCCATGTTAATATGCTTCTTATGGAAGCGCGCATGCAGGCAGAACTGCTCTACGCTCTGAGAGCTATCACTCGCTACATGACATGAAGTGCTGTTCTTGTCTACTCTTTTTATTAAATTTTTGTACTGTTGTTGACGTTGGACACTTAAATAAACGACAAAAAAAAATGAAAAAATAAAACTGAGGAAGAAGAAGAACGGGTGGCGGCGGAGGGCGATGACAAGGTTGTTTTGTTAAAAGAAGGAAAAAAACAACTGTCAACAGAACCTACTTGCTGAATCACTTGTGTGGCTGCTCAGCCTGCAGTGCCAAAACTGGCCACTGGGGGGGAGTGGGGCCATCTGAGCAGAATCCGTCTTGTGTGTAAGAAGACAAGCTGAGACTGCGAGCTTCTGGAGGGCACACCTCCTTTAGTATTTCAAATGCATCTGCGATACGATGCCATATAATCATATCTTCTTTTTGTGAGAGATAAAAAACACAAATAGCAACTCCAGCGCCAGTGCAGAAATACTGCACTAACATGACTATCTATCTACTAGTGTGTTTTTTTCCATATTGTTTTATATTGTTTTAATTCTTAATTATTGTTCAGCAGTGGCTAGAGATAGAAGCATTACTGATTTTGCATAAACGCGTGCCTAGTCATGCGCAGCACTGGCAACAGATGCTGAAGTGCCATCTGTTCACGCTGCTTTTCTCAATTGAGAGGCCTCAAGACACCCAAACCATCACCCATTTGTATAAGCTAATCCAGGAACGATTGTGTTAGTGTGAGTGTGAGAGCGCAATTCAAAATCATAGCTGTCTGAGCCCTTGTTAGAGTTTACTGTAAGACACCACTTTGTTTCATTGTGACATATCCAATGTGTGAACGCTATGGGGGGGGGTAGAGAAAAAAATCCAAACATAGGCTCATTTTGTGGTTTCACGCATGAAAAATATCAAAGCACTTTTTTAAACCATGTTAAGCTTCAGCTTTTATGTAGCCATTTTGTTTCGATGACCGTTTTCTGTCTTTTTTTATTTGTGGTAGTGACTTTCAAAGCGGAAAGGTCTTCCCTTTGTGATGTGCTTCCTGTTGCTCTGATCCATCCACCTTATTTGTCTTCCTTTGGATACACGGTCATCTTAACTCCTTGTTTTTACTTTGGGGTTTATTATAACTAAATACCTCCTGTTATGTATCCATAAATATCTAAGTGCTGTCTGGTGAGCAGAACTTTGTCTACAATCTGTACAGAGCTAGACGCTGAACCAGGCGACCCGCACGCTTGTGGGGTTAAACCAAGCTTGTTCTCATTATCAGAACTTTAACCAGTGTAACTAAGCAGTTTTGTTTCGAGTGTGTGTGTGTTCTTTTCAAGCGGGGTGGATTCTCTGCTGTCTTTTTTTGTTTACTAAACCAGTTAAGTACTGCATTCTGATGATGGCAGGACTAGAGGGATGGTACTTTTTCATTTGGAGATGAATATGAGGAGGTTTTAAGTCAGACTTGAGAGACTAATGTCAGTTACTGACAATTTTATAAGAAATTATTTGTTAAAAAATAAATAAAACATGGTATTTCACTGGTTGTATCATTTGTAATTTAATCAAACTTTCGGTTTTCTTCCCAAAAAGTCACATTTGGATGATGCATTACACCAAACATTCAGTATTAAATAAGATTTGAACAGCCCAGACACCTCATACCACGAGAACTGAAGGTTATTTTTGTGCTTATTAACAATAACACGCTTTAAGATATCATTTATATAGCTTTTAGGTCACATAATCAATGGTTTTATGTCCATGAACATCCACCCACTTGTAGCAAAGTGATAAATCAGCACAGACACCACAGGCCAATAGAAAAGCATCCCCTGCTGTGCACTAATGATTTAAACACAATGTTGAACACGGCAATTCATCCTCTCACAGCGAGGATTAAAGAAAGCAACATTGTTGACCTGGAAACCAATAAGGAAATTTTCCCTTTATTGTTTATAATTTCCCTGTTTGTGGTTATGAGGCTGGTGGTCATTTAGTGCCAGTAAATGGTCATTAAATGGAAATCACCATAGGCTAGTTGTTGCTCATTTTAAAAGGATAATGCGAGAAGTTGGGTTCCCCTCTTAATAACGATAAAATATCTGGTTCTTTTCTGAAAAAGTCCCTTGGATGTTGTGCAGGAGTTAAACAGCTTCAGACTTCACATGATGGAAACAGAGGAAAACATTCAATCTCAGTAAACAGTGATTTGAATAAACTTCACACAAATCCCATTTTGGTCATTG
The DNA here is from genome assembly GCA_027564155.1 of Gymnocypris eckloni scoliostomus. NCBI lineage: Eukaryota > Metazoa > Chordata > Actinopteri > Cypriniformes > Cyprinidae > Gymnocypris > Gymnocypris eckloni. The sequence goes on from CM050412.1 coordinate 28,436,608, forward strand.
GTTTTAAGCATGCATGTAAATGACCTCTAGGGCAGCTTTGTAAACTTAATATTAATGTATAGACTGTAGCTGTGAAGTGTAACCTGTTAAAAGGAGGGAGGCCGGTGCCATATTATATCAGTTTGATGTGATCGTATTAAGGAAGTATGACAATGTTTCTATTCTGTGTTCCTTTCCTGGAAGTATCGGTTTCATAAAGCCTTTGAGATCATGGAGATGCTCTTGAGTGATTTTTGCATGTACATTAGTTTGGTGTTTATGAACATAGGCTTGCCTTCTGCCTGACACAAGTCTTGCTTTCTCCTATACAGCAGCATAAGGTTGTGTAATAAACATTTGAACTATTTTATTTAAAAAATGTGTTGGTCATAATTGACAAATTCTCTATGTTCACAATATCAAAAGAGACATTTGTATTAAAGTGCTCATTCTTCAGCTTGTAGGTGTACATACAGTACATGCATATATACACACAGACAAGCGTGTGACATCTGGAGAGGAGGAGTGTGTCAGCGGAGCTTACGGAACGATGCCAGTAGTGTCTTCAATATAAAAACGCTGTCTAAGCCTCTCAGCTACAGGCAAGAAGAGCAGCTCCCAGCATGCTTGCTGAACCTGTCTGACTCCATCATCAGAAGGCCACTGTAAAGCTCCTCTGTCTGTTCAAAACACAGGACAAAATGTCTACATTAAGCTCACACACCCAAAAAAATCATACATTTCTTCATGCCAAACTTACTGTCAACTGAATAAATATAATTGAATTAAATAACAATTAACAGTGTAGTATATGTATTTTACAGTGTTTGTGTATTAAAATAAACAAATTAATAAAATATATACCATATTGTGTTATATATATATATATATATATATATAAACACATTTCATTAATATAATAATCTAATCTGTGCGTGTGTGTGTGTGTTTATATAACTAATAATTTGTATTAATAATATAATACAATATAATGTATATTATAATTCAATCTTATTAGTGAAATTTGTTATTTTAATTATTTTCCATGTACAAATGCATTATTTGAATATCATCGACTGTTGAAAGCTATAACTTTGATCACTTTTTGAGCATACTTTATAAAGCCAGTCCGAATGCTTGTGCGTTTATGTACCCGTGTAGAGCCGCAAGATCTCCAACAGCTCTTGAGTGTGTTGCAGCTCTCCATCTAAAGAGCAGTTCCACAGAGTCTGACACACCACAGCGGCCAGATGCCAGTCCTGAGGCCCGAAGTCACGCAGACAGTCAATAAGCCTGCAATATGGAGAGAGAATGCATAGTGCTTATACATATTACAGTACATTTAAAAGTTGAAAGCACACTAAACAGAGAGGCGAGTTACTTCTGAACGGTTCCCTTGGCCCTCAGCATGGCCCTGTTGCCTGGATCTGCAGAGAGGTTGATGAGAACTCCACATGCAGAGAAACACACATCAGGGGTCTTGGAGTCCAGGAGGGTTACCACATACTGCTCCACTGAGACACAAAAGGCCAACACAAACGTCAGCCACTGGGGCTTTGGAGACAGAAAATATGGCAGAGAGAGTGTCTCACACCTTTTTGCTGCACGATGAAGAGTCTCACGTCTTTGATCTGCGACAGATTTCCAAACACACGTGTGGCCTCCAAAACAGCATCCATACTGGAGCTCAGCAAGAGCTTTAGAAGCACTGCAATGACAGAAGGACAGGCAGGAGAGGACATTACTGAAGCACCAAAACAGATGGAACATACAGACTGTGTTCACACACACACACACACACACACACACACACACACACACTTACACTGTGAGATGTGTGTGTGCTGGGAACGGATCACTGAGCTCTCGCCTTGGTAGAAAGACAGGTTGTTGATGGTGGCCACGGCATTAATCACTAACTCTTCACTCTCCTGCACACACCTGTACTCTGAGAGACAAGGACAAAGACACAGAAAACTTACTCACAGAACGGCATAAATAACAGAGTCGGGATGCATTATAAATACAAGTAGCCTAATTCATTGTGTATGTTTATTTCCTTGATCAGAAGATTCGAATAGCGACACTAAAAATTGAAAGCACTAAGAAATTCAGAACATTGTTATATCTAGCTAATTTCAAACATGGTTATTATAGTTAACAAAAATTACTAGTTAAAAAAAAAAGCTAGCTGACAAGATAATGTTTTCATTTATTTTAACTTACTAAAATAACCTAAATAACTACTAAAATAACTAAAACTGAAATAAAAAGTCATTTAAAAAAGACAAGATCAACACAAAAACTAGAACTTTAAGTAATTTAAAATGAAAGCATAAAATATCAAATAAAAACATGAATAAAATGTTAATAAAACATATAATTGTATCTCAGTGATACTAAAACAAGACTGATCTCAAAATTATTATTTATTTTTCTATTATGCAATATAATGCTGTGATGCCTAAATTCTAGAGATCGACCGATATATCGGTTTACCGATATTTTTCACGATATTTAAGCATTTTACCATTATCGTTTATTGGTTTGAAAAAAAATATATATATATATATATATATTTTTTTTTTTTTTGTCACATACACAATTATGCAGAGTATAACTAGCAGTGAAATGTGTTCTCTGTATTTGACCCATCCAAGTTCACACACACATGGAGCAGTGGACACACACACACACACACCTGGAGCAGTGGACACACACACACACACACACACACACACACCTGGAGCAGTGGACACACACACACACACACACACACACACACACACACACTTGGAGCAGTGGACACACACACACACACACATGGACACACACACACACACACACACACTGAGCAGTGGACACACACACACACACACACACACTGGAGCAGTGGACACACACAAGCAGTGGACACACACACACACACACACACACTTGGAGCAGTGGACACACATTGGAGCAATGGACACACACACACACACACACACACACACACACACCAGTGGACACACACACACACACACACACACACACTTGGAGCAGTGGACACACACACACACACACACACACACACACACACATTGGAGCAGTGGACACACACACACACACACACACACACATGGAACAGTGGACACACACACACACAGACTTGGAGCAGTGGACACACACACACACACCACACACACACCTGAGCAGTGGACACACACACAGACTTGGAGCAGTGGACACACACACACACACACCTGGAGCAGTGGACACACACACAGACTTGAACAGTGGACACACACACACACACACACACATATGGAGCAGTGGACACACACACAGACTTGGAGCAGTGGACACACACACACACACACCTGGAGCAGTGGACACACACACACACAGACTTGGAGCAGTGGACACACACACACACACACACACACCTGGAGCAGTGGGCACTGTTCACTCAGGAGAAGCTCCAGCACAACCACCGCATGTAACTTTATACAAGATTCACTTGTTTAAAACACACTAAACTATATTAACATTTACTATAGAACCATTATTTCGCCAATAAACATCTCTATCGAAATTAATTATTTATTATCTCCACAAGCGATCGCAGTTTGAGTAGTTCTGTGTAAATAGATAAACCGCTGTCAGCAGTTATTCATAATTTAGAATGACAAAAACATTTTAATAATTCTGATAAAACATGCCAGTTAAGAAATGCAATAAAATACGATGTTTTGTTTGTTATAGCTTATTTCAATATTCCAGAGAATATTATTCAGTGAATTATTCTCCACTAATTAAACAGCTTAAACAGTCTATTAAACAGCTTATAAACCTAAAACTGTAGTTTAAAATAAAGTTGATATGACTTCTGTCCTTTATTTTGTCCATTTGAAAACATTAGACATTCTTTTGCTTACTGTTAATATCAGTGTTGCTGATGATGCTTTTTATAAATAAAATGTTTTTATTGTTGTAATTTTAAGATTAAATTTTACATGAAAATGTTAATTTTCAACAGTTTTTTGTTGTTAAGATGACTGAAAGGAGGAAAAACCAAAGCGAAGAATAGACTTACGTCACTCTGTTATTTATTTACTTTATAACAGTAAATAAATATCGGTTCTGAATATCGGTTATCGGGTACATAAACATACAAATAATCGGTATCGGTTATAAAAATCAAAATCGGTCGATCACTACTAAATTCATATATATAATTTAAAACCACTTATAGTTTGGCTTTCTTAATTTTATTTTGATTTGATTAATATAATATTATATTAACATCAGCCATTGTAACAACCATGTTTGTTTGTTTGGTCGGATTGATTGCCCTTTGTATAACCAGTTTTATTACAATCACCGTGGTTAAACTATGGTTAATGTAGCAAAATAATGGTTAATTTGAGGTTACTTTGGTTTAACTACAATAATTGGGGTTTTGGTTTTATTTGTACTAAAACCATGATTGGTTTTCGTAATGGTTTACTTGCCTCTTTTTGTACCTATTCTGCAGGATATAGGTGGCGCTAAATAAGTGCCTGTATGAGTGTGTCATTGAAATATCAATTCAAATGATTAGTTCAATCAGAAACCAAACTACAACTGCCTGAACGAGTCACTTAATCGTTCAACCAATTTGTTCTAAAAACTAATTCTTGCAGAGATTCAGTTGTGGCTTTGTTTTAACTTTAGTTGTCGGAGCAAAAACAGACAGTAACTACTATACATATTTTTATTTACACCCCATTATATGGCAAACTACTGCGACGAATACTTAATTTCACATTCACCTGTCTAGACCAGTTATAGTACAGCAGCTACCAGATGTTCAATTCTTGGTACTGAAGATCAGATCGCATCAGGTGTCACTTCCTTCTTAAGTTTCAAAACCATTCGTCTGAGTTTTAGTCAGTACTTCACGATAAATCCGAAATTGAGGTAGTCAGAATCTACCAGCGCGTGTGACTGTATTAAGATCCTGTATTTCCCGTTCGAAGTGCGGTTTGCTCTGTCAGTGTTTGTGCGTCACGCTGCACAGCATGTGTTCGTTTCGAAACATCCTTTTGTTGTGGTGAATGCTCTGTCATTTTGCCCTTGATTTCTCAGTTTCTTTTTCCTTCTCGATTTTTATTTTCATCATAACAGGATGTCATTTTAATGTACCAGACATAAGGCAGATAAGCGCGAAACAATAAATCTCCCACCCATTTCCTCTCTAACTGTGCACATCTTGGTTCTACAAACTACAGCATCCTCTAACTGTCATTTCTAACTGCAGGAATCGAGCAGAAAGTTGTAATATTATTTCTCACATTCTAAAAACGATACGGGATGTTTATTTCCACAGGACACAAATCTCTTTCTCTATTTCAAAAAGGAAATGCATAACCACCTCTTCACACTAACATGCCTGCTTCTGAAACCTTCACATGCAGAACCAAAACCGAGCTTCCAATCATCACCATCAAACCAGTGCTGCAACATCTCCGAGAACACTAGGCTGCACAAAACAGTCAGTTTACAGTCTGGCTCTTCTCGTCATTGGAGAGGATGCAGTCACTTGAGGGCCTATGCCAGTAACTGATATGAAGAGAACAGCATGTGATTGCACTGTGCAGTGCAACCAACTTGCACATTCATTCGAGTTCAAGGAAGTAAACTTAGCCTGAAACATCTGTGTTGCTGTGTGTTTAAAGTCACATCGCTTCTGCTAAGCATTGGTGCACAATGCTTTAAGAGTGACAACTGCATTGAAATGCATTAGGGAATGCACTACAGTATCTGTGAAGTACATTCCCAGTGTTTTCTGTAAACACTTGTTTCTTTTTTTGTTGAATAAACTATGAACTAATTAACCACATAGAGGAGTGCGTGTTTATTGTATGGTTATGTTTTGTACCCAGCACTTCTAGCAGCAGCTGTACACACAGTGTGTTGGCAGCCAGTGCCGTGCCCACGGTGGGATGGATGGCCAGGTTGGCCAGCAGTCTGATCAGTTTGACCAGGACGTCCTCTCTCTCAGGGGCACGGCATTGCTCAGGAGGCGATGGTGTTTCCTGGTAGACCTGAAAAAGATCTAAGAGGACATCTATCCCGCCTTCCTCCTCATAGACTCTCTCTCTGGCTTCAGTGCTCTTGGCTGTCAGATTTCCTAGTGTGAACAGGAGACGCACTACTAGATCCTGCACATAAAAAAGACAGAGGACAAGTGTGTTTACTAGTAGGTCTAAGTTAAGGTGACAGCACATGCAATTAATAACTTTAATATTCATATATTAACGCATTTATTCAATTTGACTTATTTGGCATTAATATATAAATGATTACATAAGACCCTCGTATAACCCATTTCTTTCTTTGTTTCTATCTATCTATCTATCTATACACAGTCGAAGTCCAATGTTTACACTTTGCAGAATCTGCAAAATGTTAATTATTTTACCAAAATAAGAGTGATCATACAAAATGTGTAAACAGTTTTTTTTCTTCATAAAGCACAAGTTGCGTAAATGTACATTATATATAATGCACACAAATAAATACTAAAACTTACAGACCTATTATTTACACAAAAAATGTAATGGTACATATACAAAAATAATGAGATAAATTAAGATTAAATATTTAAAAACAATTTACAGGCCTGATGTTTAGCAATTTGATGGTCCACTAAACCCATGCAAAATCACGTGAAACTCCTGTGAATCTAGGTTAACTTTATTTTGTCAGATGGTTTAAACAGATTTTCAACAACTCCTTTGTTTTCTTTTATAATGTATGAAAAAGTGGGGTGCAGAGAGAGACCTCTGCAGTCTAGAGGACAGTATGTCTCTATGTGAGGCACAGAGTGTGTGTGGATCTGTGTTTATGATACCTAGTACACAGTGTGAACTGTGTTTATTCTTTATGAGTTTGGGAGCACATGATCTCATTACTCTTAGTGCCAGAAGGAAAGAGAGAGACGAACATCTGAAATGTCTGTACTGAAATAAAATGAACAGAAACACACACACACACACACACACACACACACACACACACACACACACACACACACACACACACACACACACACACACACACACACACACACACACACACACACACACACACACACACACACACACACACACACACACACACACCTTCATAGACCACTGCTCAAGTTTCACTTGAGAGAAGAAAGCAGAACATGCAGCCTATATGCTTACGTATGTGTGTGTGTGTGTGTGTGTGTGTGTGTGTGTGTGTGCTTGTTTCAGAGTATATCTTAGTGCGTGTGGACAGTACACATATACTTGGGCCAAATTCACCTGTTTCCTGCTATGTTTGCCAAGCAGGTCCAAAAATAGGCTGCAGCAACGTGGCGTCTCAGCTAGTGCATGACAGCATTCAGTGTAGGTGGACAGCTTGCTGGAGACCGAACACACAAGCATATTCACACACATCACATGGCACAACTTTATCAACATTAATCAAAAAGCTCAATTCCTCAAAATAAAATTAGAACTTACCAAGCATTTTACAGCATGCATTACAAAACTTTTAACCAGTGGTTCTCACTCAGGGGGCCGGGGCCCATTGCAGGACCTAAGAAAACTGCTAAGGGGAACTAAGGATGACTTCAAATAATTTGAAATAAAACATTAAAATTACTGACTTGATTATTGATTTAATTCAAATGTTTGTTAACAGTTTTTGATACGTAAATTATGTTTGATTTATAAAACATCAAATATTTTAAGGAATTCTTTGTATTGTTGAATTTAAAACCTAAAAATTCAATGTATTCATAGTTTTACATATTTATACTTATAGTTATCTTACATTTATTTATCCTTATATTTGATAACAAATTTAATTAGCATCCATGAGCAATATATATATATATATATATAGAAGAAAAGTCTAAGAAAAATGAATATGAGATACTGGGATTTTAACAATCTAAACGCATGGTCAAAAGCGCACGGCGCAAATGCACTCAGGGCATGTCCGAATCCACTTTTGCTAGTTTAACAACGGGAAAACAGTCGGCGTGCCCGGGGGCATGGTTTAAATGGGTTGTCTCTATTCTCTTAATGAGTAATGGGTGTTTTTTAGGCGTAACGTGCAATAAAACCAATCAGAGTCTAATCCCCCATTCCCTTTAAGAGCGAGTTGCGCTCGTGCCAGGGCAGATTTGCTATTTAAACGGCGGAATTTTAAGGAGCACAGGCTGAACGCGTCTCCACAGAGCAAATGGATTACTCATGCACAAGCAAATTGGCAGGCTAATTCTGATTCACGCAATGACATTTTCATATTTATGTAGCCTACAAAATACATTATACAGCCTACATTCTTTTGCACTATAATCCTTTAATTTTGTATATTTGGCATGTTTGTGTGCTGCTGCACTTCCATGTGTAATAAGCAAAGTGAATGCGCATTGTGGACCCGCCCAGAGGTACATTTTCAACGCGCTCTTTAAATAACACTTTGTCTATGGCGCAGTCTATTTTCGGTTCCTCAAAATAGCAACGCACCAACATTGAACCTGAACACACCTCTTTTTTAGACCAGCACGCCCATGGGCGCACAAATGGGCGCAAATGCATTTGCAATTTAAACAACGTCTCGCAGGACCGGAAAATGAGAACTGCGTCAGGCTGAAACTAGCAAAAACATTTGCGCTACGCCTTGCGCCGCATTGCGCCAGGTATATGATAGGGCCCACTATGTCTATTCTAAACACTAACGGCATTTGAATGCACACACATATCACAATGACAACCAACAGACAGACTGACCTGAATATTCGGGCCACATAAATGCAGATGTCGAGGTCATTGTGGTGGTTCTCCAAAATCAAGCAAAGAGTAGAGAATGCCTTGCTGGACAGGAAGGAGGGCCGAGACTCTGACTGGTCAGCTATATTTCTCAAAGCTGCTGTGACCTAGAAAGGATTCAGAGGTCATGATTGTGAGCAACTGTGTGTTTGAGAAACACACACACACAAAAGAAATGTATGAGTATGTGTGTTTAGAGATTGAGTGTGAATGATGGACTGTGCTGCAGGTGTGCATCTGTGTGTACTACTGCCTAATGAGTAGAGATGCATATAAAAGAGGAAGCACTTATAATCAAGAAGAAATAATAGAAGGTCTTTAAAGTGGCCTCATAAATCTCTCCATCAAGAGCTCAAGACACTGATTAGGGTACATGGAGAGTGCCTGCTAGAGCCACTTGGACCATCAGGCCATACTTTCATGAAAAACCTAATTTCCGTCTGCCAACAGACTAATGAGTGGCACAGCGATTGGCGCTGAACATCAAACCATACGTGCCGAGTACAGGAAGTTTGTTTGGGCAGAGTTAAATCATTCATGTGAGACGTAGTTTGTGCTGAAGGAATATTAAATAAAATATGGACACGGAGAAGTGGAAAAAGGGCATCCTCCCAGACAAAAGCAAAAACAAAAGCAGAGGAAAAGCACATTAAAATCCGCTTTTATTCGACCTCATACATCCCCACCCTTATGAAGCACTCATATTTTGTTCCGTTTTGCTCCCAGAGCAGAGTTCTGAGAAACGTTCGGGTGGGGTTCAAGCAAGCTGAATTCCTCCTGTTTTAAAGTCTTCAAGACACAGATTTACAGTGTTTGCAATGCAAACCGATTTGTTTATCTATGGTGGTGTGCGTGTTGCACAAAGCACAGTTCCAGCACATAGGGGAAGCACATAACCTCGGTCACTGTTGATATGCACAATGTTTTGAGAAAACAAAGAAAAAAGATGATCATACATCAGAGAAAAGTCCTTTCTGCCATTTAAAGGGATAGTTCATTTTATCCCAAAAATGAAACTTCTGTTCGTGTCTTTCCAAACCCGTAAGACCTTCGTTCATCTTCGGAACACAAATTTCAGATATTTTGATGAATTCCGAGAGCTCTCTGACCCTCCAATGACTGCAAGGATCCTACCACGATCAAGGTGTAGAAACGTAGTAAAGCCATCGTTAAAATAATCCATGTGACATCAGTGGTTCAACCGAAGCTACAAAGAAAACCAAAATAATGACTTTATTCAACAATTCGTCTCCTCCGCATCACCCTGGCAGCATTTTGGAGAGTATCACGACGCATGCGCGTGCTTTAATCTGAAAGTATACAATGTATGCTGTTCTGTGTCAGCAGCACCATGAACATAAGTTAGTTACGTTCAGATAAAAGCATTGCGATACTCTCAAAATGGTGCTAGGGTTACGCGGAGGAAACAATTGTTGAATAAAGTCGTTATTGTTGTTATCTTTTCGCACAAAAACTAGCTCTCGTAGCTTCGTATAATTATGGTAGATACCACTAATTATCATAGATTATTTTAACAATGTCCTTACTAAGTTTCTGGACCTTGATCACCCTTGCTGTCTATGGGAGGGTCAGAGAGCTCTCGGAATTCATCATAAATATCTTAATTTGTGTTACAAAGATGAACGAAGGTCTTACGCATTTGGAACGACATGAGGGCGAGTAATTCATGACAGAATTTTATTTTTTGGGTGAACTATCCCTTTAAGTGTTTCTTGGTCCATACAATGGAAGTCAATGGTAACCAAAATCATTCATTGTTTTAAGGTATCTGTGTGTTTGCGAACATGATAACCATACTGAAAACAGCAAACAATAAAGCAACTTTGACCTTGACTCCTCCCTAATCTAAACAGCCCTCAACGATCACAAACCTGTACCAGTATGTGTCCTACGATGATACGCTGACCTTCTCCCTCTGACCTGTGAGAAGTTATGTAAGCTGAAGTTGAAGACGGACCATGCATCAGTCTCTTTGACAGCTGTAGCAGTACACCGATGAAGCCTTTAGACAGCAGCAGCCTGGAGAGGGCACTGTTCCCTGACAGGAGCTTCAGTGAGCCGACACAGTACAGCACAGCTTCACCTTTACTCCACACGTCCTCACAATGGAGCAGAGACAGAAGGGAGTCTGTATGTGGACACACATACACATAATGGGCCGATGTTGGAGATAATAACTCTTTGAGTTTAGTAACTGAGTGAGTTATGCAATAATCAGGTCTAACCTAGGATGCAGCTGTTGAGGAACAGGGCGTCGTTACTAGCATTCCGGCTGATCTTGAAGACGAGTTTGCAGATGTTCAGCAAGTTGTTTCCACTCACATTGAGCTTGTAATACAGACAAAAGCAATAAGGCTACTACTTGATTTCAAACATTAGTAGGCTCCTCTTGCCTTACAATGTCAAGGCTGTTTAAGATCAGACCTTATAAATGATCATGTAGTTTGACCCAGTTAAATTTCTGGGTTTTCACAAATACTATGTTTTTCTTGAAATGTCGTGACTTTTTCTCATTTAGGGTCATGAACATGCTAGCAAAGTGTCAGCATGAGCAAGTGTTGTGGAATGTGCAAACAAAGTTGATATTATGATGTTTGCAGTGAAGTTTGACACATTTCATTGTTAAATGCAGCTGCACAGACCCACAAAAATGTCAGTAAAGCACATATAAGTATTTTCCACACTTGTTTTTTAAAATGTAAAAAAAAAACGTTAAAATACTGCAATAAAAGCTTTGGTAAATATAATCTTTAAAATAATATTTTTATAAAAAAAAAAAATTGTAATGTGAGAAGCATTGTTGGTGAAAGATTACCACATTTATTTTATAGGTGAATTTTATTGAATCGTTTAGAATAAATTTGACCCAGATTATATTGATCAAACCCAGATTTTTAACCTAATACAAGACATATTGATAGTGTGTGTTTGTGTGTGTCTGTGTGTGTCTATATACTCACTGCCAGAATAAGTTTGGCTAATGCTAGGTTAAGTCGATCCGATCCCACATCTATAAGCCTGAAGAGTGTTCTAAGGATGGCGGACCTCTTTTTAAACTGCCTTCCCAGCATGCCTCTCTCTGTCAGCGCATCATGGAGACCATTGCATGCATTACACAGCTCTCCCACAGTCTCATCTGACACAGCATCACCTATGAGGGTTATTTTTGAAAAAGATAAAACCTGATCAGTATACTGCATGTTCCAGTGCACAAAATAGATAACAGTGTCAAGGTCGCATTTCAAACCGAATGTCTCACACAGTATGAATTGCAGCACAGTAATCCTTCAACTGTCCCTGTGAAGGACAGTGAAAGAAGAGTAGTCTATGGGGTACACAGCCTCTTTCATTCAGCTGAACTGATGTGTACACAGAGTAGGCTTACTGACATTTCACTGACATTTGGCCCACATGTCAACACCCACTGACAGAGTTAAAAAGGCCCTTCAGGGCAAATTCCCCCCCTGTATGGTATGCATCATTAGTGCGTACTGTATATAACAGCTCTTTACTGTTTTTCCAAATGTACCAGCTCGGAGCACAACAACATGGTGTGTCACAAGTTTTAAGTTAGACTAGACTTCAATAGAGTATCAATATCTCTAAAATCCCCTGGGCTCAATTAAAATGGATAAATAATCTTTTTTCATAAATGCATCTTAGACTAGCTGTTGCTTGCAGAATAATGATCCATCTCTACATGCTTTTTAACCATTGTGTGCACTGGCAATGCCTTATTCTTGCTGGATCTAAGTTACAGGCTGCATTTTCCAAAGCTATTTTTGCTAAAACAAATGTTGTTTCTCAAATCTGTTTCCAAGATGGTTGGAATTCTCCCCAACGGCACTCTCTGATGATGGCATGGAGAATATGAATGGTATTTTATGCATGAACAGAGAGGCTTTTGGCACAATAAATCATTTATATTTATCTTTTAAATGAATTTTGATATAATTTTTCAAAGTGCTTAAATATTTACTGCTATTAGATTGCATTTCACGGTTCTTTTCCACTACATTCTTTGACTTTGAAAGCTCTATACTCTGCCAAGCTAAACATAAGCTTTGTTATTATTCCTCTGCATTCAGATATTGTGTTTTTCTTCCTCCCTGCAGTTTTGCTTTCACTGTGGGACACATTCAAGCGTTAAAGTGTAGCTCTTTAGTATGAACTTGAATAAGCACAATCCAATAACCTCACAATTGGGGCTATCTTTGTAAATATAAAGTTAGTAATAACAAAAAATAAGAAACCACGTTTTTGGACCGTGAAGCAACTGTAACAGGTCTTGAACTTTAAAGACATCATTACTGGTGCATATTAAGCACATTAATAAGAGCAATTTAATCATCACCTGGTGCAAAAGACTCAAATTCTTGAAGGACAGGAAGAACTTTAGTGTTCCAGAACACAGATTCATCCATGTTGTCATCTCCTATGTCTCCATGCCCAAGCTTGACGTCTACAGCAGAATGACATGAAGGGGGTGTCAGACAGACAGACAGTCAGACAAATATATAAACAAACAGACAGATGTACTTGATTGATCCCAGTAGGGAAATTCAGAAGGTTCACTCAAGCAGGTCTTAAAGCATATGAATGTAATACAGGATGTTCAGCATAGCATGAAAAGGTCAGAGCTTCTCACCCACATGCTTTTTCATTAGTGTCTGTTCTGTTCAAATGCCTCTCTGTGAGCATTTGCATTGTGGACGAGCTGCAGGAAGCAGTGGGTTGCGAAAACAACAGATCAAACGGCTATCAACTAGCATCTGGATAAAGAACCTTGAGAAACTGCTGCAGCAAATGTGGTTTAGGTTTCCAATCCGATCAGATGTTTGCGGCTACTGGCAAGATTGTGAGACCTTTGCTTTGTTTATCACGTGTCGGTTGGAGGTTTCAAGTGCAGATATATAAATTATAGATATAGCAATATACCTGGTTTTGATCCTCTTGCACTGGATACATCAGTTTGCAGCATCCTATTAATTACAAACACAAATAAATGTTCATACAGAGTAGATGGAGAACATAAATAAATGAAAAACCTTGATTGTTTTTTTTTTTATATTCATATTTAACCTGAACATTTTATTACAAAGTCTGAAGACAAAAATGCTTAATTTGCATCAACATAAACATGTTCAAAAAACATTTCTATATTTATAAATGGCAGTTTTATCATAGAATTTTCCTTGCAGACACAAGAGGTCACTGCTGTGATATTCTGATGTAGCATTTAATTGCCCATTTTTTTCTTTATATCTTTTTCTTTAACGGTCAGTGCTTTCAAAATCAGTTACTGGTGGAAAACAGATAACTTTCAAAATGTGCTTGCGTAAATATTCATTAAAATATGCGTGCATATAAGGGATACTACAACAGACAGGAAACCACAGGTTCATGTGCTTGTCTCAGAGCTAGTCATGCACGGTCATGGTGAACTTTATCTCAAATATCAAGATATCCGTTAACATGATTTAAGTCTTTGCTATCATTAAGAGCAGATTAAACTGACATATCATGTCTCAAATGTACTTGTACTGCTTACAAACCCCAATTTGTTTAGTACAGTAAAATGCCATCATTCATCTTTATCCTATGTCACATGGGTATTTTATAAGGATTGAGAAGAAATGATGGTACAGTTGAGCATATTTGTGGCATTGATCATGTTTGGGCTTTGTACGGTCTCGATAATGCCTCATTGTTGATGGGATGCCTCAGCCGAGACGTGATCTCATCTTGTGAATCTCAAATGAGACTGTACTGGTGGTCAACAGACCAGTCAGCCAGCCAGCCACAAACGCCTGCATAATCTAATATCGCTCCATTAGAAACTATAACAAGGATATGGTAGAGATATAGAGGGAGAGAGATGGCTTGCTGCCTGACTTTAACTTATTATTAAATTCCAGAGTGTCCGTAAATGCATCCAAATTGGAAGCATAGCGATTTTTGAAGTGGGCATTCTGGGCAATGTATTAATGGGAGCGCTTGGATTTGAATAAACTAATCTTTTAATTATATCTTAGTGATAGTTTACACAATTCTGTAGCATTTCATGAAAGATGTACACAAAAGAGAATATCTTTTAACTCTGATAACTTTGGTAACGGAAGAATCAATACCACTGGGATCTACTGATCCCCAGAATGATTAACAATAAACAAGTTCAGTCTCTGAACAGGGTGTCCTGAGAGTCAACAACACATAAAAATGGTTTATTACTCTTCTTTGGTACAGAGCATAAATCGATTTACTGAGGGACTTTGATGATGCATTGACAGTAGAGGTTTTTGTTATGACGCTCAAAGGGACAAATGCCTGATATGAGTCCCTGTCATAAACATGCTGCTTCAAAGCTACCCATCTACAGAGGTTTCAAACCTCTAAACGTGTTCGATAAAATTACAGATTTAAGAGTACATTACAAGAACAATAAACCTTCAAATCCGCATAGAAGGCAGCAAAAGAGATGCTTGTGCTCAAAAGCATACCTGTGTTTAATAAGTATGTGCAGGTCTGTTTCAGAGGAAAAATGTGTCACATGCTCCGCTACATCAGAACAATGTAGTTTTTCTCCATCACCTGGTTGGTCTGCTCCAATCCTTGCCTCTAGAGACATATCTGAATAGGGACACAAAGGAAAACAGCTATGCTATATACATTATTTTATATTAGTATAATGTTCACTGAGGAATACTAGATTAATACAATTTAAAGTTTTCTAATTTAATATATTAAACACTTTCTAACTTTAACACGCTGATTTGGTGCTCAAAAAACATTTAAAAATATTATAAACAATACCTATTGATATTATCAAATGTTGAAAACAGGTGTGCCGCTTAATATTTTATATGTTTGTGGAAACCATGATATATTTTCAGGATTATTTAATGAATATTTAAAAACTTTTTTTTTGTAAAATTCTTTAAAAAAAACTTACTGACCACAAACTATATACATAGATGATTTGTTTTAAATTTGAATAAACAGAAGCTCAGCCAGAAAAGTTGCATTCATATCAACGTTTTACAGTCTAGAACTGTCCTTTGTGTCATTGAACTTTTTGAATGACTTCATACACTCAGAAATAAAATTCAATCTAGCAAACTATTGACAGGACAAACACACATTTTGTTTTCTCAATACAAATAAACGTAGGGCATACACAGCAGAGTTACATCCTGGGGATGTAATTTATATCAGATTTTTTGAAAGTGTCTATTTATTGTGGTTCAGTGTCAAATACTTTATCAGTTACCTGACTGTCTCTTCAGAAGCACTGACACAGGACACAATGAAGAGGGTTACCAATCTGCCCTACATGTGAGCATGTACTATTGTTGTTGTTTTTTTGGTGGGAGAATATTCATTGAAAGGAGAAAAATAGAAAACAAACAGATTAATAAAACACTGCTTTATGTATTTTCTTACCCTTTGTGTTTGTTGTCGCGGGTGGTAGCCTGTTCGTGGATGCTGCTCTAAGCAGTCTGGCTCGAGAAGAACCTGATCCTATCCTTGTATTCCCTCGTTCAGCTGGAGGTTTGGGGAGAGTTGCTTCATCAACACCGCCATCCTCATCCAGGGACACAGACAGCCTGGGTTTCTGGGATTGAGAGAACTCTTGAATTACTGTTTCCTGTTTTCATTTGAATAGTCAGACATAACGTTTTGAAAGGCTCCTTACATGTTCCAGTGGGCTGAGACGAGTTCCAGAGCCTGGCCTTGAGTCAGGAGCTTCAAAATGTCGGGCATGTAGACTAGAAAAGAAATGTGTGAATGCAATTAAAACCAGCATACTAGTATTATAAGAATAATCAAACAGCTAATGTTACAATTCAAGCATTTACATTACATTAAGTCATTTAGCAGACGCTTTTATCCAAAGCGACATTTAAAAATCAAAGCACTTCAAAGAGTGCAACAGTCTGGTTCTGGAAGTAAAAATTCCATTCGATTTCTAAATAGCTGATTATTAAATAAACTGATTTTTAACAATAATTTTAAAACAGACCTACTGTGAGCTATAAAGTTGTTAATGGATGATTGAATCATGGCTTAAAACTCTGAAACGAAGAGTTTTTTTAAAATCCCTATGGGGAAAAAAGTTAATAAATGGGGGGTAGTATTTCGGAACCAAGTATGGAGTATATACCAACCTTAAAAAGTGGATGGGTTCTGTTGCACTCTATAATCAAAATTCATTCTAAATATTATAATGAGCATGATACATTCAGAACAAGAGATAAATACATAAATCTATCATCCTCTATGTTGTTTTACCTGAATGCAGATGGTGGTCGTCCATCATGTGCACGAGAAGATGATTCTCCAAAGAGCTGCCGATGCTTCTCCTGAGGTGTGAAAGGCCGCTGTGTGGCAAGAGTTCTGAGAGAGCGGCGAGCTTCTGACACTATCTCAGCACTTGTCTGTCTCCTGAGGCCAGTGCTCGTGTAGACACGCTCACTTTTGTCCTGGAGCTCCATTAAAGACATGTTTGATCCATAGGGATGTGTACCAGTATCAAGGGCCTGATACCTTGCCCATTATCCCATAACCAAAATTGTCTGGAAAAGATGCATAACTTATAGTTAAAGAAGAAGAAATGAACTGCTTCTCGGAAATATAAAGATTTAGCTGTCCCAGGAATATGTAGCAGACTTCTAATTGTATATTTTTCTGACATTCTCATCTTTACTAACGTTACTTCAGTCTACATATTACAGGACAGCAAGTGCTTTGCTGTCCTGTAAGACTTGTTTTCAATTATATTACTTTTTAAAATACATGCCACACATATGTCATATAATCCAGGGTTGCGGTACCCAAAAAGCATCGATAGCCAACTATGCTTGCATATTGCACTGAACTCTTTTGGTAACGACGGAACATGCAACCAAGTTGCTTTAGGGAAAAGCACTCCAGAGTGAGACAAGCATGCGCGTCCACGCACCGTCACCATGGAAACACAAAACGCTGCTAGTACAGTAGCTCTGGTGTAGCAAAACAAAACATTCACAACATATAAAGCAAAAATAAACTAAAAACATGAAGAAAATAAATAAATAAACTCTTTCTCTATCTGCGATCTTGTATTCAGGTAACCGAAAAAAAACAATAAACCACGACAAAATTAACGTTAGTATCAAGCGTTGCCTGCAGTCTACTTCATCAGACAAATTGATGCTCTTAGTACACAATGTGAACAGCACAGACAAACGATATTCCGATTTACCTTGATTTCCAAACGAGTCAGGCCTTGATTTCACTGTTTTAAAGAGATCATCTTGAATCCAGAAAGACGAGCTTGTGTGACAGCAGACAGAGGGACGCACGCCACAGGGTCAATCACGGCCACGCGCATTGTCATGTGACACACGGAAGCTTTTGTTGTGTGAAAGCTACTGACTTTTTTGCTTTTTTCTGTCATCGTTTCTTTCATTTTATTTTTGAATACGTATTTTTAAAACAAGTTAGTAATAATAATAATCCATAACTACATAAACTTTGTCTTAATAAATAGGCATGTGGCCGCCTTAATCATAACATTATTTCCAACGGGAGAAAAAACACAGGTGAGACCGTTCAAAACTTTATTTTTATTTAGTCTAAATAAAATGAGCCCTTCATTTACTTTCCTCCCCAAAACTCATAGTATGCGCCTGGTGTTCAGTGATGCAGCTGTGAGCGAGACGTACTCGCGCACATGAGATGACAGGTAAGCTGATAGCGTAGTAGCTTACCACAGAGCTTGTGTTCTCATTTTGAGAAACGGTCCACATTGTTTTACTGTCCACACTTTGACTAAATTATTTGCTATAGACGTCAAATATGTTAATTGAGATGCTGATGTAGACGGTCAATAATATTCATAATGCAAATCCAATACATGAAGCATTGTTCACAACACGTTTACTCTTTTTTTACTCTTATACAGCAGTCAAAACTATTTCGACAGACATGATATATCCAACACTGTATGTGCAAACCTGTTCCTCATAAAGTAAAATGCAAATATGAGCCATCTTTTGGCTCAGTGGTTAGATTTAAATAGCTCTACAAGCTTCATTCTCATGGAGACAAGACGTCTCATTGGTGTAATGTGATTGAAGGAGGTAGCCAATAAGGAGTTAGTACGAGAGCGTTCATTGGCCAATAGCTGCATGGATATGGTTGCCCTCTTTCATTGTCACTAGGGGAGTGTGGTGCCAAGGATGGCAATCTTGATAACAGTATGTCATGCATACTGCATTTCTCTGCTTGTCAGATTTAAGATAACACTTGCACGAGGTGCACACATCTGTATTTTGAGGGCTGCATGAACGTGTAAATTAAATCGTGTAAACCTTGACACCCACTCATGGCGCTTGCGCTGCTTTACGTCACTGAAGTAAATTGGTTTGCTTTGGATAGACCATCATTTCTTGCTGCTGTCTCCTTGGCAACCACATCCTTATGGGCAGTCTTTGGACACACATTCACTCATATATGACGAAGAGGTTAAGTAATGAGTTTGTTTAGAGAAACTATGAAACTGCTATATTTAATTTAGTTTAAGTGACCATGAAATCAAAATGGACAATTCTTATTTTTTTTATCTTATCTTATTTTAATATTTACACATTTTTATATTGGCTTTGCTTTTTGTCTATCCGCGCACATTATTCATTTAATAAAATTCATGTTTTTAAATTCTCGTAATCTTTAATCAAAAACATGTCCACACCCCCTCACAAGAAGCATTTGAAAAGAAAAGATGATCAGCTTAATGCCGATTTACTTTAATGAGATAACTGAAGTCCTCCACTTTTAGGCCTGTCTGGCTGTTGTAGTTCTCATGTTGCTTTGCATATTTATCTGTGTTTGATTCGTGAAAGGAGGATAGAGGAACAAACGGTGCCGGAAATGTCACTGACTGAACTGGTTCAGATTGTCAAGCCTCAGTGGTGCAAGTAACCAAATCCCAAAATACATTGCGGTCATTGTCTCATCCCAGCACCTACTCAATCACTTGTTCTACCTTGTTTGATATAAATACAAATTCCCGTGGTGTACCAGACCTGCTTTAGCCTGCTCGGAGTAAATAAAAAGATGCGGTCAAGCATACTAAGCCAGGATGGATTGTAAGGATAAAAATGGAATTGTGGCCAGTGCTTTGACATATGGTGCGACAGAGCTTGCTTTAAATGTCTTATTATATATCCCACACATAAATATATGGCATTGTTGTTTGAATATAACCTTTATATTATGGTGGTGAGAGACACAAACCTGAATGGTTTGTTTTGGAATTAACATGAACATAAATATAGGCGGGTTGCTTGTTGCTTTTGGAAACACATTTGTTGACCTTTCCATCTAACTTACTAATTTTCTGAAAGAAAAATTGTGAGAACAAGCAGCTGACTGCTTTGGACACTGCCATTTTCTTCTCAAACACAGAGGCTTTGACTATGACACAGTGACGACAGACTGCTGATTGACTCATCTGCTCACAATGCTGTCCAGAAAAGCCTGTCACACTCTCTCACTTTGTTCTGTGAGCTCTGAGTGGGGTGCTGTATATTTTAGACAAATATAGTAATGAATTTAGCAGCTGTTGCACAAGATACAATGCAAAGAAGTAGTGAGGCTACATAAGCCTCAGGGTGGCACTTTTTGGCTGTTCCACCCAATGCATTTATGTAAAGAATAAGCAATAAGATTCTGGTGGATGAGCGCTGAGCCTCCAGTCGTGCACTTCTGTTCTGTGGCAAATGGTAAATGCGATGGCAGTCAAACTGAGCAATCTATTCAATCCAAGCATGCTCTTGCTGTACAATAGTCCCTGATTGGTCTTTACTCATCGTCCCTACCCACTATACCCACCCATCATACCTGAAATCCAGTTTATAGTAGTTGAACGTACTGACACTTTTAAATGCCATTGCAAAACATTTCATCATCATCATCACAACGCAATCCCGGATGTCCTATAGCTTGAGCAAAGAAACATGTGAGGATTATGCATTTACACTGTGATTGCATTAGCATAAATAATACAACGTAATCTGTTTAAATATAAAATGAAAAAGTATGTAAATTAGTAAATTATACATTTGAAAATGAAACAAGCAAGTGACTGCCTTTATGAATGGGTCATTGAATCATTTACTCAGCCAATTAAAAAAATGCTGATTTATTCACTTACAAAACACCAGTGTTTGTCACTGGAGTCATGCAGTGGTTCTGTTGTATATTTTTTGGACAGGCAATATTGACATTACTGTGCCTAAAACTTATTAAGTGCTTGTTTGTCTTTTGTCTTTGTCTATTGAATATTTATGTAAAATCAGTATCAAATTTGTACTCTCGAGTCTGGACAAACCCTTCTGAGGATGTGCAGGACATATTGTCACACACCCTGAGCTAAAAGGCCCATATTATCCACCCCTCTACACCTACTTGCATGTAAAGGAATAATCTGACTAATGCACACTAATAATGTCGTTAGATAGTGGAATGTTGGCACAGCTAACGTTCATTATAACTTAATTATTGCAGTCATTTACTGTCACAGGTGATATGATGCAGAGATGTCACCTAGCATGCATATACAGTATAATGAAACAATGAAACACTGTACATGTAGTCAGCCAACAGATACACTTACAATATGGTAAAGGACTTTTCTTTAATTCTTATTTTTCTTTAGATATGATTCTATGAGGTTTATTTGAGGATTTCATTGGATGTGAACACAATGGGACTCTTTGTCTTTGTTTCTTGTGCTTGTGGGGTGATACACTACTGTTTGCCTTCCCCCTCTCCCCTGTCCCAAGATTGATGTAGGTACGGCCCTATATCTCCCTTCACTGCTGAATAGAAGGTTCCCTAAGGACTGTCATAAATGTGCTCTATCTATTTCTCTCTCTTCCCCCCCAACCATCTACAGTACATTACTCTGTGATTTTATTCCCATGCTTATGTCCGTGGGTCTGTATGTCCTATAATGAATAGAATCAACAGCTCTCATCTGGCCTGGGAAGCAAAGAGATGAGTGTGCGGTTGGATGGTTGGTGTTTGTGTCTGTGTGAGAAGGGTCAGAGTGAATATGTCTATGTTATGTGAAAGAATGCGTATAATTGTGCTAATAAATCATGACTTTGGTCCATTTTCCTTTTGTAATCATGTCAGAAATCACTAAGGGCACAGATTGTGTACAGTATATTATCACTCTATTGTCTCACCAAGCATAGGGACTCATTTATTCTGTCTCAGAGGCATAGAGAGATTGTAATAAAAGAAAGGGATGGTTCATAAGAGAGAGAATAGTTACAGAGATGAAAGGAATAGGAGAATAGGATCAGATGGTAGAGAATCTTTGTTGGACATTAGAACAGTATCAAGTGCTAGATGTTTTCCTCTCTGTCCCTGACATGTGCATTTGTGTATTTGAGAGAGATGTTTTATATATACATGGATGATCTAGAATGAAATGCTTGCGACATGGATGGTAAATAATTAGGAATGGCAAGACAAATTGTAAGAATAACAGTCTTGCTGATGCAAGTGACTTGCATGATTCAAATCAAAATCAAAGACACATTACAGTCAGACGTTTATCTAAATTGTTTCAGATTTTATTTTATAGTACTCCGTGTTCTCGTCTGAGTCAGACGAGAGTTTTAAACCCTTTAAGCCACCAAAACAAAAATCACGTGACAGGTGCCATTTCTTAGATCACTATTCTTTATATAATGCAAGGAAAAACATCCAAATTTTCCATGGTGGGTTAGTTTTGGACACATATAATCTATATGGCTTTACATGGCATAATACAGACTTGACCTCTTTAACGTTGCAAAAAAAAATTCAGAAAAGTAAACACAAAGTCACTATGATTTTATGAATATGATGTTGGCTATAAATTGTTACTAGACCACAATAAACATTCTTTACTTTTGTGTGAGATGCAGCACTAAAAGCGGAGACAGGGATGAAGTCCCTGTGACTGGTTCAAGTGTACTAGATACAGTTTCTAAATGAGGCTACCAGTGACTGAAGATAGAATTACTACAGATTCACAGGATCTTGTGCTGTGCGATTAGATCAGGCCTCTGTTGGTTGAAAAGAGTGAGGTAATGAGCAGCTGATTGAGTAGATTGATGTGTCCTTCACGTAAGGATTTCTCTGTCCGCATTGATTTCAGGTTCTCACTGATCACAGCACTGCACATTTCACTGTCCATTCATCTGCTGCTAAAGACTGCCTCTCCATCTCCTCCACCTTCTTCTCTTCATGCTTTATCTCTGTTGTACAGACATGTAAAGAGTTGCCTATTTTCCTTTTCATTTAATCTACACAAACAGGTATTTAAACTCTGAATGCTTTATTCTGGGAACACTGTTATCTTTCTGGTGTTCTACATTTCAGAGGAATGCGTGCACATCATCTCGTAGAGATTTTCTTGTATCTTTAACTGGAGTGCAGAGCACACTATGAAAGTGAACACTGTTGATGCCTCTAAATTGAGAATTTTAGGGAAAATTAATTTGAAGGAAATTAGGGAAAATATTCATTTTATTCATTCAATTATTCAACTTTTTATCTATATTATTTAATTACATATTTTCCAAAGTTTTAAAATAAGATTCTATATTCTTCTTAATACTTTACTATGCAGAGACAAAGAGGATCAGAAGCCCTAAAAAGTATAGGACTTTTTTTTAAATGAAATTAGAACTAGTCAGCTTTTCGAACAAGTGGTCTCAATGAAGGCCTTTATAGCTAGTCTGATAAGTGTTCCTAACAGATATATTAAATAGAAATGGAGTGCAGCCCTTTTAATAGGGTAAGTGATATTCAATTAATAAAACCCAATTAATTTCACAACACTATAGTTGTCACGAATCTGGTTGCCCTTCCATCTCATTGACTCTTGCACCACACAGACTGTTGCTTCATACTGGACTACATTTCCCATCACCCATTGCACTGATCACCCAACTGTCATAATCACACACTGCACTGATCACACAGCTGTCTCCAACCACTCGCTCACCTTAGAGCCATTACACACACCATACAAAAGACATTAATTTCCTCTTCCTCCCTGCCGAGTATTGTTTAGCGTTTAGCATTCTCCAAATGTTAGCTACTACCAAGCCTTTCCGTGTTTTGTTTTTGTGTTCAGTCTCCTGTATTGTTCTGCGTTTTCACTCTCCCAATGTTAGCTGCTTTACGGAGCCTCTTCTAGTTTTCCGTGTCTCATTTTAGTTTAGTCTAGTCTTTTCGTGTTGCCTTGTTGTCTGTTCCTGATCTCCTGCCTCGTACCTGGATTACCCCTCTGGTCAAGCCCTCTGGATATTGTTCACCGATCGAAGATCATGTCCATTTATTTGAGTACTCATCTACCTTGCCCTCAATAGACCTGTATGCCAGTTGTTTGACCCTGCCTGTGTTTTTGACCATGCCTCTTAATAAAAGCTTGCACATGGATCCACACGCCTCTCGTCTTGTTGGCCCCGTTACAATAGTTCCCACAAGACAAATTATGCATAATAATAGAAAAACTGGGAAATTTGTACAGCATTAATTTGAAGCCTGACAGTAATCAGCACCATTGCTTTAAATTGGCTTAATGCAGAGATGTAATCTTTATCTTTCTGCAATACTGCATTGTACAAACCCCTCCCCACCTTGTAGTAATTTGCAGCACTCCTTTTCTTCCAAATGGAAGAAACTGCTGGTCAGCATAGACCTGTGTTTAATGCTTTTGAATCACATAAGCACTAAAGAAGAAAAAAAGGTAATCTTTACTAATCACTAATTGACTCAGTTGTTAGATGACTAGTTGACTATGCTGTCCCATCCCTGCTCTAAATGCTGGTTGTATACATGTCTATGTCCTGCTGGTGTACTGTACGTGTGTGACAAGGCCTACTGGTGTTTTCAGTTACAGATTCCAGAATGCTGTACGTCACACTGCTTTGAGGCAGATTGTATTCTACTGCCTAATGGATAGTGAACCTGAGATGCCTCACACAGGCTCTTTCTCTCTTTTTGTTTCTCTGTCGCTCATTTACTATGTCACACTATCCCTTCAGCAATGACATCACCACACTACAGCCCAGTTCTACAATCCCCATGTCATCAATCTCTCCTCACAGTGTTTGGCCCGTCAGACCGCGCAGCACTGACAGGTCTGGTCTCACCTGAGGAGTCAGAGGTGAAGGCATTCATGGGACGCCCATGGTACACAATATAGTCGTCCATTAGCCCATTTATAACACTTTATTTGTTGCACACAAATGCACTATTATAAAATACATCATGCTGTACACACCTAATTGCTCACACTGTTACTTATCTGTCATCATAGATATATCGATGTGCTCACACGTGAGCGAGATCAGAAAGCATGATGCTGTGCTAATAAGGCACATTTTGATTTAATTAAATGATGTGGACTAATTTTACTCTTCACAGCAGACTCACACCATGGCATGCATTGTTATTAGGTCTTACTGGTGTTATTTTAGTACTATTTATATTATTATTATATTTATATTTTTTATATTTCTATTTAGCTTAATTAAAAAATTTTTTTTTTTGGGAATATTAGTAATTCTGCAGCTTTAGTACTTATAATTATTTATTTCACTTATTTGCCTAGGCAGGATATCCTCATTTTGTAAAATCTATTTTTTTTTTGTATTTTTATTTCCAGTTTTATTTTAGTTCCCGAAAAGTATTTTTTTAAGCTTTAGTTAACAATAACACTGGTCTTAAAGCAAGATATATATAACATTTATTAATTCTGATGGAGACCTTTTAACTTTGAAGTCAGATGAGTTTTCTGACTCAGCATATTGTTCCCACAGCAAACATCACACCTTGAATACACACAGACCTCTGATCCATCGTATTGGCATAACAGAATTACCCGTACAGTTACATAACAATCCTTGAACTTTGGGTGTGAGTGCATCTCTGTTTCAATAGGACAGGTGGGGAATACCAGACATTTCTTATGGCCCTGTCAGGGAGGGACAGTCAACACTGTCAATTGGCTGTTGAGCATTTTATGTCACTTGTACATATACGCTGTTTGTGAACTCTTATATTAGTATGTAGAGAAGAATGCTGACAAATTTATTGACATTAAACCTTGTACCTGACACTTTGAGAGTACATTAAGGTATACTAAAGTCCAATTAATCAGGTTTAAATTAGGTATATATATATATATATATATATTGTATATATTATCAG
Organism: Gymnocypris eckloni scoliostomus; assembly: GCA_027564155.1. NCBI lineage: Eukaryota > Metazoa > Chordata > Actinopteri > Cypriniformes > Cyprinidae > Gymnocypris > Gymnocypris eckloni. The sequence goes on from CM050412.1 coordinate 28,462,710, forward strand.
TGCACCATAACTTCACAAGGAAATGTCCCAAGGTTCAATGTAACACTTGACAAATATATCGATTTTCAAAGATTATAGTCTTTCTCCAAAGTGACTGCTATTTTAAGATGTCACTGAAAATAAGCCAAAAGCAAAAGGGAAGTACATTTTAAATGAAAGCCACAAAATAGTTGATGGAAAGCCATCTTGTTGGGACTTGTTTAAAGTTTAAATGAACTTAAAACAACAGCAGAGACATACTGTATAGCTCAACCAAGCTTTATTTACATGCGCAACATTTCTTATAGAAACTAGATTACAATTCAAAATGGAGTACACAGGACAAAATACTCACAAACATCTTGTAGAGAAGCCATGACTAAGATAAGAAGTAAAAGAGCAAAGGTAATAGCAGAAGGAGGTGAGGGATGAAGGCTACGATCAAGGTGGGGAAATGTGGAAATAGTGGTATTTGCTGATTGTCATGATGGGTGTAGTAAATAAAACCTGTGTTGTTTGAGGATGCTCAACTGGTTGGACATGGGAAGACCTGTCAGTCATCTGGAAAAAGAAGAACTTTATTGTGTTTTTTTTTCTTTTTATAGTGAAAAAGGTGAAAGAATGCATGCAAGGCAGTTTTTGAAACAGCAAAAATCTTGTCTGTAAAAAAATGTACAAGGTTCAGATGTCTTGTAGGGTCAATTTACCAATTCATTGCATACTGGATATCATTAGTTACAAATTTGAGTTTGACAAATTAATATGATGAAGGCAAAGCTTTAAGGTGTGGAATCTTGGAGTAAAGCAGGTGTGTCAAACATATGGCTAAAATTATGCATTCATGTAATATATCAGTATTTTGTACTAGATTTTACTTTTTATTTACAGTAGGACAGATAAACACTAATTCATGTTGTTGCATGTTCGTGCATGTAAATTTATCTTATCTCGTCAATGATGTTTGATTAATATTCCCTAATTACCAAATTTGCAAGAATATAATCAAAAGATATGTGAAACAGTAAATGTAATATGCTCTGCTTTTGTTTTAACACATTATTGGTTATTGGAACAGCTTTATTTATTTATGAAATGCATGTAGTGTGCATAAAGAGTTAAATGGATTGCATACCTGCTGTAAGCAAAGTATGTCCAACTCCCCAATTAGCAATTATATTATTTTGTTCAACACATGGACATACTGATAAAAAATATATAGCCCGAATGTACTAAGTCGCTTTGGATAAAAGCGTCTGCTAAATGCATACATTTAAATGTGAATGTAATGGAATTTGAAAGGTATATCTGTATTAACACTAAATTCAAGTATAGCAGTATGTATACATATATATGCATTGCACACGATGCATATGTACATTTACATGCATGCATACAAGGACGTATGCAGTGAAGGGTAACCCTCTTTGTGGGACAGAAACACAGAACATTAGGATTTGTACATGATTTGTGATAATAGTTGAGCACAACTGAACAAACAAACAAACAAAAAGTTTAATAAAGTGACAAACCCCCCATAAAGACATCAAGAAACTGACAATAACACAGGATGGAATCCTGTTGCTTCATCACCTTACTTCAGAAGACTGTTGTTCATGTACAAATGTCCATAAAACATTTCTGAAATCGTGTACAGCCAGGTTGCAGTTAATTCAAGATAAGGCCCTGATGTTGTAATGGAGACCGCACTCTCCCCTGAGCAATAGTGATGCATTTTGCATACAGGGACAGACAAGTCCCCAAATTTCACTGTATGTGTTTTGTGATTTTGGCTGCCAGCATCTCCTACATTTTCAAGTAATTTGGCAAGTATATAAAAGATAGCTTATTGTTTTTGCTCAGTAAAGATGGCTTCCAGAGGAAAGACCTATCCATCATTGAATGCTGCCATGATGCTAATTGCTAATGCTAATCAATTATACTATGTCCTCGTGGCCAGGGAAACACAGATGGCCTTAATAATAGGACAGGGCTCAACACTGATTATTTAGCACCTGGTATGGCATGTAAATGTCCACGATGCAAGTTAATATTTACTTATTCATTACATTTGGCTACATTTATATGCGAGAAGTCCAAACATAACTTTGCTGGCTAAATAAGACGTCTCCACCTGCTAAGCTTCCAATTTTACCACTTTTTTGTACAGTTACAGACAGTACACACAAATTAATTACTCCTTATATGGTTATATTCAATCACAAAAATGTATTAAGTATTATTATGAGGCAACTATATTTCAGATAGAGAACTCGGCTAACTACTGTATGGTAACAGTGAATTAAAAATGAAAACAATGGTTGAAGTGCACCGTGTCGAGCTACATTACTCCACCTGAGCTCTGTAATTTTTCAGGTTAAGTCTCCACCTCTATATGGATCAGTGACTACACAGTTAGTGCTTAGAGGATGACAGAAGTAACCAATCATTTAACAAAAATTTTAAGGAAAGCAGAGAGAGACCCTGGCCAAGGAAACTATGTTTATGACAGAAAAGCTACAACAGGCCTCTTTAAATTTCATCACTTCTAACAAAGGGATAATTTCAAACATTGCATAATGATCTGTGAGTTCGCTGTTTGCTCGTTTCTCCAATAGGCAGTCTTTTGTTATAGTCTCGGTCTGCTGAACTGAAGGTAAACATAATCAGGATGTTTTAGTCAGATGGACCGGTAAACAGGTATATCATCCAGTGCTTGCAGCAGACAGCAAACTTGGCGAAGGATACTTCAAGTTTGTTGGATGTTTTTTTTGTGCAGGATATTTCTTTGTAGTTGTTATTCTATTCTTTGTCATTTTCTCTGCATTTCTGAACCTAGATAGAGAGAAAGAAAATAAAGTAATACTCTGTAATAAGAAATGTAATAAGAAAAACAGAACCATACTGCACGCCACGGTTCCTCTGGTTCTTTCTCTTGAGGGCCAATCTGCTGCAGAGTTTAGCTCCAACCCTGATCAATCTCATCTACCTGTAATTTTCTAAAGATCCTGAAGACTCTGATTAGTATGGTCAGGTGTGTTTGATTAGGGTTAGAGCTATACTCTGCAGGAGTAGGCCAGATTTGAGGATGCCTGCTGTACAGTATAAGGGGCCATTCAAACAAAAAGTGGTTTTGCATTCCACTGCAGTACTTTTCCATTGGTTTCTCTATGTAAACGTGTGGTACACAGACAGCTTTGACCAGTGTGTTTGTGTCTCAGGTCTTCGCAGCATCTCACGCATGACATAAGCTTAAAAACAGTGTCTCTAGACCTTGTCTGCATCCTGCCTTTGTCCTGTTTGAATGGCCCCTATTAAAATATTTGCTTACACTTTACTTGAAGGGGTGTGCATAAGACTGACATGACAACTTCATAATCATGACATGACACATGTTATGAATATGAAGGCTTTTTATGCATATTTATGACAACTATCATTGAGTGTCATTCGCTCAGTTATGTAATTTTTTACGTAAAGATGACATTGTTTGAGATGTCTTTGTTATGGGCTAGGGTTTGGGGTAATGGTAGGGGTAGGGTTAGGTCAAATAATGTCATATTTGCATTAAAAATGACATAACTGAGTGAATGACACTTAATGACTGTTGTCATAGACATGCATAAAACCTTCATATTCATGACATTAAGAAGGTGTCATGTCAGTCTTATGCACACCCCTTCAAGTAAAGTGTTACCAAATAATTATTTCCTAATCAAACTGAAATTTGTTTGTATTTAATCAAATTGCCGTTTCGATTCTCCATAATATGGACAGTTACTGTATGACTGCATATTTTGGCTTACCTAAATGTCTGCCTTCAGCCAGGCACCCAACTTTGAGTGGATTGCTTTGTCCCCGTGAAGTTTCCCACAGGATTCAGACTAACAGCGTTTTGCACCAACGCATCAAAGTTAAAATCCAGTCCATCAGAGTCCATTAGTTCTGAGCGAATTATGGAATCCACATCGCAATCCAGACTGCCGTTAAACATGTCCAGGTCTAAGTCTGATGGAAAACGATCAGTTCCTGAGGGGTGACAGATCCCCACCCCGTTACTTCCGTTCAGGCCAGAGTAAAGCAAAGTCTCGGTCATCAACATGGAGGGCTGTGGCTGGAGGTGCTGTTTTGCGGAGACTAAATTATTAGCATCGTTAGCTAGACTTTGTGCTCTGTTGTTGGAGAGGGAACGCAAAGAACCCTGGACATTAGGCCCCTGTTGCTTGTTCTGGAGTTGGCTGCTTCGGCCATTGAGCACAGAACTGAAGGATGACATCATGGGATCATTACGCAGCATGAGGCCATTGCGAAGACGGGAGTTTTGAGAGGTGACAGCAGCGCTGGCCTGTGATATGAGTGGGTCCGACTGCGTCATCATGACCTCACTATGACTATGCTTGACCAGAGAATCAGAATTCAGCAGCTCCTGAAGTGAGGTCCCAAAACAAGAAACGCTAGAAAATGACGTTTGCTTGTTTTCCTGGATGGTCTGCATGGGCGTCTGACGTAGGCCTCCTGCTGAAGACCCAAAAATGGTGTTACTGAATCCTCCGGTGTTGTTGCTCACAGTTTGGGATGAAGAGGAACTTGTGAGTGATGTGGTGCTCTTGGAGCCAAAACTGAATGCAGAAGACTCTTGAACTACCTCCACTTGTGTGGTGATGTTGTCCAACAGATCGACCATTAGGTTGTCAGCCTCATTGAGATTCATTGTGCCAGTCAAGTCAGCTATCCCTGGAAGTTCAGCAGGGCACGTTTTGGAGTTTGAGGAGGATGACGAGGGAGGAGAAACACTGCTGGGGCTGGAGTAGATCATTGGAGACAGGGGTGGGCCATCTGGAACATCATCAAGCTCTGGATTGGCCAGGATAGGTGACAGGCGTCCACTCAGGGTGCTAGCGTTGGAGTTAGTTCGTGAGCGAAAATCAGTCCAACAGGATTCCAGTTCATCGCTGCTCCGGGAAGTGGGACTTCCTGGCCACTTGGACAGACCACCAGCAGATATGTTCTCCAGCGAACCCTCCTGGGCTACTTGCAGCGCTGCCTTTTTCTTGGCTGCACGCCCACGTGCAGTCTTGGTGTATTTGCTACCATTGTCCATGGAGACTGCACGTCGCCTTGGTGCTTTACCTCCCCGCCCCCCTTCAGGATTGATCATCCACCACGAGCTCTTTCCAGTCCCCTCATTCTGTACTCGGATAAAACGGCTATGCAAGGACAGGTTATGCCGGATTGAGTTCTAGAAAGAAAACAAACAGAAAGCAGAGAAAACAGATGGTTATTAGTCATACCATACCATGATTCAGGAAATAATCACTTGATAAAAGTACATTTTCCTATCTATCTCTCTGTCTGTCTGTCTCATAATGCACCAACATAATGCTCCAACCTAATTTATGATATCTAAAGATCAGGTACTTTTCAGTACTAATGAATAGGAAACAAGTGGAAAATAGATGTCATTGTGTATTACACTTACAATGTGATCTCAAGAGGCTGAGAAAGCACAATGTGCCGTGTAAATATAGTAACTTAGCAGAGGAAACGTTTTACAGCTGCTAACCTTGGCAAAACAGAGAGATTATATTTCTAAAACATTCTCTTTTTCCCCTTCAATAATGCAGAAGGATGCACTAGGATGTACAGACATCAATACATGCTAAATATTTAAATGATCATATATGTTCTAATACATACTGCGCCTTATTATGTTCAACTCTCAGACACCAAAGCTTAGTTCATGTTGATGAGGAATTTTTTTTCAACTCAAGTAACCTGATCCGTGACTCACGAGATGTGTGTGTTGAGCTATGATGAGCGATACCACAGATACCAGTGTTTACAGTGCCAGGTCTATCTAGAGATTAATGACATAATGTTTGTGCGTGTGAGGGAAAAGATGCGGAAGGGTATGACTAAAACCTCAATGGAGTAGCATGTTGTGAATGAAGTCATTAAAACCGATTCATTTTCTTCCTCCGCTTGCTTGACAGCTCTAAACAAACTTGTGGCACTGACACCAGAAACAAACTTATGCCAAATACAGTACATGTTCTCCTTTCTTTCCATGCATATACCTCTCTTATTTAAACTTTTCCTTACTGCAATCCTGTTCTAGGTAAGGCCCTCAGGAGAGGACCTTAATAAGTGTTTATTGCGTGTTTGTGCACGTGTTTTGATTGTCAGAGTATTGGTGTCTTTGTGGTTGTTAACACTATTCAGAGCTGACTCATAGCAACTCTACTGCCCTCGCATTGCCATCAAATATAACATCGCTTTCAGAAAAAGAAAATGGTTTGGATTTATTTCCCCCCACATGAGATATTTGCCCTGGCTTAAACATATCTATCCATACGCAGTATACTTTTAATAAACTGCTCACCTACTTTGCGCCACATACAAAATATGAGATGCACAAGTGCAGTGCACACACCCAGTAAACCCTATAATTATCCTCTCAGTCAGAAAACACATACCCACACTTTCCTTAATCTGCAAAGCTCACGCTTTCAGCCTGAAACTAATGAGACACTAAAGATTTTTTCTGTCTTTTAATGCTAAAAAATATAAAACAATATAATTTTTCACTTGTTGCCTTTAAATTTAAGCCATTTTGTGTAAATGTCTGGTAGTCAGTATGATGTGTATGATCTCTCTGCACACGTGTGTGTGTGTGGTGTGTGTGTGTGTGTTAGGAGGCAGTTAACTGAGCGCCCAGCTGCATACAGAATCTCTCTGGAACACAGAGAACTTTTTGTCCGTCAGCAACATGTGGTAACAATCCATCAATGTCAGCAGACATGCAATGCACACACACGCAACTACAGCTTCGCTCACATTCTTCTTCTGAGAGATGTGTTTTGGTTATCTAATGCTCTCTGTGAATGTTATTGCGACTCGGACTAGTAATTTTTGTGATGTCAGGAAGCCAGTGACTATACAAACCTGTAAACAGCAGGCACTTTCCCACAAATCAACCAAACCAAAACCACAGGGATATAAACCAGCCAACCATTACGAAAGAGTTAGACGGCAGACAATTATATTGATTATGAGGACATTTTAAATATTGAGACAAACTAACTGAAGGTTTGTCAATTTTTACTTTGGCCGAGCAATCGCTAAAATAAATAAATATTGCATACAGTAAATGTTTAATAAAAAAAGGATAGATTTTTTTTTACCCTTTGACAATATTCATCAAATATCTTAATATTATGTACTTAATATAATACATAAAAATAGCACATTAGACTTCTGTGAAATATTTAATTCACTGTGATTTATTAAATCAGAGTTTTGGATCTATGTGATTCAAATAAATGAATCAAAATGACATCAAAATGAATTCACATCTTCATAAAGTCCTTCCCCCCCACCCCCTCTTCATCACACACATACCCAGCATTGTTTCAGCAGCAGTAGCACACACTTACTGAAGTAACTCAAGGCAGGGCCATTGTATGAATACGGCTTTGGCAGCTGAACATTTCACTGCGGTTGCCTTTCAATGACATACAGAGTGTGAAGGGCAGTGTGTGCGCGAGTGTGTACACAGAAGTTACATTTCCAGAAATCTGCAGGAATAGATCTTATTTCTTAGCAAACCCAAGTACTGGCTTCCTTTGTATTTGGTCAATGTGCTTTTATATTTGTGACCAAAAGGAAAAGAAAACATTCAGAGTCTAGTCTTTATGTTTTTTTAGGAAGGGTCAGAGCAGAGGAGAGTTAGAAAAGGACAAAACAAGTTTGAGAGAGTTTGTGAAGGATGTAAACGGGGCACTTGAGCAGTTTAGAAATAAACTGGGATCAGTGTTAATTCTACACCATTTTGTTTTAGTCATCATTTCTGTCTTTTTATAAAATGGCCAATATTTATGATAGTCAATAGTTGTCAGTAAGTCGGTTTATTTACAATAACTGATTGGTTTATATGTACACCAACATTAAAAAGATTGGAGTTGGTAAGATTTTTTAAATGTTTCTGAAAGAAGTCCCTTATGCTCACCAATGCTGCAATCATTTTATCAAAATATAGTGTGGACAGTAATATTGTGAAATATGAATACAATTTAAAATAACCTTTTCTATATATATATATATATTTAAAATGACTTTATTCTGTGATGAAGAAGTTGAAGTTGAATCTTCTGCAGCCATTACTTCAGTATTCAGTGTCATAAGAACCTTCAGAAATCATTTTAATATGCTGTGCTCAAGAAACATTTCTTATTATCATCGATGTTAAAAACAGCTGTGCTGCTCAATATTTTTGTGGAAACAGTGAATTTTTCCAGATTCTTGATTCTTTGATGAATAGAAATAAACACTTATTTAAAAAATATTTTGTAAAATTATAAATGTTTTCACACTTTTGACTAATTTAATGCATTGTATAGCTGATATATACATTGTATATAAAAATATCAAAAAGCCTCTCATCAACAAACATTTTCTTTAGTCATTCTACATTTTCTTTAGTCATTTCTTTAGTCATTCTTGAATTTTATCATTCAATAGATGAACACTATTGCTGACACAGCAAAGGGGAAGAGGAAAGCAGTTTATGCACAAATACAAGCACACAAACACAAACACACACACACACGGTCCAAGCACACTGACCCACACCCTCCCACTCTCGCCTCATCCCATTCCCAGCTGCTGGAGAGAAGAAGAGAACATTCCATTCCATCCAACCAAAATGTGCATTTTCCGGCCAGCACAGGACGTCTCTCCTTTTGTGTGTGTGCGTCTTATTCAAAAGTGTAAGTGTGTGTGTGTGTGTGTGTGTGTGTGTGTGTGTGTGTGTGTGTGTGTGTGAGTGAGTGTGATGTGTGTGTGTGTGTGTGAGAGAGAGAGAGCGATTTTATATGAATTGACTGAAAACTGTAGTGGACTGCATGGCTCCAGTTCTCTCTGACAGTACATTGTGTTTTCTGTTCTCCTTCTTCTGTTATTCTATCAGAGGTTCATACTGTACGTCCTAGCCAACAATACAAGAGTTTCTCTGGCTAAAAGTACAAAACACACAAATTAAAACAACTGTGCAGGTCATGCATGACTGACCAGCTTGAAACAATTACATAACTGCATGCAAATCTATGGGAATGTTTATTCCTTTCCCTCCAGAGTTTAACACAAAACTAATAATTGGTGCGAATGTTTCCAAAACATGACCAGTACAATGCATCTTAAGCATGTAAGACTACCCAAGTATGTGTGTGTTATGTGCACATTGCATAATGTGGCATGTTCAAAGACCTCCTTGTTTATCCTGGGACTTCAGATCCAGGGGTGGTGGCCTTCCCAGCCCACTCTGTTTAGCCAATCACATCGTTCACATACAGGCACGCACAAACACACACCGGTTGTAAAGCTGACCTCACCATTTGTGATTATTTGTCATCTGTGCTTTCCAGCAAATGTACACAATCACTCCTAACTTCGATTTTCTCACATTTCCATGAAGTATTTATAGCTTGCAAACACAAATATTCATATAAGCATTATCACTCTGATTCAAGAGCTTGGCAACCACTCACAGCCACTGACTCATTGAGACGCCACAGCAGTATGCCTGTAGTAAAAGTATTAGGTGGCAGGGAGTATCTTAGGATATGTGCGTAACATTAAGTGTGTATCTGGTACAGATAGTCCCATTAACAGGCATGTGTTGTGTGCCAAAGAACTGCAAATCCACATTCATTCAACTCTAAACAAATGCTCTGGAGATGGAATTGAGAGGAAAAGGAAGGAAGTGGTGGTGTTAAATACACATAACAAGGACTTTAAACCCACTGTTCATTTTTCAAAACTTTCACCATTATAACTATGCTTCAGTTCATTTGATTTGCTCATAAACGGCTGGTATATACAGGGTTATTACAGTAAACTAAAACCTAGAACTAAATTACCGGGGAAGAAAATAAAATAAAATATAAAAATAATTTTATTTCAGAATTTCTCGTTTAAATTTTATTTAATTTTATGCACTAAAATAATAAAGTAAAAAAAGATAATTATACAATCAATCAAATCCAAAATTGTAGAACTTTTTAACTCAAATTAAAATGGAAAATATAAAAATAAACACGAATTCTAAAATAAAAAATAAGAACTAATAACAAATATTAATAAAACCCATAATAGTATCTTAATGACACTAAAACAATAATGGTGCACAATCATGTCAAATGTCAACATGGGAAATATCAATATCACCATAAATTTATTTAATAAATACAAAATAAACTAATCTAAAATAAAATAAAGAAAAAACTTTAAAATATTTATTTATATATTATAAATAATAATAAAACCCAGATCATTGATAGTGTTTTCTGACATACATCTGTACAGAGTTTTAAAACAACATTTAACCAATCCAGTGAAGAAGATTATGTCCTCTCTCTAATCAGGAAGTACTAAATGTGCCCTTCCTGTCAGGTGGTGATGAATGACTGAAAGATTGTCTGGACCACATCTAAAGCTCAGCTATTTAGGTTGATAGACTACACAAGCTACGCAAAGTCTAGAAATGTAAAGAGGGAGAGGAAAAAAGGGAAAGCTGGCTATCAAATCCATGAGAAATGTGTACCTGGCCTTGGATTTGAAGTTCATCATCATATAGTAAACTCCTCCTCACACATGCATGTGTGACAATCCTTTCAGTGCGTGTCTATCGTGTACTTCTCTAGGCTGCTCAACTCACTTCCCACACGTCCAAACTCTTGCTCCACACCCTCTTTGGCATCTCTCTCGGAATATGAAAGACCCACGACCGACTCAACAGATAAACAACACTGAACAGACATCAGCCACACGTGTGATATTTTTAGCTCCAAATTGGAACACTGTGTCCCTTGATGTCCCAGGTTAACCTGGCCAAATTGATAGAGTAGGGACCTAGTAGTCTTTGCCAGACAGGTCTGCTAGTATAAGCTAGATTTCTTTTTCCAAATGTTATAACAGAGAGGGTTTTTCTCAGTAAAGCAATAAAACTAGCTCTCATGGCTCCAATAAATCTGTTCTGAATCATTGCTGTTTTTGGTTCTTACTTTATCGTGCCAGGGACCTGTTTGTCTAGCAAAAGGCAAGCAGCATGTATTGAACAAGTAACACATATTTGGAAGACTACAGCTGCGATATTTAGCTCATTATAACGGCAGACAGAGCTTGAGACATTTCAGTGAATAATCGGTTTCAAAGGTTTGCCTCGGTAAAGTTGTCACATGCACAGCATTGCGTGACTTTGTTGAGATGATTAACTGATGAATACGGGAAATGTAGAGTAATTTAAAAAAGACTCATAATAGAACCATTTTCTTTTGACTAATAATAATAATTTTCTTATAATTAATTTGTCATAGTGGCTGTTGTAGTCACATTGCTGTGGCTCTCGGGAGTAACTGAAAACATCTTTATCAGTGTTTGGCTCTGTCTCAATGTGAATGTTTGTCGCTCTTATGAACATCTGGGCTGGATTTAAAAAAGGCCCTGTTTTGTGGGTGTTTGTGTGTTTGAGAATGTGTATACACTGCGGCTTTTCTAGCTATGATCACAAAGACGCAGCTTGCTCAAGGGACAAGCCTGTGTTTCATTTGGTTTTACAATTTCATTGTATGCCTACATGAATTTCATGAAACGGTGTTGAAGTGGATTGTTGTTTAAGACCGGGTAATTATCAATCAAAGCTCACTAATACCGTGTCCGAAATCACCCTCTCATTCACTATTCATTGGTCAGGCCTGTTTTACATTATTTACATATGAGAGACTAAGAAACATGGCGCAATGCAAAAATAAAGAGCAGGATGTGTACCAAACAAGTCAAGATGACAAAGCCCTTATGAAGGGGTGTTGTTAAGCAACATCGCAACTTGCACATTATTAAAGAATTCTGTGCAGTCAAAATATGATCACTGGCTGTTTTACAACAGCTTTTAATTTGACTCATCCAATCAAAGTTTATCTTTTGGCTTGTGTCCCTCCTTTTGAAACATAAAGCACCTTTCATTGGTCAAATATTTATATTCCTCTCTCTTTTCATTATTTTATAATATAAAATTACTCAGATTTTTTTGTCATATTGCCTTGGTACAGGTGTTATGTTTTTATTTTAGTTATTTTATTTTAATACATTTTTCAAGAAATTTTGCAGATATAAAGACTGCTGCATTACATTTACATTTATGCATTTAGCAGACGCTTTTTTTTTTTTTTTTTTTAATCAGTATGTGTGTTCCCTGGGAATTGAACCCGTGACCTTTTACGCTGCTTTATGCAATGCTCTACCACTGAGCCACAGGAACATTAGAGTCCCCTTGCTTTGGATTATGTTAAATATAGCACAGACTGGTTGTGCACGATAAATAAGAGTGCATTATTTATGTAAAATATGGATATAACTATATAGAAAATGAAATTGTTCACTCAGAATTCAATGCAAAGTGGATGGAACAGGGAGGGATTACAGGCTCAGTTTAGGCGACTGATTTTGAGCAAACATGACTGCCCTGACCTCAACTTTTAGCCCACTAAACATCACCAGAGGTACTATTAAAACTGACCCCCAGCCTTTTTCCCCTGACCAGTAGCTAAACTACTGTGTGCACGTGTGGAAATATTTGCATAGAAACTCGCATTTTACTTTGCTGAGCTCTTTAAAGTATGGAGAACCAGCACCCCACCCACATTCCTGCAAAAAAAAGATAACACGTGCAATATCACTGTGCGACGATCATTTACAGTAAGGCCTGCACCCCATGGACGTATACTTCACGAGGGTCTCGACAGACCTAAAAGGAGACAAAGAAAGTAGCGTTACAGCAGAGAGTGTCACAGTGTTTTCTGCTGTACCAGCAATTCTAACCCCCCTCCCTTAGTTCCTGCTGCCTTGACTTTTGGGCCGCATGATTTCCTGTTTCTGCTGATGTGACACACACAAACAAAAATACACTCGCTGTGCTGCATGTGCATGGACATTGTATCACACACAAATCTCGATGGTAATGCTCAGATTTGAAATAAAACACTTGTTGAGTGACCAGGTGACCTACTTTTAAGTTATAATCTCGTGGGAGTTTTTAATAAATATCTAAATAATGGAGAAATCTACTCCTCTGGCTCTTATACCAATTTGGTATTTTGCTTTGCTTGCACTTTTTTTTACAGCCTCTGTACAGCATGCTTCCACTGTTCTGGTTATGCATGCATGTGTTTGAGGGAGATAGAGGGAAAAGGAGAAGGAGGATATCATTGGTTGATGCAATGTGGCTTCGGATAAGATGAAAAGTTAATGTTCTCTGAGTACACTGTGTAGCCTGAAGAGTTCATCTTGAATGAATGAATGAATGATGCATTTATATAGTGCTTTTGTGTATTGTTGTACACCCAAAGCGCTTTACAATCATGTGGGGGGGGTCTCTCCTCAACCACCACCAGTGTGCAGCATCCACTTGGATGATGCGACGGCTGCCACATGACAACGAGGATAGGCAGGATAGGCTAAATTAAACATGGCTGACTGTGAATAAAGCATTTTTACAGTGCATCAAAAATTAAAACGTGTACATTGGCATGATGCTCAATTTAAAATGATCACCTTGACATAAAGCAAAAATAGCTGAGTACAACTTTGACCTCCATAATATTAAAAAGAGCCAAGAGTGGTGCCTGCTAATGTCTTCCTTCAAAAAAACCAGGCTGATTAGATGATTAAGGATGGGATCACTTTGGCTGCGTACGTGTGTTTGGATAAATAGGAGATTACAGTTCTAAACATAGAAATATTGAGACGTGCAGGAATAAGCATTCCATCCACCTCTCCGCCTCTGTGTTTTTCCTTTCCTCATTTGCGTTCTCATTTATACACTGTAACCAAAAAAGCCCTGAAAAGCCTAAAAGCAAAGCATGTTTTGTTCCAAGCCAATCACACACTAGTTGAGTTGAACAAAACCCCCAACAAAACAACTCCATAAACAAAAACAAACAAACAAGAGCGTGTTTTCTTGTCCTGGGTCAGGCCTTGTGTGTCTGGGACACGGCTGGTTTGAACAGCACAGTCTCTTCTCTGTGTATCTGGCTTAGGAGGCTTCGATCTGTCACTTATTCGTTCATCTCCCTTTCTTTCTTCATGTCTCTTTGTTCTGGTTCTCTGAAGCACACAAGGCTTAACCACATGCTCGCTAATGCTGCATCTCCCCATCATGACGAAACACACTGAAACACACCGCACAGACATGTCCTCTGAGCTGCGTCTGTCTATTGATTTCCCCCTCCCCCGCCACACTTTCTCTCTCGCTCTCACACTTTCCTTTCACAGAGATATATGACAATCCCTTGCACTCTATTCAAGGGTCAAGGTTTCCCTGCTTAGCGTGGTCCACTTAAACCTTTCTGGTAGATGTCATAACTACACAATCTGCCTGCAAAAAAAGCATTTCTACACTGACAGCCATGCAAAAGTAGTCAAGTATTCTGATAGAATACATATTTTATATTCTAATAGGTTACTGTAGGTATTCTAGACCTTCTCAGCAGCAGTTTGTCTACTGTACATTTTACAGGCGTGGGTAATAAGAATAGGTTATTATGTAGGAGTCATAACCACTTAGCTGTTGAGTGACATCAGAAGAACATCCCACAGACCTTTGCCCTTAACTTCATTACTGTGTCGCAGGCCTGGTCTTGCTCTTTGACCTCACTTCCACTACCATGAACAGTACTTTCTCCAACTATTTCCTGTTCCAGACCTCATATACAGTATGTGTAAAGGCCTTAAAATGTATCTGAACACTTATGTCACTAAAAGCAACATGAGACCTAGTTTGGTTCAAAGTAACAACAACAAAAATGAAAGCCTTGCAGAAAAAAAAAATGCAGAGATGGCAATTTACACAATGATTTGCAACTAATCACATACCATCAATAATTATTGATAAAACCAATGGAATTTTTAAAGGAATTAAACATGGGTCAGGGGAAGGATTACAAATATACGAAAGATAATTAATAATCATATCATTGTGCATAATACTAGTCAGACTACTTTTAATCTGTCATTCAAGTGCCACTTAAAGGAATAGTTCAGCCAAAAATAAAAATGTTGTAATAATTGATTGACCCTCATGTTGTTCCAAACCTGTATGCGTTTCTTTCTTATGTTGAACATAAAAGGTGATATGTTGAAGAATGCTGGTAATCAAACCATCCATTGTATTTCTTTCCCTACTATGGAATTCAATGGGGACCAACAACTGTCTTTAACATTTTTAAGTGATTAACATAAGAAAGAAACTTATACAGGCTTGGAATGACATGGGGGTTAGTAAATAATGATACAATTTTAATTTTGGGGTGAACTATTCCTTTAAGTGCACTTACATATCCAAATACTTTTTAAAACCCATATATAGGCTATTATTAGTTTACTGTGATATGCCTGTATTGCGTTAAAACACAGGTGTCTCCATTATGATGTCTAGGGCATAATTAGCCGTGAGACTCCAAGGCAAGCCACAGTTCCTAGAAGACCTCTTGAGGTAAATTCAGCTTATTATGGACTGGACCGCATATTTCCATGGCAGTGGTATATCTCAGCAGAATCGTGAAGGCTGTTAGTGAAGTCCTCGATAATATCAGTCTCACAAGTAGGACATTTGGTTTTTATCCTTCCTCCTCTCCTTTCTCCCTTCTGACATTTTGACTGGCTGACTCTTGTAAAGGGCTTTTCTCTAGTGGAACCCAGAACAAAAGCCTTCCAGTAACAACTCATCTACTGCCCTGAACTCTCTGGCATAGCTCCAACGCATTCACACGACCTCCGGCAAATTGGACTCCTTCCAGAATCATGACACACGCACACTCATAGTCGAACTGGGCCTCTCTCTGGAATTAAAAAAAGAGCTTTGGAACTCTATACAATCAAGACATACGTGAGTGAGCACATAGCACTGGTTTCCATCCACTAAAGAACACTGATACACAAGCAGTGTGCCAATCCAGAGGCTCAATCTCACCATGAAACCACTTTTGAAAGAGCTCTGTGCAGTAATAGAAACATAGAGGAAAGGGGGGTAGGAGGGGCAAAAAGTGCTGACAAGTTCTTCAGTTGAGGACTGGAAAGCACAACTCTCAGACAACTTGAAAAACCTGCATAGTAACCCTCCTACTGACACATACTGTACATGTACACACACACACACACACACACACACACACACACACACACACACACACTACTCAGCCATCTCCATCCTCCCTAAAATAAAAATACTTCTATTTATCAAATGCCCTAACTGGATTTTAACAGACATCTGACACAAATGACATAGTAGAAGCAGTGCACAGTGCAAGCCTGCTCACGCATACGTCTTAAAAAATTATTTTTCTTTCCTTGCATCAAAAATGCTAACGTTTGTTCACCCACATCAGTGACTAAGGCCATAATTTGCTGATTTAAATAGTCATCAGAAAAGGGAAGTAAGTTTATGTTCTATTTATATCTGCAGACATACAGACGTGGCGGTCAGATCACAAGACAAGACGAAAAACCAACCGAGGTGTGCAGGATGTTTACTCTTAGGTTCTGCTTATAGGGTCCGAAATAACTGAATAATGCGTGTGAACTCTTAAGGTGTGGTTGGCAGCTGATGCTATTTTTTTTACACTCTACTTGTGTTTCAATGTGTTAACGAAACTCCTGTGTAAACACTGGATTTTCTGATACAAAGGTTATAAGGTCCTGACTGCCATTTAAAACAAAGTTTAATAAAGATGAATGGATGGATGTCTAGGGCAGACAGACGCAGCTAGAAAGACAGACAGACAGACAGAGAGAGAGAGAGAGAGAGAGAGAGAGAGAGAGAGAGAGAAAAGACAGCTAGGTTCTGTATCCAGGTAGCCAGTATACAATGAGTAGAAAAGTAACTGGATCACAAATATCTGCTAACAACTGTGTGTAGACAGACTACTGAGCTTTGCATGTGGGCTGTATGAAATCTGAGTAAGGACCTTGTGTATTCAAGCTGCCTAACAACAGTGATTCATAATTCATTGAAGTATAGAATGTGCCCACCAGGCTTTTAGTAATTTTGTATTTGGGTATGTGTGCATATTTATGTGTGTGTGCGAGTTGGTTCACTGTAAAATGCACAGACAGAGACACTCATGAGGCTCTTTGTCCAACCCTTTCGCTCTTTCTGTCTAGACATCCAGCGTCTGGAGATATAAGAGAGCTGATGTTTTTGCCCATGCCAGGTTGCTTAGCACATGTGTGTGTGCAGTGGGAGCGTTTTAGAGGGGATAGTTATTCACTGTGGGTAAGCTTAGCAGCTCAACAGACTTTCAGTGCTTTTTGTAGCACGCCTTAGGGACTCAAGCTAAATTCCTGGCCGTGCCAGAGGGAAGTGCTTTAGAAGTACATGGGGCACTTTCAGGGCACAGTCGTTAAGGACAGATACAGAAGCGTAGTTTTGGACAATGCTCAAAGCCTGGTTTTCCCTCTCACCCTGGCTTTCCCTTTCGCTCTCCTTTTCACTGTATCCACTTCCTTTGAAAACACTACAGCTTTCCAAGGTCTGTTTAAATTGCCAGTGGTACATCTAGTTAGAGCAAGAATCACTAAATGAGACAGATTTATGTTTGCATCCTCATGTATTTATATGTAGTGGTTTGGACAAAGTTGGTTCAGAGGTTGTGTCATAGGAACCAGTCATTGTTGACATCTTCTATGGAAACAAGATTCTTTTCTTAAAAGAGTATCTGTGGCCATGAAATACAAATTTGTTTAGCGTTGCATTCAGAAAAGAGGTTCCAAATGTTTGTTACCAAATTAAGACTAAACACTAATTCGTTTAGTATCGTTAATGCGCAGACTGGATAGAAGAGGCCTCAGTCTACTCCTCCCTCTGTCCTCTCCTTCACTCCCTCCCCTCCGCCCTTTTCTCTAACTCTGAAAGAGAGAACTGGAGGACTGCCAGAGTACCCGACCGCACGGTACACACACACACACCAATACACCATGCAGAACAGCTACACACTGACCTACATATGCTTCCACTGCGCTGATTGAGTGCCCCACTGAACCTTCCAGCCAATCACAGATGGGGGAGGAGTGCAAGTCAGCCAATAACGCTCCTCATCCTCAGCACAAGCTCTCACAGTCTCTGTACAATTTTAGAGTTAAAGCAAGAAAAAAAAATGCGTGCCAATTATGGAAATTATATATATATTTTTTTCATCCTTTGCACATGATTTTCAGAATTCCTGAACCAGGGTCTGTGCTGGGTTTTGTTTCTGTAAATGATGGGGTACCTGACTGATGTTAAATTTGCCTGTTCACCGCTGAAACGAAACCTCTGTGGACTATGAAGAAGGTAGTGTTGGCCAATCAAATATACACTCTGCATACCCTAACACACAAAGAAACATGAACTCCTGTATAAACTTACATTGACACACACTATTCAACAAACACCAAAACAGGGTCCTCGGGAGGTCATATAATAGAGCAGTGATTCCAAACCAATGGGATACGTAAAAAGATTTTGATTGGTTAAACCTATAGAACAGAAACAAATATTTCCAGTACTTAATTTTATTAATTACAAAAACGAAAATGCTTATAAATTAAAATAAAAACAGTCCAAGAGCGCACATCCAAAATCCACAAACTCAATGTGATTGGCAATTAGCATACAGTTTGGATTGGCGGTATGGTTCTGTTCTGGGCAAGAACTCTCTGCGCATCCATGCAGCCTAGCATAGTTGATAACCCCAAAACAAAACCATATGCTGATATTCCCCAACACAAACACAAGAATGTTGCCCTTAACCAATGACCAAATCAAATATTTTGGCTAAGCTCACACACCTGTAGCAACAATCATGTTGCCTTCAACAGATGACCTAATTAATATGTTGCCAATACCTGAAAAGCTTAAGCAACACGTTCTAAATAACATCAGATAGACTTAAGAAAAACACGTTTCCAATTCAACAACAGCTTTAAGAACAATCATGTTCTAAATAATGACCGGATTGCTCCAGAACAAGCATGTTCCCAATGATAGCTATAACTTAAGAACAAGCATGTTCCCAAAACCGACCAGGCAGCTCAAGAACAAGCATGTTCCCAATATGACTACAGCTTTGAGAATAAGCATGTTCCAACACAAACAAGTATTTCCAATACAAACTTGTTTCCAATACAAACAAGTATTGCGTATCTGAGACCGGAGCAGAATCAATGCTGAAATGACAGCTGCATCTGAAACTGGAAAATGCTGCTTTAGAAAACACATTTCAAGGAAGGTAGGCATCGAGACACGTCGAATCCAATGTTAGCCTTACTTTCTGGCTCCTGAGATACGTTCATTTGGTTGATATTTATGCTGCATTCACATGCTATCAGAATGATCGTAAATACGAGCTTCCTAGTTGGAAATTTGAAATGAGTGGCCTTAGAGAGGGCCTTATATGGCCAATTTCCGACCAGGAATCTCGTACTTACGATAATTCCGATATCACGTGAATACAGCATTAAAGGCAGAATAGATGTATCCTTCGCTGCTGTGATACCCACAATCCTATGTGGTTGAGCAAAATAAAGATGGTGTCTGAAGTTATTTCTAGCGAGAAATCAGTTTTAGTAATGAGATATCTGCTTATTTATCAACAAGCTCGTTCTATTTTGTTCTATATCATTTAACCATTAGTTGACCTGCACCAGGACGCCAGCGCACTGAACGCTCTTTGTTTGCACAAGTCATTGTTTACGAATAGATTAAATGAAACGGAAAAAAAAATTCTTGACAAACTATCATTCTGAAGGTCTAAGCCTCAAGCATCGATGATAGGTCACTGTTTTTCAATGGAAAGCTTATAAGGAACGTATTTGCTAAATTTGTGTAAGCAGTACACATCAAAACATGTATAATAAGAACGCAGTACATACCAGATTCGTCTTAATGAGTCACAAACGCATCCACAGCTGTAAATGCCATGGAACAACATCCCATAGAGAACTTTTAGTCCAACGAAACAATAACGTTGTTAATTGTAATATGGATGGTAATTCCTTTGTTCATTTCTTCAGGGAGAGTTATTGTTTGTGTCCGTTATGGAATAAATTACACTCAAACAGCGTCTTGGTTGTAAAAAAACGTCATGAACAAACATGAACAAACGTCATTGGCTGAAAAGCAGCAACCCAGCATGTCTTTAGCCAATGTTTTCGGATGCAGACGACTTCAACTGAACAACGACCGTTTACCACTTTCTCTTGGAGCAGCGCCGAAGCAGAAATGCTTCTGTTTGCACCATGGTAATTTCCTGCTGCTTAAATCCGTGGTGTGTGCGGAGCCTGAAGAGTCGCAAGCACTTACGGACCGATTAGCAACAAACACTGATGTTTGATGCAGTTTTACAGCAGCTCCTAGTCATGATGGGAATCTTTATCACTGGGACTGCTCTGGATGTGCAAATCCAGTGTCAGGAACGTACCTTGTTATAAAACATTTGTCACCAAACTGACGGGAACAAACAAACAAACTTGTGAAACTCCATCGCTTAATTATAAAAAAAATTCCTAACCAATAACTAATTGTTTTTAGTGTGTGTGAATTGTGTGTGCAAGACATTTTCATTCATTTACAGGCAGGAGGCTGTCAGAAAATACATAAACCAAAAAGGTTGGAAAACACTGTCATCCTCAAAGACTCATCCTGGTCAGCAACTGGTAGGAAAATCAAAGCTCTTTCTTCATCCTTTTTTATCTTGGCTTTTTGTTTTTTATCTGCATGACTGTTTTTATCTGCCTTCACTCTTCCCCTGACTCTCTCCACCTATTTTTTTTTCTCTGCATTGAGCAATCTGGTGTGATGCATGGTGTGATAGTGAAGCTGATGTAACCACACAGCAGATTACATTATGATCCTTCATTTAATCTCTGCTCGCTTTCTGTACGCACACACAGTATGTGTACATACACACATCGCACACTAAGTCAGCTCATATGACCAGCCACCTGATTAAGCCTCAAGTTTAGAGACTAATCCTCACACTGCACATCACACCACTGAGAAACTGTCTTTACTAAGCATACTGTATACAATTCAATCAAACAACAAGTCAAAATAACACCAATATATTAAGCAAGGATTGAAAGCGTCTTCAGACGAATGCATAACACTGCGTGTCAGAAAGCCTGGCTGTTCCAAGCCTTTGTGTTCTCCTGGAAAATCATTGGATCCCGCTGCACAGCTGCAGGAAGAGGGAAAAAAATAGAAGGGAGCAAAAAGCTGGGTGGAAGAAAAGGAAAAGTAAAACAAACAGGGAGAAGAAGTGGGGAGAAGAGAGACAGGAAGGGCACACTAACCCATATTTACCAAGCAGCACTGAGAGGGAAGAAAATACGTTGGGAAAGGCAACGAATTTACCAATCATTTAGACCAATATTGACACAATATCATCGGTGGTGCTGATACTGCAAATTCTAACTCACATCAGCGTCATATTCTCACTCGCATATGTGCAAATCAATCCGTCTAAAAGCCCTTTCAGTCGAGAGCTGATGTCATTCCCAGCTAGATCATCAGCACTCCTCTCCCACTGGACCAGTCTCTATCTATCCGTCTGTCTCTGCTTCTCTGTTTGCCTTTCCCTTTCTTTTTTAATGCAGCTTTATTGGAAAGAGTGCACAGTGTGGGTTGTGTACAACTTCACATTCATTTTAAGATACTGTTCTCCGCTTTACCAAAACCAAACCTCTACAAAACTCACTGCTTTTACACGATTGTTGTTGTACTATTTCACTGCAACCAAGTACCACAATCAGTGTGGTTATTTTATTCTCTCTCAGACCTATGAAATAATATTGAGATGGTAAACTATATACACACAACGTTCAGCTGCAAGCAAGCATAAGCCACTTATATAAGCAACTGTATATCCAATACTATTGTTTAAACAAATTAAGATCTCTTCACACACAGCCTTCATACACTGTTATATAATGAGCCGTTTGTATTCAAACAATGTTGATACTGTATGTTTCCCTCAAGGTCTACACACAACACAGGAGAGTGTAACCTCACACCCCCACCCCCAACCTCACAGTAATCTGAGAGAAAATAAGCAGGGAAACTCAGATAAAAAAGAAGGAAGAGAGAAGGCAAGGGGCCCTTTCTTCTAGTACCCCATGCAACCTCTTATTGGGCCTCTACAGCAGAAACAGAAAAGGACACTGAAAAACCACTGACAGAGATATGTTTAGTGACTCCTTTCAGTGATGATAATAAACATTGTTTATATAAATATATACACAAACACACAAATAGGCTGCAATGTGGGAGTTCATGCTACATTACTGCATACGGTCACTCATGCGCACATGCTTTCATCTGCACATAAAAGAAAAGACCCATCTTTGAAGCATATGAGCAAGGAAATGCATTACTGTTCCCAGAAAGGGATGTGTCTGTGTGTGTATGTATGTCTGTGCGCATTTGGCTTTGTGCATGTCAAAAGCCTCAACACACAAAACAGGAACGAAAGAAACCGACTCAGGGCCTCTTAACTACTCCTGAAAAACAAAGGAGGTGTCGTAGAGGGTATATGTATATACACTGCAGAATGTGAAAACTCTGAAGCCTGCATGCTTGGTTTGTGGGATTCAGAGAGCGTGACTGTTTGAGAGTGCAGTCAATGAGGAGCATGTTTACTCATTAAACCCTGTGACCCTCCATGCCATTCAAGCAAACTATTTCTTTACACTTCAGTTCAAAAGTTTTGGGTCAGTAAGATTGTGTAATGTTTTTGGAAAGATGTCTCTTATGCTCACCAAGGCTGCATTTATTTGCTCAAAAATAGAGTAAAAACAGTCAAATGTGAAATATTATTACAATTTAAATGAACTGTTTTCTATTTTAATATAAAAAAATGCAATTTATTTCTGTGATGGCAAAAATTGATTTTTAGTGTCACAATATGCTGATTTGATGATCAAGACACATTTCTTATTATCATCAAAGTTGAAAACAGTTGTGCTGCTTAATATTTTCGTGGAAACCATGCTAGATTTTTCATGAATAGAAAGTTCTTGAAAACAGCATTTATTTGAAATGGAAATCATTTTCTAACATTATAAATGTCTTTACTTTCAGTAGCTATGTTTACATCCAAATATGCTACACTTGCGAACATTTGCGAAACATTTGCGAATTAAGCACCGTTTCCATTCAACGAGTCAAAGAGAACAAAATCGTCACTTCCTGATAAACTGGAACTAAGTATCACTAAGAAAAGTAGGAAAAGCCACAGAAAATAATAATTTTCATATAGCCTATTATAAATGACTTGCGCCTCAGAGCGAGCAGACAAAACACAATAAATGCGATCACTGTTTTCGGAGGCGGATGCCTGCTGTTCGGAAATGAAGTTGTGTAAAACAATTATACAGAAATAGCTTACTTTGATGACTTCAGAAGGACCAAAACAACGTTTCAGATGCTGTGCAATGAGATCGGTCCGCTGGTTAGTCAAGTTATCCCGTCTCATCGTGCAAAGTCACATGAATTTTTTGATGCTCATGGTGGAATTTATTCGGTAAATGTATCTTCTTATCGGATAAAAGTTTATCCTACTCAATTGTGCGCATACATTTTTTTATGCGCATATGTAGAATTTATGTACATCTTTGCGTTTCCATCCAGCATTTTTATGCGATATTCTAAAATGTACATAAAATGGTTGGATTGAAATATAGTTTCTGTTTGATCATTTGCTGAATTATTATTCATTATTGAAGTATTAAAAACATTTAGTCAAACTTTGAAAGATAGTGTAACAACTTCTTTATGTAAAGTTTATTAGTGGTGTAAATTTTTTGTGCCAAAAACATAATTCGTTTGACCATTTATCACCCTCTCCACCTATTTAACCATCGTTTTTGTTGCTATACTTATAAAGGGAAGGTTTAACCATATATGCAAACTTTGTCATCATTTATTCACCCTCCAGTCATTATAATCGGTATGTCTTCAAAAAGTAAATTTGGAATGACATGAAGGTGAGTAAATGAACAGCATTTTCAGTATTATCAGAGGTAACAATGATATGCCAAAACTATTCTTATGAACAAATTCTGAGTAAAGATTCTCCATAAAATATGCACTAAAATGCTGCGAATTATCTTTTCTGAGAATGTGCAATGCAAAGGAAAACAAATAAAAGACAGACAAATACAGACAAACATTGAGAGCAGCGTGTCAGTGATGGTAGTCTGAGTAAGATGCACAAGAGATGCCCACGAGCTGTGGAGCGATTTCATGCCCCTATAAACACTGTGGCACACATGGGAGTACAGAGAGAGAGGGATGGGGGAGGAGGGCAGGCAGAGGTAAATGGGACAAAAAAATTAGCAAATGTAACACAAAATAGAGACAGTGTTAGAAATTAGACCAGCTGCCTTCAAATATGTGGCAAAAGGCACGTGCCACATTACTTTAGGCCATAATGTTCCTGATATACTGCTTCCTCACTTTGCCTGAGCTGGCTGATAACAAACTGCTGATGTGTCCAGCAGCTGGAACCATTGCAGACTTTACTGCCAAGTCAGCACTTTGGCCCCATTCAGCTTGATCCACTGGCCTCCACTGACATCCATATCACCAGAACTGACCCCGGGGCAGGTTAAAGACAGGTGTGTGAACACTGAAGGTGCAGTGAAAAGAGATAAGCCTCCGCTGATAGCGTGCAAGGCAATTGACTCTTAAAATAGATAATAGGCATGTGCCAATGACCTCACCACCTGCCAAAACTCTGATTGTCCTGTTATTTAGGACACACTGTATTGATAAAGTGTTACTTTGGTGCTGTGTCACAGACTGTACTGTTATGACATCAGTTCTTGGAAAAGACATTGACTTTAAATTCTGATTGAGACACATTCAGACAAAGAGATACTTATGGCGCTTTTCCACTGCATGGTACGGCACGGTACGGTACGGTTCACTTTTGGGGGGTTTTCCACTGGGTACTGTACCTGGTACCTGATACTTTTTTAGTACCACTTCGGTCGAGGTTCCATGCGAGCCGTACCGTTACCAAAACGTGACGTGTAAACTCTGCTGATCACTGATTGGCCGGAGAAAATCGTCATTACTGCGTCACTGAACTTGCGGCACGAGACCCTCCTCTACAGTCCTACCCGCTAGATTTAAATCAGCACAGCCAGCGAAGGATCGGACGCAACTTCTGTTTAAACAAACGCACATTTTTGCATCAACCACAAAATAGCAGTGTCGTTGTCTGTTGAGGAAGTACAGACGTTCCTCTCGTTGATAGCCGAGGAGCGGATCCAGCGAGAGCTTGATGGCGCGACGCCGAAGGAAAAGCCTTATGTATATAACGTTACTTTTGAACTTGCTATATTTTCAGAGTATGTTTTCTGTTTATATTTTACCTCTGTATCTGTGTTTTGCTTCAATTAAAACAATCTGATCGAATAAGTGTACCTCCAGACTATATTAAATATGTATCATTGTATGAGCACGTAATGAACCTCTTGGAAAAGACAAATGATTAATGCCGCATGATTATAAAACCATCACATAAATTAAAAACAAGGGATACATTGTACATTTTGAAATATTCAAAAGATTATTGATAATTCACTTTACAGAACACGCTGCATGAATAGTTAACTAATCAAGTAACGCAACACACCTGCACGAACATCCCTGCTCTCCTCATCTAACGTTACAGCCCGTGTCACTGCCACCACAGTCTCTGCTGCTGGGGGTAAATCACAAGCGTTCTCATAGACCTCTCCATTGTTGTTAAAAACATCCACATGCCGAGAGTGAAGAACACTATTCCGTCTCCTTTCTTTGTTGTGTTTGTTTGTGGCGCGTTTACGATGATGTCACGGCAGTAGAGGCGGCGCAATTATAACGACGCGTGAATAATCCCACCCACTCTATAGACCCCTTCAATGTTTGTAAACATCGAAAGCCTAGGTTGGGTGCGCGCGCAGCTTGGGGTCAGAAAAATGGCGCGGCTAATAGACCGGCATATTGTGTCAAGGAGAAACAGACAAGCCTTATAGATAGATAAGATACTTTTTTATTATTATTTGTACCTTTCCATTTTTGTCTTAGGTGTCTGGCTTTGTTTTGTGTACACAAACAAGGAGGGCACAAATTCAGGACTACTGGAGTCAAGTTATGCCTCTCCTACAAAAAATAATTGCACACGATCTACTGTTGTCATAGTGAAAACGCTAATGTAAAGCTAGTCTGCGATCTGCTAAGTCTGTAGCATGCCACAGGTCACAATTTATGCCAGATATCAAACTTCACCTAACTATTAAATCAGTCAACAGTTTACAGAAAACATTTGTTTACTTATCATGGCTTAACTCTACCGTTGTTGGCACAATGTTGGCGCTAGCCTGCGGCTAACTACTACTAGCAGCTGGCTATGTCTGTAGCATGACACAGGTCCATGACATTTACAACACTATTAACTTGCATAGCTTAACGTACAGAAAACTGTTCATGCAATCCAGGCTTTCGAGTTTAAGCAAACAGAAAGGGATGATAAAGGATGACTTTAACGTTTCCTGATATGAAGTGAGCGCTACCAACACGAGCCTCTTTGATCGTAGTATTGTCCCAGTCTGCCCGTTTAATAGCTTGCAGTCACAGATGTCGTCTATTTTTTGAAACGGATGAGATCCTGCAGGAATCCTGAAAAACTTGACTCCAGAACTGGTGCGATTTTCACAGTCCACCACGCAACAAGTAGGCATTTTGTCTAGGGCTGTGATGGTGGCCGTGACAACTGCGTCACCGGCGGTAGTGCACGTGACGTCACACACCGGGTGTATTTAACTTTCTCATTTAAGGCTACTTTCCTATTTAACTGTATTATTTATTTGATATTTATTTTAGTGTTTTGCAGGCTGAGTGTTCACTGACATAAGTGCTAAAATAAACACGTATGTTTGTTAATAGATGATTGAGCCTCATTTATTTATTTTTTTGCGTTTCAGAATTATATATATATATATATATCACAACACCGCCCACCTGTAGTAGTTGGTCCATTACCACTGGTGGTAAAATCTGCCACCGTCACAGCCCTAAGTTTTGTCTTGACGAGAAATTCTATGGTTAACACAATGGGATGGAATGAACGTTCTGACCCCGACATGCGCACTGCGAACTTCTGTGACGTATACCGTGAAGGGGTCTATAGCGGTACTAAACTGCGGTGGAAATGCAAACCGACCCGAACTGAGCCGTACCGTACCGTACCGAGCCGTGCCGAACCATGCAGTGGAAAAGCGCCATTAGTGAGCAATCCAAAGACCACAGTGACGTGGGAAAAAAATCCCTAAGAGTTTTAGGTGGAAACTACCTACAACAGCAGTTTTCCAATCCTAGTAAACCACTGTCCAGCAGAGTTTAGCTCCAACTCCAATTAAACACACCTCAAACAAAGGCTTTAGGATTGCTAGAAACAGTTGTGTTGAGACAAGAGCTAAACTACAGGATGTTGGCCCTCCAGAAACAAGACTGGATGCCCCTGACCTCCAAGCTTTCATGCATGCACAATTTATTTTTATTTTAACAAAATAATTTTAATAAAAAAAAAAAAATAAGTGGATTCCATTGCAAAGCAAAAATCCACATCCAGGCACTCACATAGCAAGCAAAGTACAAAAACTTGTATTATTAGACAAGGCTACATATTAAAAAACACCAACGCGTATCAGCCCAATCAGGCCTTTGTCAGGGTGTTACAATTACAAGTTGAATTATTTGTATGTTTGATATTAATTATGCATAATTGTTTTGGACCTACGCTGTGATTGTTGCTGTAAGGATTCAATGTGAAGAAAAATAAGTAATCCAACTGATGGCCATCCAGACCTGTAGCTTGTAAAGTTACCTAGATTTTTGTTGAGGTGTCAGGGGTCATATAGCCTACTTATTGGGCCTATAAAAATATTGTCCAGAGTTCCATTGATTTAGGTTGTGTGGCTATGGCTCTGTCAGATACACAAGCCATCATACATTTGACAACCAAATTCACGACGTCCATGTGGCAAAATAACTTTGCTTAGTCAAGGAGGATCTGAAAGCCTTACATCACTGCTGACCCATATTCAAACACCTGTTCCACAATCGAAACACAGGAACCACCACACTCAATCTACCATAATCTGGGTTAATCAATCCAATCTTTTGTCTAATCAAAAGTCAACACATGTACATGTACCCATGTATGAGCACCAAAATAGACCCTCTGCGTCACCACAACCAGGCTAATAATCGCCCACTCCTGTTTGACAATGTTTCTCTGTTATCTCTCAACGGGCTGATGCATGAGATTGTCACTGAGGATGTATTTCCCAAAACTGTCATTTCCCTCTGTTCACTGCAATAATCACTCTCCACAAAGCCACATCTCCTCTCATTACTGCTGGCTTTGTCTGGCCAAAAGCTCCTGACATAGAAATCTAGCTTTATTGTACTCAATTAAAGTTTAAACAAGAACTATTTATCTGCACCGTGACAGGCAGACATACGTAATTGGAAATGACGGGTCGGGAACAAAACAAATTAAAGTTTCAAAAGCCTCAGGCCAGAGCTGCAAGCAAGCACACCTTTATAAACCTGAGCAGGTTCATTAGGTGCACGGAAAAGGTGGGAAGAAGCAAATGCTGAACTAGAAATACATTCAAATGTCTTAACCACAGCATATCTGCTTCTGACGTGCCACTGTAGATGCTCTCCCATCAGGAAGTCTGTGTTTTAATCAAATGTTTTCAAATATGAAAATGTCTGCTGGGTGAGGGGGAAAGTGCATACCAATTAGAGCAAGTAGTTTTACTGTTTACGGACCTTTTTTCAATTAAATTAACAGAAAATTGCTTACTTCAGTGCTGCAAAACATCTATGTTACCCTCACTTAAAGACCTCTCACACACCTAAACATGACCAGGCATGTATAAAAGCACCAATCATGAACATTAACACTGAAAACAGTATGTATTTTCAATTTTTTTATTATAGATCTTATCGAGCACAGTTCACCTGTGCATGTTTCATTAAAACAAATTTTGTATTTGTTTGTTTTTTCTTGACGTATGCAAGTCACCGCCCTACATTTTTTTCATTTTTCACAATAATCCATTACACTCTGACGTACGTCACAATACGTAAGAAAAGTTAAATTTCATCGTGATAAGATACATATATTATGTTCAGCAATTCTACGAGTGCAGTTTTGCACGTATAATGTGAATATATAATATAAATTATGTATTTGTTTACCCAACCCTCTTGACAATAAACAGATTACAGGAATGACTTTAAATAGTCCACCTACATCCTGGAACCGTGCCGATTGAAATTCGCAGAATACAAACCCTCTGGAGGGTGACCAGACTGCTTTCATCATAGACTGAAAGATCGGCATATTAAATTGTTCCAGGAACAAGAATGGTGCAATACATTATAGTAGTAGCTTGTTCTTTTTAAGTTACATAATCTGAATATATTTCAGATGTGAGATAAACAGCAGGGTTACGCAACGTAATAACATAGCAAAGAGGATAGAGACGAGTCTATAGTGGACACAAGATTACAAGATTAAAAGCAGTGAGCTGGCAAATGTACAAGAGGTGTCTCTGAAAAATTGATAAAATGACCCAAATAATGCTCGAAGCACTGAATAATTTAAAGGCTGAAGAGTAGAGTACATCATTTGGCTCTAGAGGAATGATCTGTCTCTGCAGGAGCTCATTGTGAAGGAAAACAATAAATCAATATCATCTCATCACTTGTACACCTGCAAAGGAAACCTTTTCCCACACATTCTGGACTTTATTCACATTAAATGTGATTGTATTATCAGATCATTAAATAAACACACAGCATTAGCCTATAACAATCAGTGCAGAGAGGAGGAGGAGGGTGCTGTAATGTCATCTATGCTATAACAGTCACTACCTCTCTCTCTCTCTGCAGTCACAACAGTATGTTTAACAGAAACAAAGGAACGCATTTATGAGATCGCATGCCACCCAAACTCTTTCATTAAAGCAGAGAGGACCAGTGACCTGGTAGCCATAGTGATGCAGCTTGTCATTTTTGCACATGTTCTTGGCCATTCCAGCCTTTTGTGTTTGGATAAGATATCTTAAGCCTACTTATCTTTTGTTGCTCTTCGGGTTTCTTAATTTAACTTATTTTTTCATCTTCATTCCTAATTAGCATGGAAGTGGCCTTTCTTGCAGGTTTTGAAAACATTTTACCGTAAAATGCAAATGTTGGCAATACCTGGAATACTTCAGTGGGTCAAATACTTAAGTTTTCATCCTTCAAGTATCAGTTTTTTTCAAGTATCAAGTATCTATCCATCAAGACAGGGTTTAAGTGAAGTGGTTTTACTGGAATGTTGATGTTCTAAGTAGGTTGAAATAACAAAGATAAAATATAACATTTGCATGAATTAATTGTTTAAAAAGTGAATTTCCATATCATGCAAACTTCAAGTTTGGCAAAAAAAATTCAGTGTCAGTGCAGCCATATATAATGCATTGTGTACATGCATGTTTTACTTAAATGCTAATTGCAGGAGTGTTTATCTGAGCTTGTGTTACAACCAGCACCCACACTCCGTACACACAGATCTGCTCCGAGTTGTCAGATGTTTACTGGAATGTGTGTCATATTTAGAGCTCAAGGTGACACATTAGCAAAGTTCAGTGGAATACGTTGAAACGTTTTACCACATATCAGAAATGGACACTGGACTACTGGTTGTAATAGAGACTAGGGGGAGATGTTTTATTGGTGTGTACTCATGCTAGAATTGTGGTTATAATTGTATTTGATCATAAAACATGTTTGACTGACAGGTAATATTTTGCATAGCAGTTTGAGAAATATGATTGTGCACACACACGGTTCTGAATGCTTAACGAGTCGGTGTGCAAACAGTTCCACGCTGAGCAAGAGTCCACATAGTTTGCCGTTGCCACAGACCCGGCAGTAACTCTCATTTCACTATTATAATTCTTGGCTATTTACGGCCAATGGGATGGGTGAGCTGGGCCTCCTGCCGCAAACTCAGCCCTTGACCTTGCACTCACAACCCCACCATACACCCCCCTCCCCCAACCCTCCCTGGCTCTGTAAGTGAAAGGCCCATATGTCTTGTGCTGGCTCCTGCCCATGGCCATGACATTCCCTTTGAAGGCAGTCCTGCCTGCTGACTGCAAGGAGAAGCTTATGACATTCTGAGTTGTTATGCAATTCTTAATGCCATTCAACACCTACATAAACAGTCTGGGCAGCTTCTAGAGAGGGTACATATACCGTGCCAAGTTTTATGTAAGCCATGCTATGTGGATATGAACATAAAGGCGTTTGGATGCATGGACATTTATTAGGCTTGGCTCTGAGGATATATTATTTATGGCTTTTAAACATTATCACAAGACAAAGTCCATCAAAACTTACTTGAACAAATTGTTTTTGTTACACAAATTTTCCTAATGCCTAATTTGCTGTTTATTTTTATGCTGGCATCCAAATAGTTTGTTTATAGGAGACGTCACTGCACCGTAGAGTCACGCGCACATGAACCCTCAAAACCTTTCCAGTTTTCTGTGCGTGAGTAAGCGTGGCCAAACATGCCAGAACATGTGTTTCTGGTTGTGATGCAGAATGAGATCGCGCACGGAATCAAAAAACACTTGTGCACCTTATGAAACGCATTCTCTAGCGCAGTGGATCTCCACCTTGTTCCTGAAGGGGCCCTCCAACAGTACACATGTTGGATGTCTGCTTAAAGGGATAGTCCATCCAAAAATTACTTTCCCACATGAAATTCCAAAAACCTGCATGCCTTTCTTTCTTCTGCAAAACACAAAAGATATCTTGATGAGTGTAGGCAACCAAACAGTTTGGGGTCCCGTTGGTTTCCATAATATAGACAAAAAAATACTATTGAAGTCAATAGGACCCGAATCTGTTTGGTTACCAACATTCTAAAAATATCTTCTTTTTTTGTTCCACAGAGGAAGTAAAGCTTGCTTTGGAATGACATGAGGGTGAGTAAATGACAGAATGTCCCTTCATACATGATTAAACTCATCAGCTTATTAGTAGAGACATCCAGAATGTGTAGTGTCTGGTGGCTATCAGGAGCACAGTTGGAAGGCACTGCTCGAGTGGAGTGCTTACCTTCCAACCAGCTGAGCTGTTGCTGTCGCCTTTGTCTTTAAAGTATGGGACGTTTTTGACCATCCAGTCGTAGATCTGGGACAGTGTCAGTCTCTTGTCTGCGGTGCTCTCTATGGCTTTTGTGATAAGGTCTGCATAGGACAGGTTACCCCATGCGTTCCTCCTTGAAGATGACTTCCGGGGAGTTTGCTGTTGGCTGCCCTGACCGTTTGCCGTGGTCGCAGAAGTGAGTTGAGAAGAAAGCGGGGAGCCCGTGTTCTCCTGACTGCTAGCGGGATTCATTTCCTCAGCTAGGCTTGGGCTGCCATTGTCCTCTCCTTCACCCATACTGTTGCCGTTGATTGCCATTGCATTGTCATCCTCATCATCCTCTTCCTCTGGGATTATGTCAGTGTCAATGGACACAGGCTTCGCCGAGCTGGACTCTGGCAGCGGCCAAGTGCATGATCTCGGCCGTTTCTGTGGCTCAAAATCCGGATCAATGGCTACGTCCAGAGAGGACAGTGGCTCCAGGGTTGTCTCTGCCATCACCTCTACCAACCTTCTCTGACGCTCCTCTGCACGGTCTTGGTCAAAGTTAAATAGGCAGTGGAAAGCGGTCACAGTCGTATTCCATGAATGCACCTCTACTCTAAATGGTGCTTAAATGCTTCTTGAGCGACTAGTGTAAATCTTAATGATATTAACAGCCCTCCCTGTTTCAGAAAGACAAAAATACAATACACAATTTAAAGCCATATAACATAAAATACATCATAATCATTTATATGCAACTGTGCATTATATACTGTACATACACACGCACATTACATTACAGAGAGATTTTTATGCACTTTAAATTTTACATTTTGCCATAAAAATAAGATCATTTAAAAAACCATTAAACGTACAACTAAACGTATTATTTTTGATGTGTCTGATGAACCAGTGAAAATTAAACGCTTCTGAAATGTGAAGGGCGCGCGCACGGGTTGGTACGCGCAACACTCATGTGAAGATATAAACAAAGATTAGCGTGTATGCTGTACGCAAAGTGGTCCGTCCGCTTTCGTTTCAGTTTAACACTCACCTGATGGCGCACATTCGTGCTCGTTACACTTTCACAATGACACACTCTGACTCATATTAGATTATTCGTATCCCAGTGGAGATGACCGCATGAAGGAGATACTAAAACCACTGTTATTGTGAAAGTCAAAAATGTATTGCTATTCCATAACAATATTCAATATTAGTCAATATTATTAATATGATAGTTGTCTGGATTTCTTAAAAACAGCCTGAATGCAAAGGGGACCAATAAGAGAAACAGTTTATAAACTTGTAATGTTTAAAATTTAATTATTCATGTGAGTCTACAAGTATTTGCAATATTTTCAACGTTTTCAAAGCCTAGTTAGCATCATTGTATTGTTCAAAACAAAAAAATAGTAAATGACTTCTTAAGGTGTATTTGCACACGTAGATCTCAACTGTCAACCAGCACTACTATTGTATCTAATGTAAATAACAAATCCAGTACATTAATAAAATGTGGGTATGTATGTAGCCTATATATGCAAGAGTATACATTATAATATTAGAATGCAAAATGCAATACCTCAACACGCACCATTCAGCCAGAGCCGTTTCTCTTCTCTGTGTCGCAGTCCAGTCACTTGGTGCACTGATGTAATACAACTATATCTCTCCAGTGCACTTCGCCAGTAGCCACGGACAAAGCGCCACAACGTCACTGCACACTACCATTACAAGCAGCAAGCCACTGTAGTGACAAAAGAACTGAACTGTCAGAGCCACTGCACATTCAGCGGACTAGAATCAAAACGCCGTTGTGTCCGATCAAGACAACTACAATAACGAGGACAGAACTACGCGTGCTCGTAGACCGCACTGATCATTTTCTATTATTTGCCAGCTTGACCCGATGTCTCCTCGCATTCCGACGTCTCTTTAACAATTAAAGGTAGAGACGCAACAACTATCGCAGTGTATTTGTTAGAGCGCGCGCCAGTGCCTCGATGTCACGAGCGGTACTTTGCGGAAAATTAGCATCCAGAAAGCATTTTCTCTCTCTGCACCAAACTATCCATCTAAAAGAACAGGAGGACTATCTACTCTAATCGTCTGTCAGCACTCAAGCGAGCTCAACTTAGGACTGAGTGACTGGAGGAGGGCGAGAAGAGAAGCGCAGCCTCTACTGCTGACAGGGACCTGCCCCCTAGATTCCGCGCACGGGATCGCCTCTTAAAGGGCCACTGCTCCACATCACAGCTGCCAACAGGCGAGAGGACATGTTCAAACAAGTCACTCCAAGCACTGAGAGCCCTCATCAGCTTATCGGATTTCCAAATATAGATTCAGTTGCTCGAAATTGTAGTTCAGACATGCAAACAACATTATCTGAATATTATTCGGCATATTATCTGAAATGTGCTATAGATTAGAGACAGCATTTTCAGGTTACTCAAGTAACCAGAATTAGCCAATAGTACAGTATTAAGGGAGTTAGTGTGACAAATGTGTTATAATCAGATGCCAGAGGGTAGCCTAATATCTTAAAGGAATAGTTAATCAAAAATGTTGTCATTTTCTCCACTGTTCCAATGCAGTATTCATCATTTTGTATTAATGGTGGTATGAAAGGAAAATTCACCCTATTTTGTATGTTACAGATCTTTATTTTATTATTTAATTTACCTTGTAATCAATTATTACAGTGTCATAACTGGATCTTCCGGAGGAAACAACACGGTTCTCTCTAAATTGGGCAGTGCCAATTTCTAAAAAGCCAATCAACAGATCTGTTAGGTCACAATATGGAAGAAAATATTTGTTGATATTTTCATTCCATCATGGTTTTAAATGCCTAAGTTCAAGAAAGTAATATAACCATAAAAGTAGCCCATATATGACTGGTAACATAACCAGTTGTTTATGTGAAGAACAGACTGAAATTAAAGTTGTGAAACTGAAGTAAAAAACTTTCACTATCAATTTTTGAAAATGCTACAACCAGTCACATTATAGTCAAGAATCAATGGAGTTTGTCATCCATGTAATCAAAACCCGTGTGACATCCAAAACAACACTTCACTGAACATAATTACACATTATCTTTCAGAATATAGCAAAAGCAGAGATCAGTTTCAAAATTGTATTTTAACATTACTTGGAATAGACTGCATGAGTCACCGAAGCTGCATTATTTATTTATTTATTATTACATTTAATAGCAATTATTATATGTTGCGATCAAACTTTTAATTTAAATGGAACTATTTCTTTAAATAATTAATAACTAAACTATTTTTATTTAATTAAGACAATTGCTCTTGTTTTACTTGCTCTGGGGCCACTGATAAATGTTGAGGCATGTCTTGTTTTTGCCTTCCGCTGGCCCTTTAATCCCAGCGTGAAGTCGTTCTTCATGACACGCCCCCTGCTGCCAGCCTCGTTTTATTCAAACACATGACGTAATTCATAATCAAACAATTTGCTCTACCGTTGCTCTCCTCCGTGGCGCTTCTCTAGTACGGGGACCGGACGTGTCAGCAAAACACGAGCACGCCTTTGTTCTGCAGAAATGCGCAGTTTCTCGGGCGAGGTGAAAACGACGATCTTTGTAAAGGAATGCGCTCTTCTTCCACCTGTAACGTTACGCATCGACATAAAGGCTAATCCCATTAATCGAGATACAAGATGAGATTAATAATGACATTTATGTAGGTTCATAGTCGGAAATACCTGTAAAACTCATATTACATAATTGCACGACTTATGTTTTAGCCTAGTATATTGAGGTGGTGCTATTCTGTGATACTATTGCATGGCCAACAACAAGTTGGCCATGCAATATAATACATATAATAATAATAAAGACTGTTTTCTTATTCAGTCACTAAAGATGTAACATCGGCATTATTTGCTCCTCTATTCACTCCTTATCTTTTTCAAATCAGCCCTCCCTCTTCTGTCTCCCTTTCCTTTGTTCCTAACCCTGCATGGATGGAAAAGTCTGCAGGTGACCTCTGCAATAAGGGTGTAGACACTAGCTCTTGTGCATGTCCAAACAGTTCCTTAGGACCTTAGACCAATACTGTCACTGTAGATTACACATATTGTCATGTGGAAGAAGCTGACTTTAGATATGATGTGTCAGTCCAAGGTCTCTTGTCGGACATGTCTTTATGATGCTTGTTTTCCTTTAGCCTTTATAAATGTTTGTTCAGTATGAGCAGCATATGGTAATGTATGTATTGTTTCTAGGTGAAGGTGCCTAGTCTAGTTCTCTCTGGGAGGAACAGATAGGGAGCTGCAGCTTTGCTTATGTCATGTGAAACAATAACACAGAGCACGTGGGTGAGAATAGGCAACAGAACTATCTTCTACTGCCACATTCAGACCAAAACGAGAAATTACAGAAAATAATAGACCCCTTTACATCTTAAGATTTTGAAGAAACTGGATTAGTAACTGTTTTCGGAAGTTATGCCCATAACTTGGTCAAAACAAAATTAATTACAATTACAGTAAAAAGTAAAGTCAAGTAAAATAAAATACAGTTTGTGTTGATTTATTAACATAACCACTACCAGTACAACCAACGTTTAATGTTTTATCATAAACATTTTAATAATTTAAGAATGGAAGCCCATTTCCACCACACAAGAAAAAAAAAAATCACGCTTTGGTAAATCATAATAATTTATGATTTTAACTTTTATCCCATAATTATGACTTTTATGTAAATTATTATATTACTTTTACAGCTATTATTATTACTTAAATATGGAAATATGCTTTGATATTTAAGTAAGCACAAATGCATAAATTCACATCAGTCATCAAACACTTAAATCTAAATATATTTTTCCCTCTCCCATGGTGAGTGTATTCAAAAGTAAATAATGTACTAAATAAAACCGAAAACATGATCCACTAGAGGGTGCTAGACATCATCTTATTTTGCAGCATATGCATTGTCCTCCTGCAATCCAGGATATTTAGTTTGACATATTAATGGTGATGTGAGCCTATGCACTACTCCACCTGCTTTTAAACTAATAAGATAAGGCTTACAGTCTGTTTTTGGTGATGGAAATATACCATATCATGTTTTGGGAGGCCACAAAGACTCTCCTGTCGACTCTATTAAGAGGTAGTTGTTACTGCCAGGGAGTTCCAGTTCATGTTTGACTCCGATCCCCACTTAGCCAGTACTGTTCTGTCTGCATCTCTGTGAGGCGAGATATTGTCCTCTGGAAGGCAAAGACCTCTTCATCTGCTGTGAACAATGTCAGCCGCTCACTGGCCTCCTGAGCAAAATAAATGAAGTTCTGATGAACGATTACAATAGTCTCTCTACAGGAATTAACAAAGAACCAAGGCTCATTCAAATAAACCAGAGAGATTTTATCTTTACATGACTATGTATATGCATGCAACATTAATGTGTGCTGTCAGCATGTGTTTATGTATAGTTATGTCATCATGTTGTCATTACATCGGTCAGGCCAAGTTCATCTATCATTAGGCGATCTCTTGCTTCCTCTCCAGTCATCGGTCCCTGATCAAGGAGGCGGTGTAATGGTGCATCTGCCAATATTGCCACTCTAACCTGAGAGTTTAAACACATAATTGAACCATGTCAATAGGTTGGTGCTAACAGAGTATGACAAAGTTATTACAGCATGAAACAAATGTATTTGAGGATTGCATGTTTTTGATTCTGTAGATGGACATGTTTAAGGCCTGTGTGAGCTCAAAGGATGTCAGGGTTAGTATGTGTTTTGAAGAGTCATTACCTTTTGGTCATAAAAGTTGTCAATGAGTGTGGTGAAGCGTCTAGCCTGGTTCTTCATCCCGACTCGAAACTGAGGAACATTCCGTATGATGACCGTGTCAAACTGCCGTGCGATTTCTAAATAATCACCTGCACCCAATGGCTGTAGACAACAAGAAATTATTATGACATAATATTAATGATTAAACAGAGATGTTTAGCCATATTTATTGAGCTCTTCTGCTTAAAGGGATAGTTCATCAATAAAACTAAAATTATCTTTATTTACTCATACTGTGAGCTTTTGCTTCATTTTTTTATTTCTATGCATTGTAATTAAATGTAAAAAAGACCACTACATTATTAAAAACAGAAGAATGAAAGTCAAAGATATGTGGAATGACACGAGGATGAATAAATGATGATTTTGTTTTAAAGAAATGAATGCACGAAGGATGTATTAAATTGATCAGAAGTGACATTAAAGACATTACATTGTTACAAAAAAACATCTGTGATCAAATGAAAAATCAAATGATGTTCTTTAGAACTTATACTATTCATTAGAATATCCTGAAAAAAAGTATCAGGGTTTTTACAACAATATTAAGCAGCACAGCTGTTTTCAACACTGGCATAACAATGAAGACTAGAGTAATGGCTGCTGAAAATTCAGCTTTGCATCACAGGAGTAAATTAACTTGTAACATATCAAATAGAAGTCATTTTAAATTTCAATAGATTTCCACAATTTTTACTGTACTTTTGATTAAATAAAACAGTCTTGTTGAGCATATGAGACTTCTTTCAAAAACGTTAAACA
Organism: Gymnocypris eckloni scoliostomus; assembly: GCA_027564155.1. Taxonomy (NCBI): domain Eukaryota; kingdom Metazoa; phylum Chordata; class Actinopteri; order Cypriniformes; family Cyprinidae; genus Gymnocypris; species Gymnocypris eckloni. Next base: position 28,501,563 of record CM050412.1, read on the forward strand.
AATCTTACCAACCCCAAACTTGTAAACAGCGTATATCATGTTTGGAAATATAATATAAAATGCAAATTCATCTGCTTGATCTTCAGGGGTCTTTCCAGCATGACAAAGACAGCGAGGGACACGTCGCTGATGTCTCTGAAGCCTTGGCACATACAATTTTAGCTATCCATCTCTCTCATCTCATGTGCTTATTCCCTCTTGAATTTTTGTCTCTAATCTTCTATTTCATCCTATATTCTGTATCTTCTCTGGGCAGCATGTTTCTCTGTGGTAACTAAGTGGAAAGGCACATTAACACAAGCTGACATAGTCCCAACTGCATTAGCCTGACCATGAAGACGAAGAAGTTGAGGACTCTTCAGACAAATCCACACATGTACATGCACACACACACACACACTCGCTCACACTCTCAGTACATTGAAGTGAACAGCTCTCAAAAGCACTGAAGGACGCAGAGACAGTGCCTCGGCTCCATTAGAGAGCAGCATACTCATTCTTTCTTTCCTTCACAAACAAAAAAGGGAGCATCATACTGGTAAACCAAGTCCAAGGTTACATACATAAACAAGCACACACACACACATACAAGCTGGCTTTAGACTAGCCTTACACTGGGCTGCGATGGTGAATTGAAGGTGTAGGGATATGGATGGATGGATGGATGAAGGCATGGGCAATACATAGTATCAGGAGAGTGAAATGATGGATGTGGTAGTGGTAGATGAACATGGAAAACAAAGTGGAAAATGCAGACTGATACATAAGAGAGTATACAGTAAGCTCTCTAAGAGGGTAATATACTGTATGTTGACCTTGTATACTGACCAGGGATCAGTCTTCCTTAACAGTAAGCAAAGGTTAAACTGGGATTTTGGAAGATTTTTTTAATCTGGAGATGATTCTGGAGATGATTCTAAAGGAAATACATGATTTCCTTTCCATCCCAAGAATAATAGCTTGAAATGCGTTCGTGTTTGGGTAAGTTATTTTTATTCAGCAATGATGCAATAAATTGACAATAGTGGCAATAAATTTACATTTAGTCATTTAGCAGACGCTTTTATCCAAAACAATGGAAGCAATCAAAATCAAATAAAAGAGCAATGATACGCAAGTGCTATAACAAGTCTTCATTAGCTTAACGCAGTGCACATTGCAGGTTTTTTATTATTATATAATACATTAAAAGAAAACAGATAGAATAGAAATAGAATAGGGCAAGCTAGTGCTACAGGCCTTTTTTTGCTTTTGTTGAATACATTAATAATGTTACAAAAACTATTTTAAATGCTTTTTTTTTAATGTCCTTAAATTATTATTTATCAAAGAATATTTTTGTTTTCACAAAAATATTCTGGACAACATTGTTAATACTAAAAATGTTTCTTGAGCACCAAACCAGCATATTAGAATGTTTTCTGACAGATCATGTGACACTATAGACTGGAGTAATGGCTGCTGAAATCTTTTTCAGCTTTGCAATCACAAAGTTAATATAATAAAAAATTAAAGTATATTATATATAAAATATTAAATATCCTTACTTTATTTTTGATCAAATAAATGCCGCCTTGGTGAGCATAGGAGACTTCTGTCAAAGTGTCTTAAAACCTTACTGAAACCCAAACTTTTAAAATGCATTCAAAAAAAAAAAAATAAAAAAAAAGACAAATACATTTACAAATATCACTTAGACGGATTGTTCACCTTCAGTTGCTGGACCCATTGACTTCCATCAAGGAACTTTGCCTGAAAGTAGTCCCCAGCGATATCATAACTAGTTACCAGATGGGTACTACTTTCAGGCACTGCATCACATCATTGTGCCTGCTGCACCCATGGTACGGCAGCAATGTTCCTTGATTATTACGCCGGATTAAGAGTATAGTTCCTAGCCATATCAGCCTAGAATATAGAAGCCTTTTCATTTTCCGTCGGTCTTATTACACGATGTAACTACAGAAAAGTCAAGCTTTAAATAGGAAAAATATCGAAACTCTTTGGTCATTTTTGAGCGAGATGCTAATGGTCTAATCAATGATCTATGCTAAGCGTGTTACCGCCAGACCCGGAGATCGGCTGAATGGATTCAAAAATGGTAAACTGTTTTACTCTAGGGGAGTTGGAAAATGAGCCTATTTAAAAAAAAAATGGAGTGTTCCTTTAAGCCTTTATAGTATGTTCAGGTCTGGTGGCAACAAAAATTGACCTGAGGGGTCCTGGGTTTAAAACCTGCCTAAGGTTTAAAAACAGGGGACTTTCTTTTTTACTTTTTATGACTTTATTTGGAAGTGTGAGTGGCCTACATTGGAAGACGGAAGTATAATGCTTAAATGCAATGAACTTACTCCATTTATGTATTTGTTTACTTGGAGTGATTACACTGACTAAATTATAGGTGGAATGACAAGCTCCTAGTATTTTACCATTCCTTTTCTTGCCAGAATGCTGTTCCTTCCCAGTTTAACCACTGCCCTCCTATATCCACATCTAAAAGGTTGGGAAAAGACACCACAAACCAGATCTCAAACCAGAATTGTGTCATTTTCAACACACTCACTCGCTCACACAGCTCTTGGAAGGTGCAGTCTGCAATGGTTCCACAGGTTCTGCTCAGGGTTACTTCTCTTCCTAGCACGTTCAGCACTCTTGGCCTGGGTACTATCAATGGTTAGAGGCAGACATACAGTTACTGACTGCAATAGAAAGATCTAACACTTTAGCACTGAAATGATAAGCTACACATAAAAACAGCCAACACTACAAGATTAAACCTCACACACTAAGTCAAGAAACATCCTCTCTTAACCTTAAAACCCCATCTGTCCAAAGGCAAATGAGCTCGCTTACCATCATTTTGTCTGTACGCCAGTTCCTCAAACAGTGTATTGACAGCATTCTCCGCATCAGGCTCACTTGATCTATGGAAAGCGAGTGAAAGAGAGAGATAATTGAATATGAAATTAACCAGGTTTGAAGTGGTCACATCAAACAGTGCGTGCTGAAGGCTTGTGTTTGAATTTTCACAGTGCCTCAATAGAACAGGATGTTGGATTCAAAACACAAACATTGAGAGAGTGAGAATAAGAGGGAGCAGCAATCAGGTGTCAACAAACTCATGCATATTAACATCCTCTAAAAGAGCAGCTGTTGAGATAAAGGGTTTATAATAAGTCAGAAAAAGACACAAGTGTATATTTATATTAATGTGCACTCATGATATGTAATTCTTTCCCTTGCCATTTATTATCAGTTGTTTTCTCTTCTCAGGCAGTAGTTGAGTCCAGAGGCAATTAAAACATTTACATTTTATTACAACTGCCATCTTTTTATATGAGAAACATTTATGTGAGGTAAACAACTGTTCCATAAGTAAAGTAAGCAAAAAATCTATGATGTATAATTTAGGATCAGTAAGATTTTTGTCATGTTTTTGAAAGAGACTTATCTTTTTGAATATGATACTAAGGCTGCATATATTTAATTTAAAAAGAAAAAAAAGACAAAAGCTGAATTTTCAACAGCCACTACTACAGGTTCACGCTCTAATGTGCTGATTTGATGCTCAGGAAATATTTCTTATTATTATAAATATTGAGAAAAGTTGTGCCAAGTTGAAATCATGTTTTTGTTTTGGATGAATAGAACATTTCAGAACAGAATTGATTTGAAATAGAAATCTTTTGTAACAATATCAATTTATTTACAGTCACTTTTGATTGACTCTTGATTCAAACGTGCCCTTGTAGAATTGTTTTATTTCTTCAAACACTTTTAAAAGGTAGCGTATATGTGTAATTTGTCAGGAATAATAAAAATGATTTCTTATTATTATCAATATTAAAAACAGCCATATAGTTCTATGTACTGAACATCCAACAAATAAAGAAATACAGAAAATGTACAATTTCCCCAAACTACCTTACAGCGTATTAAAAATGAATGTGATGTTGTTACATCACTCTTTCTCAAAGAGAGTGGTCTTACAGGTAATATAGTTTTCCTGCTGCTTCCATGTCTCTTGTCCGGTAATCTATTCCAGTGTCAAGCCTGACGGTATGACAGTGCTCCTGTACGGCAAAAGAGACATGAAGAGAATAGTTACAAATAAGAAGAGAGAAAGTGACAGCATTTCAAAAATAAGTTTAAATGACAGTAGTTCTGTTTTGCTGTGTATTTTGTATTGCAATACACAGCTCACCCCTAGGAGGGGACAATGCCACATGTACATGGGTTAATAAAACACATTTTAATGGCAATAACAAAATAATAATATGATCCATATTATCATGTTGTAAGCCATAAAATTAAGAAATGCATTAAGTTTGACCTTTTATAATGATTTTAAACTACTGTTAGCATCCAGGTATCCAAATTATTGTTTTACATGGTCTAAAGTTTAACCAATATATAAATATAAAGTATATAAAGAGTAAAAGATTGAGGGCTTAACTTTTTCTGTTTTCACAATGCAAGTATTGAGAGTTTATAATGGCATCTTTGCACCCGTTTTTAGTGATACGAATTATTGCTAAATTAGCATCTTTGAAACAAACTGATATGTAGTTTAGGGTCAAATAAAATATGTACACTATGTCAACACTGTTAAACATGTTAATCGCACACTTTTATGGAGACCACAGCATATCAAACCTCTGTGACGAGGAAGAAAATATAAAAAAGGAACAAAATGCTGGTGAAAGGATGACAAAAATGACTGATGAAAAGGAAGGGTGATTATTTTTAACAGGATGTGGATAATATGTGGTATTTAGGCGAGAGGCCTTTGCCTGAATCAGTCCTCAATGACAGCTCCAGCGAATTATGAAATCAGTGAATTTTCCGCCACCCTCCTCCTTGAACTAAAGATAATTAGCAATCACCACACAGAGCGAGAGAGGAGCGATCTATTCCTCTTCTTCCTGTATCTCTCGCCTCTTCCCCCCATTCTCCAGCGCTGTCAACTTTTCTCTCTCGAGCTCAGAGTTCCGCGTCCGAGCCAATTGGCTGAATCAGTCGTAATGACAGGCTGACAAACCACGAGCAGAAGAACACAAAAGGAAAAGTGTCACTTCATCAACCCCGCTCGACCTTGTCACCAGACCACCATGTAAACAACCGCCACGGCCACGACAACCGCGCTTCCCCGGCAGCCATCAAAACGGGTTATTCCTCTGCACACCCTATTCGGTCTATTTTTCTTTTCTTTTTGTAAAAACTTTCCATTTCCGCCTGTATATCTTAACGGTTGATGGACCATCTCGCAGGAGAGTAATCGTGAGGAGGGAGAGGGGGAGAGAAATACAATCAGTAATGATTCCAGTGCATGGTTCTTTATAATCAGTTGAAGACACGTCCTCTTGTGGATCATTGCATGATTATGGCCTTTGATGGGTTCATTAAGGACTCATAACTCCTCAAAGATCTTCATCGTCGGCCCTTCTCAACTCAGAATGCACTTTGCCAACGCAAATCTGATGCACGTCCTCAGCCTTCAACAAGACCCGCCAGACACCTCAAAATGCCATGGAGTTAAAATGGCAACTAGAATGCTATCATCTTAGATTTAGCACTAGCACTAGCTGTTAGTAAGATTAATGGCTGTTGTTTGGACAATTCCAACCATGTTGACAACTTTTTTAACTCAATGTTAGCAAAAGTTGTAAAATTATTATACATCCCTTTGCAAACAGCAAAAAAAATATATATATATATTTATTTTTTTAAATCTGTCTCTTTACTGAGGCAGGTAATTTCTGAAGACACAATTTTTAATGATCTGTCAGGTCACATGGACATATATACATGGGAAAAATATATACACAAATTATCATTAATAAAAATGTATAAATAAAAATAGAAGAATTTTGTTTAATTATGTCTGCAATACCTGACAGACCTTATACATTTTTTAAGAATAAATAAAACAACAATATAAACCTTCATCAATAAAAGTTATAGTTTTAGCTTTTTATAAGTTCATTAAAAATAAAATGTAAAAGAATTCTTAATAATAATAGTAATATATATTTTTTGTAATGCCCCACATGTTATTACCAGATATTACAAAAAATAAGCAAATAAATAAAAATGTGATTATTTAGTGATCAATTTTATAGTCAAAGTTTATTTGAAAGAGTTCTTATCATTGCGTGTGCTGGATGCCCACAGCTTCCCTGCACAACCATTTAATGAAAATGAAGCCTGTCTCGCTTTCTGTCCGTCTTGCTCTCTCGCTCTCTCTTTCTTTCCATCTCTTCTCCACTCCTCAAAAAAGTTGCCTTTGAGTTTTTCAAAGCAAGGGTTGCCATTGAGCTCCAACAAAAGCAAAGGATAGCTGGCGATTGGACCCTGATGAGGTCCACTACCTCATTACTGACAGCCGAAAACATTTGATGCTTTTTTCCCTCCTGTTTGGGAGGAAGAGGGGCGGATTGACAGAGGCTGGCTTGAGCGCGCGGTGGGAGAACTGAAAAAGAGAGGTGGCAGAGGGGGACGGGGGGAAAGGTTGTAGTCCATTCATCTTTGTGTGTCTTACAGCCTCTGTGGGTAGGAGAAAAGAAAAGGGGGGTGGAAGCAGGGGCGGGGTAAAAAGAGAACGAGAGAGAGCTTAAAACACTGCCTTTATGCTTTTGAGTCCAGGACGACTCCTCTTACATCAAAGTGTTTTTACCACTGTGTGTGTGTGTGTGTGTGTGTGTGTGTGTGTGTGTCTTGAGTGAATGTATTGAGAGATTAGGTGTCTAGTGAGTGTGTGAGGGAGAGAAAGAGAGAGAGAGAGAGTGCTATGGGGGTGGTTAACGACGTGAACGCACTAATTACCCCTAATTATCTATTCCCTTTACATGAAACCGGCTTTGTTAGTTACTCAGAACGCTCTCAAAACATACTCAAAATGTTCTCACAACCTCTCCTTGCCCTGTCCAGGACTCTTAAAGAAACATCACCCTTGGAACATCTGTCTCGCTTTGAAAGCACGGACCCCCCAGACCTCCGCAGAGGCCACAGGCCACGGCCCTCATCCTCTCCATCACAATCACTCTGTGCCTGCTAAAAACATGACTGACCAACTTTAGCGGTGACTTGGCAAAACAACATCTTTTGAGTGACTGTTAACAAATGTCAAGGCACCTCAAATGTTGGACTTACGGCTTATTCACACGACAGCCAGAAGTTCTGACAGAGGAAAAGCATGACTAACATGATTTTAAGTCCAAAATATTGTAGTTAGGTCGATGTTTTGCTTAATTTAATAAACACTGCCATTCAAGGAATTTAGCAGTATAGTTTGTAAAAAAAAAATTTGTGTTGGACTTGATGTAAATATGCTTTTAGACATCAGATCGAAAAATAACAGCAGCAAGAAAAGAGACAGCGACATTACTGTCCTTCTCTCTATGAATGGTTTATGTTGTCTCTCATAATTCATTACATTACATTTATAGCACTTTTCTAAGCACTAAAAGTGCTCTACGTTGTCAGGGTGTATCTCCTCATCCACCATTAGTGTGCAGCATCCACCTGGATGATGCGACAGCAGCCATAGTGCACCAGAATGCCCACCACACACCAGCTTACTGGTGGAGAGGAGACTGAGTGAAGCAGTCAATCAGCAGATATGGGGATGGTTAAGAGGCCATGATGGTAAGAGGGCAATGGGCAAATTTGGCCAGGATGCCGAGGTCACACCTCTACTCTTTTTCGAAGTGCATCCTGGGATTTTTAAATGACCACAGAGAGTCAGGACCTCGGTTTAACATCTCATCCGAAGGATGGTGCTTTTTACAGTATAGTGTCCCCATCATTATACCGGGGCATTAGGACCCACACAGATTGCAGGGTGAGCACCCCCTGCTGGCCTCACTAACATCTCTTCCAACAGCAACCTAGTTTTCCCAGGAGGTCTTCCATCCAGGTACTGACCAGGCTCAGCCCTGCTTAGCTTCAGTGGGAAACCAGTCTTGGGCTGTCTAGTCAACTGTTCTTCAACTACTTTAAGGTTTTCGTAAAAGTTTAGACATTTTTAAGATAAATTGGATTTGAAGGAGAGCAAAGATTAAAAAAAATATTAGACGTGGGAGGTTAACAAAAGGTCAGTGGAACAATAGCAGCCATCCAACATAAATTGCCTCTTTTCATTTTTGCTCCATCTTCAAGTCATTCAATCATCATACACTCATCCTTACCCACCAGAGACCTTCACCATGAAAACACACACACACACACACACACACACACACATAAAACCAGGACAACCATAACCAAAGGAACACAGGGAACAGCAGGGAAAAGCAATTAGCCAAAATGAAAACAGACATTTGAGCAAAAATAAGGTCATCACACCTCTATGATAATGTGTCTGTTGGAGCAAAAGATTAATAAGCAAAATAAAATTAAATAAAACAACTAGGAACAAAAAAAAGATACCAGATAAGTTAAATCATAAGGGGTTCCTTAATATGTATAATTAGGGCTGCCAAATCAAAATGAATGAATCAGATTGACCACATATATCAACATTCATTCAAAAGACATTACATTAGACAAAAGCACTGAATAGACAATTGGCTTTAGAAAATATATATAGTTTATATAATCTATTAAATATACATCTCTGTTCAAAAGTTTGGAGTCTGTTTTTTTTTGCACATAAATGCTAAATTTTGTTTGATTAAAAATTCAGAAAACAGTATTTTTAATATTATTAGAATTTAAAATAATTAACTAATAATAATTTTTAATGCTGAAAACATTTGTGCTGCTGTATATTTTTGTGTAAACTATGAAATAATTTTGTTCAGGATTCTTTGATGAATAGAAAATAAAATGTATTTTAAATATAAATATTTTGTAACATTACTATAACTTTAGATCAATTTAATGAAGCCTTCCTGATTAGAAGTGTTGATTTCTTTTTTTAAAAGCATAATTTAGTAGATCATTTAAAAATAATTTTAATAGAACTAATTTCAATATTAAATTGTTTTTAATTCATATTTACATGATTATTTATACAGAATTAAAATGTTGAACTGACAGCCCTAATAATAATAGTAATAATTTTAATAATATTTTGTAGGCAAATAAACATTACCACCCTGAAAAGAGATTAAGATATATAGAAGGAGAGCAGTCAAGAGCCAGTGAGTGCATTTCAGTGAGTCTGTCACACATTATTAGGGTTGACCAAGCATGAGAAGAGGCACTTGGGCCACCCTAGTTACCCTGAACTGGGATCCTGGGTTGCCTCAAAACCAGATGGCCTAACAAAGAAGCTCAAACGTTAGAGGTGCAACGCAGGGCGAGATGTATTCAGCACTCTTACCAGGCAAGATTAACACAGGCCAGAATAGAGGGTGACTTTAAGGACCCCAGGAATTTGACCGAGACGGTCTGAACCAGAGTGACTGTGCTGGGCCACTGACCATAAAAGATCCAGGGGTCAAACTGTGGAAAATCACAACCTGAATGAAGCATCTAGCAGCTTTTATTTTAGCACATTCTACAGAGGGGGTCCTTTAACTATGAGGAATACTAGCATATAATGTGGATTAGAAAGACATTGTATTGCCAGTCATCAAAGCCTAATCTTATTCTGTCGCTCTTCAAGATCACAGCGTGAAAAGAAACATGTAAAGGATGACTGGGGTTTGTATTGCCAATGGCAATCCCCATACAATTGTCGTGAAACCAAAATTAAAAATTAGCTGAAAATTTACTCAAACATCAGGCATTCCAAGTTCTTCATTTGAACAGATTTGGAGAAATTTAGCATTACACCACTTGCTCAACATTGGATCCTCTGCAGTGAATGGGTGCCGTCAGAATGCGAGTCCAAACAGCTGATTAAAACATCACTCTATTTCACAAGTAAATTTAGACTTTTTTTAGGCATTCTGACGGCACCCATTCACTGCAGAGAATCCATTGGTGAGCAAATGATGTAATGCAAAATTTCTCCATATCTTTTCTGATGAAGAAGAAAATTCATCAACATCTTGGATAACCAGGGTGTGGGTGCATTTTCAGCTAATTTTCTTTTTAGGGTGAACTATTTATCGAACAGCATGCTCAATATTTAACTAGAGAACAAGCCAATCAACGTTAAAACGCATTGAGCTTGATGTGTTGATACCAATCAAATGTGCAAGAATGTGGCCTGCTGTAAAATGCCTGAAAATGATGGTCTGATTACTTATGATGGAAAGCTGTCGCAGGATGATGGTAATTACCCAGACAGCACACAGGATAATGCCAATACCTGCTTAAAATAATACAATTAACTTGCAAAGCAGATCAGAGCATTGCTGGCGTCCATGGTCGGGCGCACTTTGAAATGCAAGCAGCTTCACGCAATGCCGTCTCATTCCAGCCAACCCACGCCAGTCATTAAACGGCCTCCATGTCTGTCACACTCTCTCTCAGTCTGTTGCTCTCATCTCCAGGTATGATCAAAGCTGCCTTTTTTCTGTTTTGTGCGTTTTTGAAAACACATACGGGGTTGTGTATTTTTACCTGTGAATAAAATACATCAAAAACCAGACAGAGCAGAGAAGGAAACATGAAGAGAGAGAGAGAGAGAGAGAGAGAGAGAGAGAGAGAGAGAGATGGAGATATAATGAAAGGATAAATAAATTAACTGAGAGAATGACTTTGTCTTTACCTTGAGTACGCCAATGAAAGGCACAAAAGCAGCCCTCTGAAGCCCGTTTTTGTACAGTTCTGAGAAAGAGAGAGCACGAGAGGGAGAGATGCTGGTTAGATTCACTCTTTAGCCTCCTCATAATGTCATTTTCCATCTATGATTGGCAAATAAAGTGTCTATTGATGAAGTGAGGGACGGGAGGGGAGGAGGGACAAAAGGGACGAGGAGAGGCAGAAATTGATTTCTGTGGGCAGCGCAGGAGAAAGGCAGTACATGAAATTCATTACATTCCCAAACAATGAGCTCAAGAGAAGTCTTTTTCTTTCTGCACAGACAATAAACCTGCATCACGGTGAATGGAGACTTCAATTAGCCACACGGGCATGATAAACCACACACACAGATACACACACAGATGTAAAGAGACTGTGATGAGTATATGCTTCTCTCTGTGCTGTAAAAGCTTGTTTAAAGCTGCCGTGGGCAAGAAAATATAAAGGAACAGAACTGTCATAACAGAGGTATGTTGAGTTATAAACAGTCCAGGGAGACACGTTCAGCCAGTTCTCACCCAAGAAATGAAAGCATGCTATAGGGATCTTACTATGAAAGAACAGATAGATAAAGCCTTTCTATAGGCATCTGGAGGCAATCATTCGAGTGATTCATACAGGAGCAAAGCAAACTGGGATGAGCCTTACTTACTGAGAGATATTTTATGGCAGCCTATATACTCTTTTCCTTAACATCCACTTATAAATGTTAGCCCACTGTTTTGTACCAAAACAGTAAGTCAAAGTAGAAGTTGTTTGTTTTTCTTGGCCAGTTTTTGTTACTATTTTTATAAGGGCTATTTTTGGCCACTGTACATACAGATTTAAACATGCATGGCTCCTTTACTTTGTAACACAATGTGTAAATGTGGGCAGTCACTTAAGTGTTACTTGTTAGAGATCAGAAAGTAGCAAAAGTTCAAGACAAGATTATTTTGCAGCTCATTTTTTATATATTTTTTGAAAGTCAAATATATTTTTTAAATAGTTATTATTAAGGTTTGTTCATAAAATTATGAATGACTGGAAAATGTGGAGTTATTCAATATTGGCCTTGAAATCAAAACGTTTAAGCTCCACTGCTTTAAGATGAATCTGTAATAAGTCATTTTTATTTTCAGACATTTTAAATACTGTATAAACATCGTTAAGATATTTCTAATTAAACTTTTCCTAGGTTATGTCTTTGATGATTCTCAAGTATCTGCTGTATGTTATAAAATAATCCATATATATTTATATTATATTCTATTTCAGCAGTTTAATCATATCCTGGTGCATAACTAAAGGGTCATTTAAAGATTTAGTTAGTGAAGTGCACCCTCTTTCACATTTCCCTCACTTTACCTGAAGAAACGGTTTTGGGCGATGACAAACATCCAAGTTCAAACACGCAAGCCTCTTTAGTGGCTCTTCAGTTTAGCATCTTTATATCAATAAACGAGCAATCTCTTTCGGTGCCATCTCTCTCCCTCCCATCTTTCATGTGTACCCGTCTATCCATTAGTCACATAATTAAAATGGAATAAGATGGCTATTAAGTTTTAGCGTAGGCTTTGTTCTCTGTGGCTGGTTAATGTTAGGAGAGGGTTTCTTTATGTAACTGCCGCTCACCGTTTTGTACTCGGCACACAAGGCCACTTCATACAACGAGACATTAGCAGCGCTCCAAGACAGAGACAGAGAAGAGAAAGGTAGAAGGAGTGTCTTATCTCTACCCTTATCACTCTCCCTCTCCAGTTTAATGTAACATCACAGCAATTGCAAAAAACGGCATCTGTTGAATCAACAATGAGGCAGAGGAAAAGAGTGGGAACGGTGGAGAGAGATAAAAGACTAACTGCTCAAGCAAGCGGGTATCAAATAAAGTTGCCTCGTTTTATGATGAACGGCGTATAAGCGAGAAATCTTTGATGGCGGCGAGGTTGAAGTTTCCACATGATTTAAAGGGATAGTTCATCCAAACACGTTGCCCACATCATTTTAAACCTGTATGATTTTCTTTCTTCTATTGAACACAAAAATAGATATTTAGAAGAATGTCCAAACTGCTCTTTTCCTTTGGCCACCATTCACTTTCACTGAATGGAAAACAACAGCTTATACATTCTTCTAGATAACTGCCTTTGTGTTCCAGAGAAGCAAAAAAATCATACAGGTGAGTAAATGATGATAATTTTTCATTTTGGGGTGAATCTTTCCTCAAGCTACACCGAAAAGCACATGGGAAATGGTTTACTGAAGAACTAAGGGTTTCAAGTTCAGATGGATGCAGTCATCATTGTATTTCAGGCCTAAATAACACTCATCAGATTAGTTTCATGTAATCCACTACAGAGAAGCAGCCAATGACAGGTGTTTGAGTGTATGTAAGAAAGGAAGAGAGCAATAAAAAGCAGAAAAGGAGTGAGAGACTTTACGCGGATTATCAATAGACCTCAAAAATCATGGCATCAAAATACAGCGAATTAACCAAAGAGTGACTTAAAGGGGAGGTGAACTTTAGAAAGGAGTGAAAAAGAATAAGATCCTGACACACGAGATGGTGCAGAACTGGATTAGAACACGAGACGGACGTGTAGTTTAGGAACATGTTTTACTTTCAGGCCACACAAAAGAATGAGGCGAATGAGAAAGGTATGCTGGTCTATTGTTGGGAAGTTGGTAGGGAACAATACAAGGTGAAAATGTACAAGAGTCATGTGTGCTGTTTAGGTGACAGGTCAGTATCAGAAAACACACACTTAACCCTGGAAATTGATGCAGGAAATGAAAGGAATAAATTGCTTTTATTGTCAGATTTGTTTTTGTTTTTGCAAAAAGGGTTATGAATTATAAAAACATCAATTTAAATAGATATATTTTAGTGGTGGGCATAGATTAATTTTTTAATCTAGTTTAATCTCACTGTAATCTTGGAATTAATCTAGATTAAAATGGCTCATTGGAATTCTGCGAAGGCATTCAGAATATGTGAGCTACCCAAATAATGACTAAAAGTGAGTCTTTGAGAACGGGTTTCTCAAGCCAGGTGGCACATTAGACCAGGGCTCATCTCCTGTTTCCAAAATGCATCACAAACTTTAATCTCTTTGACTCCCATTCCTCCCACTCCCGTGTGTTTTTTTTTTTTTTTGCCGATAACTGTCAATTACAGTAAAAATATAGTACAGATCACAGGCGTGCCCACCTTATTAGTTGAATAAAACCCAAAATGTCGTTTTGTTATTATATTGAACTGAAAGCCATCTTATGCACAGTGTTGCACAGATTAAATTTCATGTAAATCATCCATGCTAACACACACGTCTTCTATTTTTATTTTTAGACATTTCACTCTCTATAGATATATTTTCAAAGACGGAGTTTGAAGTTTCTCGCTCAAGTTCACATGAGACCTAAAGCGCATCCTGTTTGCTTAAAAGCGCAACGTTTCGTTGTTATTCTGAGTGCACACAAATAAACGTAGAGTCTTTACAGATTCGAAAGATGTATTAGGCTACTTTTATCTGTATGACCAAAAATGACGGAGATTTTAAGAGCAAGTGAGCGCGGAGCCTGTCCTGCAGCAAACGCTGCCCACACAAACACTTCAATAGCACATTTCTCTAGGCTAACATCATATTGAGCAGCCATGTAAAGTTGCTACTACATACATCTTTCAGATGAAAAGCCATATTTGAGGTTGATGAATGATAGGTGAGCGTTTGGATGTCCTGCCCGATTGTATTACCACATAGACCAGCCGTTAACAATCTGTCCATCACGGACTGCGTCATTCACTTAACCAGCCACACCAAAGCAAACAGGAGGAGAGCATAAAGAGACAGGGCAACTAGAATTGAGTTCAGAATTAAAATATACAGTTTATAGTTTATTTATATAAAAGGTATATTTGTGTGTAAAGTTGGGTATCATTACTATTCCGGTCCCTCGATTAAATATTTTCCTCTCCGTCCCAATCACGTGATTCGTAGCGATTTTGTTTCCCATCCCGGGATTCCGAAAAATGCCAGCCACTAGTTCGAAGACGCCCCTACAGTGCAGGTATACATCCGGCTAAAATATCAGGGTGAAAGTCATCACAGTCATCATCGCCGAACGTTAACGCCGATAACGCCCACCACTAATATATTTACTAGTGGTGGGCGTGTTAACGTGCGATCGGCGATCGCCGATAATCTATTCTCAAAGTTGGGTTGGGAGCTGGGTCTATACTACGCAAGCTATGATGACTTTCACCCTGATATTTAAGCGGCGGATGTATACCTAGCCAAATTGCACTGTAGGGCGAGGTCTTCGAACTAGAGGCTCGCAGTCCGTGATGGACAGATTGTTAACGGCTGGTCTGTGTGGTAATACAATCGGGCAGGACATCCAAACGCTCACCTATCATTCATCAACCTCAAATATGGCTTTTCATCTGAAAGATGTATGTAGTAGCAACTTTACATGGCGCTCAATATGATGTTAACCTAGAGAAATGTGCGCTATTGAAGTGTTTGAGTGGAAGCGCGTTTGCTGCAAGACAGGCTCGGTGCGCTCACTTGCTCTTAAAATCTCCGTCATTTTTGGTCATACAGATAAAAGTAGCCTAATACATCTTCGAATCTGTAAAGAATCTACGTTTATTTGTGTGCACTCAGAATAACAACGAACGTTGCGCTTTTAAGCAAACAGGATGCGCTTTTAGGTCTCATGTGAACTTGAGCGAGAAACTTCAAACTCGAATATATCTAAAAATACAGTACATAGAAAAATATATCTATAGAGAGTGAAATGTCTAAAAAAATAGAAGACGTGTGTGTTAGCATGGATGATTTACATGAAATTTAATCTGTGCAACACTGTGCATAATAAGATGGCTTTCAGTTCAATATAATAACAAAAACGACATTTTGGGTTTTTATTCAACTAATAAGGTGGGCACGCTGTGATCTGTACTATATTTTACTGTAATTGACAGTTATGCAAAAAAAAACAACAACACGGGATTGGGAGGGAATGGGAGTCATTCTTCCGGGAGGAGGACGGGATTTTCCTCCAGTTTTTCGTGGGATTGGGACGGGAAGAGATTAAAGTTTCTGATGCATTTTGGAAACAGGAGATGAGCCCTGGTCTAATCGCCACCTGGCTTGAGAAACCCGTTCTCAAAGACTTACTTTAGTCATTATTTGGGTAGCACACACATATTCTGAATGCCTTCGGCAGAATTCAAATGAGCCATTTTAATCTAGATTAATCTAGATTAATTCCAAAATTAATCTAGATTAATCCAGATTAACAAAATTAATCTATGCCCACCTCTAATATTTACACATTTTCACCAGTTTAAAACGTTGGGGACGGTATGATATTTTTAAAATGTTTTTGAAAGAAGTCTCTTTCAATGGATGCATTTATTTGACCAATATACAATAGAATGGTAATATTACTACAATTTCAAATAACTGATTTGTATTTTTTTTTATTAAATGTATTCCTGTGATGGAAAAACTGAATTTTCAGCCATTACCCCAGTCTTTATTGTCATAAGTTCCTTCAGAAATCTTCATGAATTTTTGAATCTTCATGAATTTTTTTTTCACTCTTGATCAATTTAATGCATCCTTGCTGAATAAAAGTATTAATTTCTTTAAAAACTAATAAAAAAGTAGTGCATATTTAATCATTCTCTCCTAAATGTTACAGCTAAACAAGTACACCTGATTTGAAAGTAATAAAAATATATTCATTAAAAGTCAAATAATTCATATAAATTTGAATTTTAAAAAGTGAAAATATGAAGTTTATGTAGTAATGACAGGCACATTTTTACATAATTTCCAGGGTTAAATAATAAGATTGAAAAATCACAGATTTTCTGCATGTTTCTGGGCATTTGAACACAAGTTTCTGTTAATCACATAAATGGCTTCAACATTACCCAGACATCTCCCTACCTTCAGGTGGTCGATTTGAGGTTGCCACAACCACGACCCCACACTTGAACAAGCCCTCAAATAACTGCTTCAGAATCACAGCATCGGCTATATCCACCACCTGAAGAGAAAACACTTATTCATTATACTCTGAAAATTGTTTTTTTTATTATATCAACCCATATTCTGCATCCGCTATTTCCTTTTTCCTGCACATGTAAAGTTCATAGTAAAAGGTCAAATTCAACAGAATTTTTGGCAAACTGTAAAAAGACGAATTTGTATTGGTACAGTAAATAGGTTGGTTTTAATTTCATGTTGCCTTTAAAGTAACCTATAGCTTCTGTGGTTTCTGTTCTGTCCTCTAGGCAGGACAGTCAGACACTATGGGAGCGAGCACAGGTGTATTAGCTGGAGATGAGCGAGACGCATCTCTCTCCCCTTTGGCCTTCCTCTGCCTTGAGCTAATTACCACAATTGTGCGCATGCATAGGCACTTGTGCATGCGTGTACATGTGAATGAATGAGTGAAAACCAGGTGTTGTTGCATTTTAAAACCAAAGCCTTGGCCAAGGTCCTTTGACATCACCCTCCCCAACGTACTCACACACAGACGCAGGACAGACACAAAGCCACTCCACCTGACTGTAAAATGGCCACACAGAGCCGTGCGGCTTTCTGCTAGAGACAAGGACAAGTGGCCAAAGCGCTGAAAAAGGTAAATAATTGAATACATAAATAAATATATAAATAAATAAACAGTGTTTCGAGGTAAAATCAGTGGCACAATGACAGCCAGATGGCCACACAGAGACAAATACATACAAGCACACACACACAGATGCACTCCCATTGTGCTCTTGAGGGCCTGGCATGGCTGTCCCTGAATCGCAGAAGCGAGAGGATGAGTGGTTCTTTCATTATTATCATTTTCATCATCATCATTCATTATTATCATTTAAACGTTGCCTTTTTCACAGCAGTGAGCTGTTGCTTCACACACATCTGCAGCAACACTGGGGCAGCTGACCCTTCCCTGTCAATAACACACAATGAGATCGACCATGGTCCGCTCTCATCTTCTCCCACATTTCTGCTACTTTTTCAGGGTTGAAAGCATTTAGTCAAAACGCATATAGAGTTTCTCCTTGCGTCGCCTTAATACTTCATTAGCGTTTGCATATCTGGCAACGAGGAGCCAAATTTGGGGCCGGGGATGTTTTTGTCATGTAGAAGATCTCTTCATTCACTGAGCTTTAGTATTCTTAGAAGGACACACTTATGACTGCCATACCCCCAGCATATGTTGTTTTCTTATATTGAAGTGTTTCCCTTTTTTGCATATTAAACCATCGGCCCCATCAAACCCAATTAGCATCTTCTATAGTGGCCTTACGTGCGGCAAGGTGGAGGGCGTGCGTGTGTGTTGTCGGAAGGGTGGTCGGTTACAAAGACGAGGTGCTACGGCATAAATTGGATCACATTTCCTTTAACCGTCCTCTTCTATTCTTCATTTCAAAGGAGTCATTTAATTATGACCTTTTCATCCGTCCTGTATTTGTTTTTTGTTTGTTGCACAGGCACCGCAACACTCATGTGCAGTGTGTACACTCACACACACACAGAATTTCAGTCAGAGTATTGATTGCCAGGTTGAGTGCAAGAAAGCCCTCTGTGTGGTGTTGTTGTGGACGACAGCGAAAACAACGGCACGGATATTCAAATGAGCATCCAATTACGCCAGCAAAGAGTCACTTTTGTGTGGTGCACACGGGTGCCAAATTGCACTCTTTTGATCTTAAACCTTTACTTACACAACTCTGTCGATGAGTAATTTCACCCGGCGACTGACAGGAGCCTGAGACAATGCCTCAAGCGCTTTCTGCTCGCTCTTCCTCTTTCTATATCTCTCTTGGCCCTTCTCTCAATACCTTGCATTCATTAAGGGAGTGGAGAGGGACAAAAGGGGAAGGCTACAAATTACTGATAATGATGCCGGACTAATGAAGAGAATGGAGAAATTTCATTAGCATTTAAGAGGCATGGATGCATGCGACCCGCCATAGTCGCTCTCCATTACCCCTCACTCAAGGAAGCAAGAGGGGCCGACTGAAACTCGATGCCTCATTTGCATGCTTAAGTGGCAGTGGCTCCTGATTGGTAAGGGGCTGTCAGCTCCTCATTTATGCATCATAAACAAAATCTGTGTGCTTTCCATATTGCTGCAAACGACGATTGGCGGGGTGAGCTTTCAGGCAATAATAGAACCCATACTAAATAAATATATGAAACCGATCAGGTCTGAGGTAAAAATGTCAGTTTTTTAGAAATCAATAAACACCACTCTGATACTGAATCAGAGAACCAAAAACTAGATAATAATTAATAGATATTATTCCGTACGGAAAATATTGATTATTTGATTGAGAAATGGGCTGAATGATTGGTTTAAATCCGCAAAAACATATCCAATGTTTCATTTTATTCATATTTTTTGGGGGCTCGAAAGAATAACATTTTCTGTTTAATTCTAATCTTGATTATCTGTCCCTCAGCATGTGTTTTCAGCTCTGTGTGGAGGTATCTGACTCCACTAGATGGCTCCAAAATGAACAAGGCTTATTTCTACAAAGAACTATTCCACACTTAGGTCAGATGACCTGCATTAATATAAAGATAGCATCAGCACATGCTGATTCTTTCTATATTTGGGATTTCTGCAGCTCACATTATTCCCCTCACACAGGCACAGAAAATATGCATTAACATTGGAACAGACATTTTTCAACAATTTTACAAACTCTTCACCCTCACAATTTCCCTACTCCTGCCCTCACCTGAAACTCATCAAAGCACAGGAGACAGGTTTCCTCTGCGATCTCCATGGCAACTGGAAAGATGGGGTCATACATTGTCATTTTACCTATCCGTCGCTTTGGCAGGCTCTGTTTCCGTTTGTGGATCCCTGAATGCAATGCACAAATTAAAGTCAATACAAATAAATGCAAATGCTCTCAAAACCTAGACAAAATCGAATTTTGATTTTCTATTCTACTTTATGCTGTTATTTTCCTTAATTGCTATTCATGCATGATAACAGGCATGTTAGTTTGCTACTTGTAAAAAAAATCAAGAGAGTACTACTTCAAATTGATTAATATGGAATGAGGTAAATATACACTACTGTTCAAAAGTTTTATTAATAATACTTTTATTTGGCAAAGACACATTAAGTTGATCACGTGTTAAAGACATGTGAACTCAGCTTTGCTATCACTTGAATAAATTTAATTTTAGCACATATTGAAAAACTGACTATGTTTTAAACTTTTATTCATTTTTACAGTATTTTTTGTGACCCAGAACAAAAAAAAACAACGTCAAACTTTCGAATAGTAGAGTATATGGCCATTTATGTATCCACAATTACTCAAGAACAGGCCAACTTGGTTTAGTTAGAACTTACTTCTATGTACGTCTAACATGAATGCATTAAAATGAACCCTCCTTTTTCTTCTGTTTTCCACAAATGAGTAAAAAAGATCCATCATCTTTGTTTTTCCAGTGCCTATTGATTATGAAACAAAACACAGAATAAGCATTAATTGGCCTCTCCAACAGTCCAGTCCAATGCCTCCAAACTCAATATATGCATGTTTAAAATGACTAATCAATTTGCTGCCACAGCTAAAAAAAAAGAACTTAAGCTCACCAACATCACCATGGATATAGTAGCCGTGGGGAGGGTGTGGCTTTGGGGACTCCTGTAAAATAAATGCAAATATATTACCATTTTCTTTAACGCTGTAAAAATCTAGTTTGCTTCAACACATTTTAGCCTACATGGCTTATATTATAAACACATCTTATGGTTTGATTTGGTCACCGATTATAACAAAAATAAATATTCAAGTAACTGTTGGTGACTTATATGATTAAGTGCCCTTGACTCAAAGTTTCCAAACAATGTCCACAACGTATTCAACTTTCAGAGTACAAGGCGTTTGATGAGCCCGTCCAGAACTGTCTGTGGCTGCAGACAATTGATCATTCAGGAAAGACCGAGAGCCGACATCCTAATGCCCGTATCTTTCAGTGGGGTGAATGCTGTTTGAGCAGTGAGGCGCAGCGTTCTTGGATGACAGCGTGTGACTTCTCACTGACTTCCAGAACTCTCTGTAGCTCGTTATTGTGGCTGGTGGCAGTGGTCCAGTCACGGTAGAGTGGACAAACACAGTGAAGAGACAGAGAGAGCGGACACAGGCCCTGTCAGGGACGGGTCCACAAGGTGGAGTCATGCTCTACACTTTCACAGGACTCAGCCAAGGGGATAAAGTTCACATGCCAACACTCTTAGGCTCTGTTTTCCACTCGGTTTCACAAATTCGCTCTTTTTTTTGAAAAATAAATTTGCTTATTATAATAAGTAATTTACTTTTAAACGAAAATAATGTTTCACCCTTTTTGCCCTAAATAATCAACACAAGAGCACATCGCTGTACATGTTTATGTTTATTTCCCCATATTAAAAGTGGAGCTGGGAATCTCTTTCCCAGACAATGGCGACCCCTCATTACTGAGGCGAGGGATAGGTGGGGTGTCCTGACTCAGTAGGGGGCCGTGCTATTATCCAGCAAGTGCTTGGTCTGGTCTTTCCTCCCACTCTCCACCCCACAAACACAAACAGGCTGAAGCTGCTTTGACCTACAAACAACAGTCCCACAGCAAATTAGGCAATGGCACAGTGCAAGCGCTGGGGTCTGACTGAAGGTTGGACTGCTAAGCTTTTTCTTCACTGTAAACATTCACAGATTGCACTGCTCAGTTTGGCACATATAAACCCATACCTCTTGTGTGTTGTCAACATCTCCGTCTTCTTTTTCATTTGACATCTTTTCTTGAGGACTGCAAAAGTTTGCTTTACTTGTACTATTCTTGAGTTCCGAGGTGGTTGACTGTGTAAACAGTCTTTAGGTTGTGGGAGAAGGATCCGGATGTTGGTATAGTCTGTCATCACTCTGTTTAACTGTTCTAACTGAAGAAGTGCAGCTCTTTGTTGATCATCCTCTTGCAGTGAACCGGAGCAGACAAGGCTGTCATAATGGCTGATAAGTCCACCGTGAGCAGCCCAAGGTGCTGACATAGATGTATGTCCTGCAAAAAATGTTGAATACCATTAAGAAACAAGAATATGTTGTTAAACACATATTTGAGATGTATTTATTTAGAATTTTACAGTGCTTATATCACATAATACTTAATAACAATTCCTTAATATTTCACAATAAGACTGAGTGAAGATGTTGTAACTGATGAATGCAGAACAGTAGAGCCACTAATCACCTATTATATGTGACATACCTTTTTTCTTGATTATGAACAAATGTATAAGTATTGAGATATTCATTTTAATATGAGTAAATAATGACAATTAAAATTTTTGGATGAACTGTATGTTTTATGTAAAACACACAAGTGAACATATCTTGTAATAAAATATGGTCACACTATACATTACAATAAATGAACAATAACTGCTTCAAAAAAAAACATACCGCCTACTGCATAATTTACAGCTGTAAAATATATATGAGACATTTAAACTTAAAAGAATTAAAAGTTGGGAGAGATTGAAGAAATGTGTTCCTATAAAATACTTATACAGCACAATAAAAAGTTAACAATCTTTTAGACAGCTTGGATAATAATAATAATAATAATAAATAAATATATTTGTTTTTCAATTTATTAAGGCTATTGTTGCAGAAACAGCATTGCGTTGAAAAGCACTGCATTGAAATACAAAACATAAAGGGATTAAAATAACACCTCAATCAGTAAGAAAAATATAAATCATACGCCTTTAGAAACTTGTTATTCTTATTATCAATGAGTTTAAGATTTTAAAATAAGCAAAATCTCCATAAGAAAGACATCAAATCTAGGTAACGTCTTGAGAAATGTGTTTTTGTGAATACAATTTTTACATGCAACAACAACAAACAATAATACAAACAAAATAACAACAAGATCAATAGCATAATCACTGACAGAAAAATACAGAAATATACCTTTCAGCAAAAATGTTAAATCATATTTGAAGTTACTTAAATTCTCCCAAAGAGATTTAACCTGATTCCAATGATAGAATAAATGAGTTCGTTAGCTAGACATTATGCAAAATCTTAAAATGTTATCTCATTTTATTAACCACAATCATGATTAATAAACCACGTTATTTGAGTAACCACGCTTTCTTCCAACAAATACTATTACAAATTTGGTCCAGAAAAATTACATCTAGGGGATGTATATACTGAATAATATAACAATCGCTCTACTGTTTGTTTTTTGTTTTGTTTGTTTTTTATCAAGAAGAAACTTTTTATCCAATAAAAGTTTGGGTATAATTGTTTTTCTCTCATTAAAGCAAAGGTCTGTTTTAAATAAATGCACATAACTTGGAGACAAACTTTCTGATGACAGAATTGAAAGATCTATTCAGGCAGAGGAAGACTATACAAAGTCATAAATTCTTCATACTCCAGAATAGTAACTACTCTCATTTTTCATCCAAAACAAAAACAATACATCTGTGTGTGTGTGTGTATGTGTGTGTGTGTGTCTCACACACACAGACACACATAAGATGGGTATAAAGAACTATGACGTAATTGGACTTCCCGCAGTTATCACGTGTTATCAGCACTGACCATGACAGGAGAATATTAATGCTCACCTCTAACGGCCTTAAACCGTTCACACCAAACTCCTCTCGACAAACTCGTCTTTCTAAATGTAACGTTAAGTCTTAAAAGACATCTGGTTGTCCACTGCAACTTGTGTGCCGCCATGTTGATTCAAAACCTAATAACTTTATTGATCTCTGTACACTGACACCTTATAGACTCTGCCCTGCTTGTTGTTCTTCTTTCAGGTTTGTATACGTCACAAACACGTTACAATACATAAGACATATGTTTTTATAAATATAAACTGAGGCAAATCTAAATCTTAGCTTATTCGTGAATAAATGGGAGATTATTATGTAGGCGGTCAAAAACAATAATAGAGAAACTACCATTTTTAACAATACAGATTTACAAAGAGTGCACTGTTCTGGCTTTGACAGCACTAATCTTACATTACAGAATGCAGTTGGAGGAATGCAAGAATGAAGCTTAAATAAATGGCAAATGTTACTCTACAAAAAGTTGGGAATTTATAACCTATAAAAGTTTATCATTATAGTTGAACGTTAAAGATGTCCACCAAAAACTACACTTGCTTTGCTAACATTTATCCAGCAGCTCAAAATACTGGCACGTGACTGCATAAACGCTAGATATTAGTCTACAGACGGTTATAAAGAGTCATTTATAACATTTTCGACGACATACGTACACTAAAAAGTACACTCTACTCGCTCTGACAGTTTTAATCCAATCAAAGCCCAGGGATACTACCACGTGACCATGTTGGTATGTCACATGTCAGCTGTTCCTCAGCTGATCGGAAGCGCTATCGATAGCTGCTTGTTTGCTCAAACCTGTCACGGAAAGCCATGGCTGAGGCCATAGCAGATACGAGAAGGCTGTATACTAAACCACAAAACCTGAGCGATGCGTATGGGCCACCGAATAACTTTCTAGAGATCGATGTTTCTAACCCCGAGACGGTTGGCGTCGGTCGGAACAGGTTCACGACATATGAGATCAGACTGAAGGTGAGCAGCCAATGCTGGCCTGGTCAGACATCACACGCGTGGACACGCTGATTTGTTCTTACTGAAGCTTAAATACACCTTTAATGCGATTACTAGTGGTATAGATCATAGTGTAGCCACGCTCAGGTTAGTTAATAATGCGTCCAGGAGGTATAACTTTGTAAACTTGATGGCTTGATAAATATTTCCATGACAGTGTAACGTTAACTGTTCAGCTTTGTTTTGATTTTGATTTAGCAAAGCATTGAGCAAGCCCTCGTGTTTATAAAACCCATATAACTTTATTTTTTCAGTGGAACACAAAAGGAGATGTGACTGAAGCTGTCATTTGTGACTAACAGTTGACTTTCATTGTATGGAAATCAGATTCATTGAAAGGTGTAGCGTTAACTGAAGCTGGCAGTTGTTAACATTCTGCATAGCATCTTCATTCTTTTATGTTGTCTAATAAGAATGAATACAGGTTTGGGACAGAATGTGGATGATGACAGATTATTCAGTTTTTGGTGAACTGTCCTTTAATTTTTCCTTTTGGCATTGACCTAAATATTTTATTTAGCCTGACCCTGTAATGAACAACTAAGTATGTTGTGCAGTCAAGTACACAGTTTAGTTGGTGTGTGTACACTGCATGAAAAAGTTTTGAGACTAGAGTTTCTAACAATTTACATTTAGATCTCAATCATTTAGTCTGTGACCACACCCCTTTGTGTTAGCCCAAGATAATAGTGCTGATAATGATAACGATGAACCTGGTTAACGCTAAAGTACTGTGCACATATTCTTTGTCAAGTAAGACCTTTCAGTTTGCTAGTTAAAATGCTTTATTAATTAAAATGTTTATTTGTTTTCCTTGTTCTTGTCCTCATATGTACCCAAGTTAAGCAGAATTGATTTTACACATGTTTCAGGAGGTTGTCTTCACAACAAATTCTTCTGAATTCACGTTGTAGATTATTATTGCATCAGTGAATTTCCCACACTTACACGTCATTCCTTAGACATGAGTCAGCTTGCCCATATTTGTGCTGACAAAATGCATACCTTTTGATTTGTTGGCCAAATTATTCTGAATGTTAGAGGAAGTTTTGAACAGCGAGACACAGATGGCTGCCATCTGCTTTACATAAGTGTGTTTGTACGCTGTTATGCATGGAATTGACCTTACACCTGATAAAAGGACTGACAGGCCAAATAGCATGCAAACCTCCCAAATTTCCATGGTAAAATGGGAAGATATGGTACATGTAATTAGAGTAATGTATTTAAGGACATCTAAACTTGCAAATGATGAATGTTCATTTACCCCTCAGTGAAATGAATGCAAAGGCTACATACATGTGACCAAAGATAACTTGAATAACTATGTAAAGCATGACATATTAAACAATAATCCAAAATATATATATATATATATATTGAAATATAATAAAAAAATACTGAAGAAGGAAATGCCTCCTTTTATTCAGATGCCCAAATTATAATGTCAATCAATGAGATCACTATTAACTTTATATAGCACACTAATTACAAACTTCTAGCATTATGTTTACTGTTTCAATGCTATATATAATTTGCTTTCTGTTTTGCATTACTTCAAATTACTTGTATTCTTTTTAAATGACTTCAAATGCATGAGAAACAAATAATTTAGACCAAAATCAACAGGTAGGCCAAATCAAAAGCAAGCTGACTCATGTCATTATTTAGTTTTATGGTCATACAGTATTTGCCCCTGAAAAGCAGTGGACATGCTAATCACTTTTCTATGGTCAGTTGGTGTAAGTTGTGTGATTCTTCCCTATAGTTTTAGAAGATTTCTAGAACTAAGCAAAAAGTTTACAAAAATGATTACAGCTCACAGTTGTCTGCAGTGTTTGACTGAGACTCATATCTGTCCATCCACACTGTTGTTTTCTAAGAGTGAACTCATGTTCTACTGATGTATCTAACTGTATCAGGAGCTGGATAACTCTCTGTACTTCCATTGGTAGTCACCACATTGCATTACTGCTTATTTGCATGAAGTTGAGCTCATCTTTGGACTTATCGCAAGTGGTCGATGTTGCGAAATTGCAGAAATCTCTTTGTTGCTACAAATAAGTGTAAATGTCTCTTTAGCAAGAATACATACATGGCCTAGTTAGAGGTCATCTTAGTGGTTTAGGTTGTTAAACAAAAGATTGCGCTGACTATTGTGCACTTGAGCAAGGCACTCGCCATCCCTGCAGCTTAACATTGCAATATTATTACCTGAAAGTAATGGAAAAAATGTCACAGCTATTCTTTGGTCTGCAATTCTATTCTATTATTCTTGACACATTTGTATCAATACAGTCCATTTTACTTCAAAAAGTTTTGACGAAAGATTAAATGTTCGTCAGACTCAGGTTTTGTTGTTGAAACTTTTCCCATCTAATTCACATTTTCTTCCCTAAATAGCCCAAATTCTCTTTTGAAATGCATTACTTTTAAATTTAAAGTGATCGCTTAAAGGAGGCGGAGGCGCAGATAAGACATTGTCAAAACCCCTTACTATCCTAAGCAGTTATTTTCCACTGCTGATGAGTTGTGACAGGTGCTGTTGTGTCTGCTAATAGGCCACTGTCTTCCCAGCTTTCCTATAGTATTTTTAGCTTTCTCCTACCTACAGAGCGAGCCACCGCCTGCCATTAGCCCAAATCTAAAGCTACTGTACTTGATTAGCGTATAATAATTAGCATATGCGTGTAATCAGTATTATTGTGTGTCTCTGAGTCGGCAGTGACCCTGCTTTGCATAAGGGAACACCCCACACATCCCTCTCACGCTATCGCTCTCTCGCTCTAGCCCTCAAGACAGAGAGAAAGAGCGGAGCTGTCAACTTTTGATTTGCTTCTGAAGTAGCCCAATCGCAACAATGAGAGGAGATAAAGAGATTCTGTTTGTATTTGTCATAGTAACACTGCCTGTGTTGATTACATGCTTTTGCATGCCAAGGGCAGCATCTTTCTTTGACGCTCTTCCGCACCATCCACACATGCTTTCTCTCTTTCGCTCGGGGGCCAGCCATTATCCTTTCCATCGTCATATCCCACATCCCATAGATGATCCTGGCATGGTAAGTAAGAGAAAGAAGCCAAGCCATATTTATGTGTGTGTCTTGGAGAGGGAACGAAAAGCTTCTTAATCCCTTCTTTTAAAGTGGAACGTGTGAATGACTATGGGGGTGTAGACCTCGTCTTAACCCCCTGCCAAACTCACCCCCCACTGGATGGCACAAAACATGCCCATCCCCCGTCACCTGCTCCTCTGGTCTCATCTCGGGACGGGCCTATCTCTAATGATGGATTCTTAAAGTTCGGTTGTCTTTTGTTCACCTGTAACTTAAAGGTAGAATTTATTTACACTCATGCCATTTCCAACTGATTATCAAACCGACAGAGTGGAGATAGAGAAGGTAAATATTTTCAACATAATGAATCAGGAACATGGCTTGTTCATGCGAGTAGTGTCCGATTTATGGACATATCTTAATGTGTGAGTACAATCTTTGTCATCAATCAAATTCAGTTCACAAAAACAAAACTGAATTTGTTTGTGAACTGACTAACTCTCCAGTTGCAGAAGCTAACCTACATTTTGTCTGTTCTAACTTCTTATCAAGCTATCATGTGACTTCATAAGACATAAAAATGTACCACAAGAGTAGCATGCACCACTTTTATGATACTTTCATTGTGCTTTTGCATCCTCTTTGATGCATGAAAGCCTCCGTTCCCATTCATTGTAGTTGTATTGGAAAGTGCGAACAGTACAATACTTCAGAATCTGTTCTTTTGTGTTTAGCTAAAGAAAGTAAGTCAAACAGGATTGGAACGATATTAAGGTGAGTAAGTGATGACGGTTTATTTTTTGGGGGAGAATTGTAACTTTAGCAAAGTTTAAAGTGCTCCTATTATGGGTTATAATGAAAAGTTCATGTTTTGGGAATCCCCAACAACAGGTTGGCATGCAGGTCAAAAAACACTTTTATTCTTATAATATGCTTTTATTTTACCTTATTTGCTCAAAGACTCCCAAACGATTCGCTCAAAGATTCACTTTTCCAAACCCCTCTTTTGCGTGACGTTAATTTGCGGTGATTGGCCCGATTGGTTGATTTAGCATTTGTGAGCTCAGTGCTGCTTTGCAAACAGCCGTTACCGGGGAAACAGCTATTTTTATCACTCCAAAAGCACCACCTAGTGGCAAAGAATGAAACGTCTGCGAGTGCGCAACAAGTGGTCAAGCAATATCCTAATGTTTGAAGTCAACATGAAACATCTTGGGATTCATTTGAGAAACAAGCATAATTTTCAATGATTCAGAGTCGACTTTTTCTTTTGAGAGACAATAACTTTATACACGGTGCACTTTCAGATTTAAAAAGTTGAATGTTTTCGTTCACTTAGAGCTATGTTACAAACTGCATGAAAGGTAATTTTAAAAAATCCATAATTGGGGCACTTCTATGCAATAAGTCAAAGCAGGTATGCTTCCGTTGCTGTCACGTAAATGTTATGCATAATTTATTAAATGTGATAGAAATGTTTACAATGAATAAAATCAAATCAAATTAGTCCCAATGCTGAAAAAAAAAAATTATATCAATTTTTTGCAAAAATAAATTGTAAAAACATTATTTAATCCAGCCATACATTTTCTCACCATGAAAATAGCTACAGAAGCTGGCCATGGCATTAAACACAAACAAACAAACAAATCAAACGTGACAGTAAAGTTTTCTTATTTGTTTTGTTTTTAAAGTGGTTCTTTTGAACTTTCTATTCATTAAAGAATCCTGAAATGTGGCACAGTTTCCACAAATATATTAAGCAGCCCAGCTGAATTTTTTACATTAATGATTATAGGAAATGTTTTTGAGCAGCAACTCAGAATGTTAGTATGATTTCTGAAGGACATGTGAAACTGAGGACTGGAGTAAGGGCTGCTGAAAATTCAACTTTGAATGACACTTCGAAATATATTAAAATAGAAAAGTTATTTTAAATTCTAATAATATTCCACAATATTATTTTTTATTGCTTTTTAGTAAATTAAGCTATGGTAAGCATAAAATAAAATCTTACCAAACTCAAATTTTGGACAGGTTTGGCAAGGTTGGTAGCTTCTCTGTTATGGATCAGTTTGGTTTCTGCCTGATTTTCCAATTGTTCATACTTCTTATTGCTCTTGAGTTAGGGCAGTTCAGTTGGAGAACAGTTGCTTTTTACCATAAATGGAAAATAGCTTAAGTAACGAAGCAGTAAGAAACTGAACATTAACCATCTCTAATTTTTCATTTTATGGATTATGCAACCTTGTAACTTTGACTTGGTCTTAGAATAGATCAGTTTTATTGGGTTTGTCACAGACAGTTTGAACTCATAATCACATGACCGCAGAACATGAGCATGGACTCTGAGATAATAATAGATGTTGGCATTAACTGTTTACAGTGCAAAAGTTGAGTGACATGAGACCACTGACTCAAAAAACCACCAGACAGAGGACTTTGGGATTCAATGTTGTTTACAAACAGGAGAATCTACAGCATCCTCCCCGACAACTATTTTAATGGTAATGGGCAGCATATTGTATCAAGGCCACCATATCCTACTTGAGATGACAGTATCAAAAGTGGGAGTTGATGCTATGGGAACAAAGACAGGGGCTGCCAGAGTGCGTCTGTGTGTGTGTGTGTGTGTGAGAGAGCGACTTGTGTAAAATCAATGATTCGAGTGCTCTCATTGTCCCTCTGTCCTCTTCTCTTTGGAGCTATGATCGAGATGGGCACTTGTGCTTCCATTTGTTGCTACTTTTATTTTGGAGAGCAGGGCGGAGAGATGAAAGGTCATTTAAATCCATAATTGGGGCCGACTCGATGCAATAAGCTAATGCATAGCCAGCGCAGAGCTTCTTGCTGCTGGTCAGGTAAATTTAATGCATAATTTATTAAATGTGATAATGTTTACAATGAGGATAAAATCAAATCCCCAGCACATTAGTGCATCAATGCTGAGGAGAAATTTCTATCCATTTTTGCATAAATTGTAAAAAAATAATGTGGAAGCTTTTAACAGTGCAGATACATTTTCTCACCATGAAAATAGCTACAGAAGCTGGCTGGCATTAAACAAAACAAATCAAACGTCTTTCTCCGACTTTTTCTTATTTTTTGTTTTGTTTTTGACATTTTCTTTTTGAAACTTTGTATTCATTAAAGAATGTGCTGAAATGCATATAGACAGTTTCCACAAATATATTAAGCATTACAGGTGCATTTTTAACATTAATGATTATAGGAAAAGTTCATTTATTTGAGCAGTAATTCAACTCAGAATGTGAAACTCATGTATTAAGGAATTAAACACAGACTGAAGTAGTTCAAGTCTTTGCTGAAAATTCAACTTTGAATGACACTTCAAAATATATTAAAATAGAAAACAGTTATTTTAAATTCTAATAATATTCCAAGACCAATATTATTTTTTTTTTTAGTAAATTAAGCTGGAAAGTGGCATGGAGGTGATCTTTGTGGCAAACTCAAATTGGTATGGACAGGTTTCTTTGACAGTGGTAGCTCATCTGCATTATGGATCAGTTTGGTTTCTGCCTGATTTTCCAATTGTTCTTGACTTCTTAGATTGCTCTTGGAGTTAGGGCAGTTCAGTTGGAGAACCAGTTGCACACCATACACCATGGAAAATCATTTACCAACTTTTGGTGCTTTTAGTAAGAAGAGTGAACATTAACCATCCTGCTAATTTGTCATTTTATGGATCAGCAACTCTTTAACTTTGACTTGGTCTTAGAATAGATCCGTTTTATGTTGGTTTGTCAAAAACAGACAGTTTGAACTCATAATCACATGACCGCAGAACATGAGCATGGACTCTGAGATAATCATCACAGATGTTGGCATTAACACTGTTTACAGTGCAAAGTTGAGTGACATGAGACCACTGACTCACCACCTGACAGAGGACTCTAGGATTCAATGTTGTTTCCAAATGAAATCATCAACTTGCTCTCATCTGCATTTTTGTATACAACGCTCTCAACACCCATTCTTTCATCTCCTTTCTTCCCTCTTCACCTGTCCAAATTCCTCATCATCCCCCTTTCATTCTCTTGATTTCCTTGATCCCAGCTCTCAGTCCATTTCTGCCATTCACCCAAATTCTTGAATCGATTTTGTCAATCCCATAAGGCTGCTGTAATCCAGTTGGTTGTACAGCATCTCTTCCCGACAACTATTTTAATGGTAATGGGCAGCATATTGTATCAAGGCCACCATATCCTACTTGAGATGACAGTATCAAAAGTGGGAGTTGATGCTATGGGAACAAAGACAGGGGGCAGCTTTTTGCCAGAGTGAGGGTGCTGGGCGGGTGTGTTTTTCAGATCAGCAGTCTTCCCATGACTTGTGTAGCCTAGTGAACCAAACTGAGGGGATTTGATGGAGGCTCAGGATTGTCCCTCTGTCCTCAGGTTCTCTTGAGTTGATTAGCTGATTGGCATGTCACCATTTTTGCTACTTTTATTTTGAAATAGAGAGAGCAGGGCGGAGAGATGAAATGCTCGCTCTTAAACTTGACTTGATCCGACTCGCTAAAAGCTAATGCATAGCCAGCGCAGAGCCCTTATGCTGGGTGAGGTGACCTCTCTCGGCTGTTTTTCAATACACAAGTTTCACAATGAGGATACACCATTAACTTTTCAGCACACATGCATCTGAAAAAGAGGAGAGAGACCGGGATTCTGCCATCTCCTCATATCGGCATAAGCCATGTGGAAGCTTTTAACAGTGCAGAAGAGTGACTAAAAGAAAGAGCGCTTTTAGTGCAGCTTTCACACAATTGGCTATTTTTGGGTGTTGTGAATAAAATGGACCCTGTTTCATGACTCTGTCTTGTTTATTTTTCTCGCTCAGTCAAATCGGGTCGCTTGTTTTGTGTTTGACATTCAAGATACTTTGAACCTAGTTTGTTTGGATGAGATGAATGTGCTGATAACATTGAGCATATAGACTACCTGATGAATCTTCAAGATAGATTACAGGTACATCTCAATAAATTAGAATGTCATGGAAAAGTTTTATTTATTTCAGTAATTCAACTCAAATTGTGAAACTCATGTATTAAATAAATTAAATGCACACAGACTGAAGTAGTTCAAGTCTTTGGTTATTTTGATTGTCATGATTTTGGCTCAGTGAAAACAGCATCTGAAATTCACTATCTCAACAAATTAGAATACTTAAGACCAATAAAAAACATGTTTAGTAACAAATTGTTGGCCTCTGAAATGCCAATTTGCAGTTAGTTGTGGGGACTCAATACTGGACACTCAAGCATGAATAAATGTTTTATTTATTAGGGTTGACCAGGTGACCCGTTTAGTGGCACTGCTGAGAGAGAGTATGGAAGCCCAGGTTTCTTTGACAGTGGCCTTCAGCTCATCTGCATTTTCTTGTTTATCTCATTTTCCTCTTGACAATATCCTAGATTCTCTGTGGAGTTCAGGTCTGGTGAGTTTCCTGACCAATCAAGCACACCAACACCATGGTCATTTAACCAACTTTTGGTGCTTTTGGCAGTGTGGGCAGGTGCCAATCCTGCTGGAAAATCAGCATCTTTGCTGTGTCAGCAGAAGGAAGCATGAAGTGCTCCAAAATGTCTTGAAGGGAGGGTGCTGTGATGTTAACGTTTTGATTAAAACACAATGGACCAATTAAAAAGATGAAATTGCACCCAAATCATCACAGACTGTGGAAACTTAAACACTGGACTTCCATCTTTATGATCTTCTCCACTTCCTCCAGACTCTAGGACCTTGGTTTCCAAATGAAATCCAAAACTTGCTCTCATCTGAAAAGAGGATTTGGACCACTGGAACAGTCCAGTTCTTCTTCTCCTTAGCCCAGGTAAGACGCCTCTGACAAAAACTGAATTCCTGTAACGCGTCTGTGTGTGGTGGCTTGATGCCTTGACCCCAGCCTCAGTCCATTCCTTGTGAAGTTCACCCAAATTCTAAAAAATTCTGCTCTGACAATCCTCATAAGGCTGCGATTCTCTTTGGTTGTGCATCTTGTATCTTTTGCAACTTTCTGTTAACATGCTTGGATACAGCATCATTGTGATCCAGCCACAAGCTTCTTTGGCAATGAATGTTTGTGGCTTACCCTCAGCTTGTGAAGGGTGTCAATGATTGAGGCTTCACTGGACAGGGCTGAGTGCAGCAGTCTTCCCCATGATTGTGTAGCCTAGTGAACCAAACTGAGAGACCATTTTGAAGGCTCAGGAAACCTTTGCAAGTGTTTTGAGTTGATTAGCTGATTGGCATGTCACCATATTGTAATTTGTGTATTGGTGGGTTTTTGTTAAATGTAAGCCAAAATCATCACAATTAAAAGAAGAAAAGACTTAAACTACTTCAGTCTGTGTGCATTGAATTTATTTAATACACAAGTTTCACAATTTGAGTTGAATTACTGAAATAAACTTTTCCACGACATTCTAATTTATTGACATGCACCTGTATCTGTGTAATTTCTTATCAAAATAAACCGCCTTTTCCTCTGGTTAATAGATATAAATCTGACCAGTGAAAAGACAATTTGCACACGTTACATTTTATAAACAAATTTTGGTCCAATTTGAAATCCAAACCGAGCCATGTTTCATGACAATTTAGCTGTTTATTTGATCATTTAATTTTAAACCGCCTCCTTGCCATGTGTCATAGACTTCAAGATACTTTAAAGCTCCACAAGTAACATTTTTCATTATTATCAATGTTGAAAACTGTGCTGCTTATTAGTTTTTGGAAACTGCGATAGATTTTCATTCATGATTATTTGATGAATAGAAAGTTAAAAAGAAAATAATTTGAAATTGAAACACTAAAAGTCAGTTGCTGCCTTAAATTAAGTCATTTTAAAGTTGGCATGAAATGGAAGTTGCGACTGTCTTTTCTTCTCTACTGTGACGTATATCCGAGTGAAACAGCATCTGAAATGAGAGTTTGCACTGGACGTGATTTGTCTTAGTGAATTGATGTGATGTTACTTTTCTTATTGGTCAGACTTGCAATTTATGACTAGCAAATTGGAGGCAGATCTGAATGCCAATTGACTTGCAGTTAGTGGACAGGAGTTTGAACACCTAGCAACTAACCACAGACCTCACCCAAGCATGAATAAATGTTTTATTTATGGGGTTGGCGACCACGATCAACAGCACAAAACATGGAGAGGGAGAGAGAGAGACTGTCATGAATTTAAAGTCCTCCATCAGGTTAAGTCATATTCATGAAACAAAGGTTTGTTTGCGAAGTCAAGAGTTATGTTGTCGTAATATCCTAATATCTTTTCAGTGTTTAAGTCAAAATATTTATTAAATTATGGTGTCAGTGCTACAGTGAAGCATCAGCTTTAGTTTTCCTGTCGATCCCAAGCTGAATTAAGCCACTAGCTCCAGTCTTCAGTGTCATCAAGATCCTTCAGAAACCGATTTAGGAGTCTCTTTGAATATCAGTGTTTTATTTTAATTATCAAAGCAGTTGTGTGTTTTACATGAATAAAAAAAAATAATGAAGTGCACTGATAAATTATTTATAATAAACACAGTATTCCATCATTTTGATTTCATGCCGACTTTGAATGACTTAAAATGACTTTAAAAATCAAGTTGGATCTCCTATAACTTTAAAAATGAAGTTGAAATTGGTTCAACTGTTTTGATTGAGTTGAAGTAATGGAAACACATATGTTAACATGACTTATTGATCATATCATGTTTTTACAATGAATTTTTTGTAACATTTGAATGTCTTTTTTGATCCATTTAATGCATCTTTTTAATTAAAGATTCTAACACAAATAAAGTGGTTATATAGTCTCAATATAGATTTGATTTAACATGTATAATATTTGTTTAAAATGTATATTGTGATCCAAGAAAAAGCTATTTGCCTATTCCCACTGAATGTGAAAATGCAGCATGATGTTTAATACAGCTATGTGGTGCTAGATTTTGGACCATTGAGGCTTCACTCAGGGCAGGGCTATTGAGTGCAACCAAATAGATACCAAGAGATACCAAATGTTGTTTTCTCAGAGCAGCAAATGTCAAAGACTCTTATTAACATGATTAACATCACATCACTCTTGGTTTTCACAGTGTTTTATGCTTCATGTCAAGAAGGCTTTGTTTGTAGCAGGTCCTGTTAGTTGGCATCTAGAGATAATTAAAAACAGACATCATTAAATATCCCACGGAGCTTATGGAATTAACATAAAAATCACCCAAGAGAGCATAGCTGACCATCAGAGAGTCTCTAAGCATTTGATCGTGTAACAGTCTCATTACCTGCCGGTTTAATCATGTCATACCGTTCCCCTCTCACCAGTGCGTTCACAGGTATTGATGGACCTCTTGAAAAGCCCCGTCTTAGCCGCAGCACAAGGCTGCTGTCTTAATGAATTGGGCTGTTTTCATCTGCTCATTGAGTGTTTGAATGTGTATAGGGCATATTAAACAAATTTTAAATGCCTATCAATATATTTTATTAGAAAAAATAAACAGCATCTTTGTTGGGCTGTTTTGTTTGCTTGTCTCAGGTTTGATTGAGATCATTAGCAGTGAGGGGAGGACAGTCAAACTCTTCAGAGTTTACATCTGCAGCTGTATACAGTGTGACACACCTCTCCTTTCTCTTTACACGCACACACACACACACACATCAATACAACACTGCTCCCCCGTCACAGCTTTTTTGTTTAAGTGTAATTAGTGGTGCTTGCAAGCATCACTATTACTGTTGCTCATACTTAAGTTGAGGGATTTGAACAAAACCTTAAGCCAAAGTAGTAAATCTCAGCTATTCTTGTGGAGTTTGCACTAGGTACGTGATTGATACCTCAGTCTTCCAGCTTGTTGTGTGATGTTACTTTTCTTATTGGTCAGACTTGCAATTTATGACTAGCAAGTGATAAAACAGACAAACAAATCCCATTGACTTGCAGTGAAATAGGGACAGGAGTTTGAACACCCTAGCAACTAACCACAAGACCTTTCATCATGGTGGTGACTTTTGAATGGCCAATGTAATGTTTTCTTTAGAAAATGTAAAATAGTTGGTATTTATCATTAATTTAAATTGTGCACTTCCAGTTCAAGTTTGGAGACAGTAGTTTTTTGTGAAAGAAGTCAATTTTTTTGTTTTACAATTTAAAGTAGATTTTTTTAAGTCAAACTATTTATTAAATTATTAGTCAAATTTCTACCATTTTAAAGTAGATCTGAATATGTAATTTATTTCTGCGATGCCAAAGCTGAATTTTTAAGAAGCCTTTACTCCAGTCTTCAGTGTCACAAGATCCTTCAGAAACCATTCAGATGATAATCTTTCTCAATATCAATGGGTTTTTTAATTATCAAAGCAGTTGTGTGTTGCTTAAGATTTTAATGGAAACCATGATAAACAATTCTGTATTCTTTGAATGGAAAGTTCAAAAGAACAGCATTATTTCAAAATAGAAATGTTGTAACAATGTAAAAGTGTAATATAAGGTACTGTTATTTATTAATAATAAATACAATATTTAGTCCTAATCTAAATGTACAGAGGCAGATTTCTAAATAAGTAATATTTTTTTTTTTGAGGTGCCCAACATGGTAACATTGATTTGAATAGTTTAATGACCTGGGGTTGGAGCTACCAGACATGGAGTGTTATTTGGAAAGCCTGTTCAGATACAATTATTCATTTTGCTGTTTTATTACTGGTACTGCTGGTAGTACCACAGAAATGCCACACTTTGGCTGGTGACAGAATTGGCAAGCTTGTCCTTTGACCACTGAAGTGTCACTGAAAAGTTTAATATATAATAATAGTAATAATCCTCATCCATGATCCTCATCATCATCATCCATATACTTTCTACTTGTGACCTTGTTTTTTCATTGATGTCCTCTGCCTTGAAAATAAGGGGAAAAGATGACTAACCAGCTTGGATTTTTTTTTTTTTAATCTTGTCCCCTGCTTCACCTTGTAAACACATGAGTGAAATAAGAAACATAACCTGACCTGTTGACACCTTTGTAGGTCTTTATAGTGTGTGTGTGTGTGTGTGTGTGTGTGTGTGTGTGTGTGTGTGTGTTTAAAGAAGTTTTCAAGAGAAATGGGCTTTCACCCTTGGCCTAAGAACTAATCCTGTTCATCCACTAACTAACTATTCCCCCAGTGCGACCGTGGACCAAATAATACTCCTGAAACTATGACGTTATTGTCATGAGTGTGTGTGTATTAAATTACCTGTTACTGCGATCAATTGACATAGGGATTAACTTCTTTTGACCTCCTTACTTAGTGGAACGTAAACCCAGTGGTTCAGCCATTCACAAAGTATTAGTCAGCACCTCAGCGAGGTTGCTACTAAACGCTTCCTCGGCACTGCAGCTATACCCTGCTCTCAAAGCTATTGAGTTAATCCCCGTCTTATATGACCGCGTGGGTTGAGCAAATGCCTAGATCAGAGTTTGAAAAATGCAGTTACTGCAAATAAATGTGAATGATAAGATATTTTTAATAAAAATGTATATATATATATATTTTATTAATGGAGATTTGGAACCTCGTGAGGGTGAATAAATGATGACAGAGGTTTTATTTTTGATGAATTTACAAATTTACACTTCAAAAGTTTGGGGTCAGTCAGAAAAAACTTTTGAAAGAAGTCACTGTGATACTTTTCTCAGGATTCTTTGATGAATAGAAAGTTAAAGGGATAGCTCTCCCAAAAATGAAAATAGTCGTCATTTACTCACCATAATGTTGTTCTCAAACCTGTATGAATTTGTCATCTGTTGGACAAAATATTTTTGGGAAAATGTGGATAACCGAACATGCAATTTCTGGTAGCCATTGACTTCCACAGTAAGGGAAAAAAATATTATGGAAGTCAATGGCTTATGTCAACTATTTTATTCTACAGGGACTGGGTCATTTTATTGGGCTGGTCATTTTGAGATCATATAACCAGCTGAATATACTTATTTTATGTTGCTAACTTATTTATTATTGGACATTTTCACTTCGACAACAATTGAATATATACATTTAATATGTTAAATGATATGGTTTACGGAGACATAAGAAGAAAAACATAGATATGAGTCAGGTTAATAGAGATGGGAAACTAGCAGAGTTGGATAAAGACTTAATAAATAGAGGTGGGGGAAGCTGAAGTGGTGGGTTTTCATCAATGTTCCTCATTGTGAGGAGAGATCTACACTGAAGGGACTCTCAAGGCTAAAACCTGACTTGGAGCAGCTGAAGAGATGGAGGGAGAGAATGAGCGATGTAAAAAGGAAAGGTCTTGGGGTAACTGAGGATCGATGAGCATTTCATCTCTTCCTGTCCAATTAGGGCTCACATGAGACTTTGTCCCCAAAGCATACATTCATTTATTCGTTTAACTTACTGTCTCTTCCACAGTGTATTCATCTGCGTCGAGCAAATCAGCCCGTGTAGGAGTATTGATCTGTACTTTTATTCCCATCTGTGTGTTTGTTACTTACGCTGCCTTTTGCCTCTTCAGCTTCTCCTTGAATGCTGTCATCAGGCTGTTCTTTTATTTCATAAACATCTGCCTCTCCAGTGACCCTGTTTTAGTATCTCGTGGGCCTTTTTGTGGACTCTACCTATTTATTTCATGTTTTACTCTAATACTGAACTTGGTTTTATTGGAATAATGATGCTGTTCAGCTACACCGTCAGTCTTAACGTGGTTTTCAAACTACTGACTAATGTGTGTCTGTTTTGAAACGGTCTGCCTTAATCTGAGATAGACATGAAGTTTCAGATGTTTCATTTCCATTCTCCCCAGACAAACCTCCCTATCTTCAAGCTGAAGGAGACACGTGTCCGGAGGAGATACAGCGACTTTGAGTGGCTGAGAGGAGAGCTGGAGAGAGAAAGCAAGGTGAAGGATAGTTGAATGAAATGAAGTGTTGGTTTGGATGGAGCATGGTGTATGAATGCTCAGAGTGGGGCATTGTATCATCCTTCCGTGTTGTTGTTGTAACGGTCCATTTCAACTAAAACATGTAAGAGTAATGCTTTTTCAATCATTGGATTGGAAATTATTCTGTAGTTTGAAGGGATAGTAAGAGGCCTGTGATTGCAGAGATGTGTGTAACGTGAATGAATTTTTGTATTTCAAATAGGTGGTAGTTCCTCCTCTTCCTGGAAAGGCTCTGTTCAGGCAGCTCCCATTCCGTGGGGACGATGGTATATTTGACGACTCTTTTATCGAAGAACGGCGGCTAGGCCTAGAACAGTTCCTAAACAAGTGAGTCACAAGTTCCTCCAGATACCTTGCATTTCTGCTCACCAGAAACATTCATCTTTGGTTTTGGCTTGAATTAAACAAGCAGAAAACACAATTCACAATTAAGAGGGATGTTTTCCAAATTAAATATTATTTTTATCCAAACTCAATTTGCGCTGCATTCCAAGTGTACATTTTATCAGCTCATGTATTTTTGGCAATCAAACTCACGACTATATATATTATTTTTGTTATCTGACAGATTAGGAATACTAAAGTGTAAGCCATGAAAGAAAAATAGCCATGCAAGAAAAATACCTTTTTTTTATGGCACATGCATTTGAGAAACAAAATGGTTTAGTGATAATTAATAATACCAAAAAACTGTTATTTATTGACATTTAGAGGTTATATTTATTTGTAAATAGTTGAATGAAAAAAGAGTGTACACAGCAAAGCTGACAATATTAATGGAGGATACTGTATATATATACCCATGAAAAATATATTTTTCCTTGCGATTTTATTCTCAAGTGTCTCAAGAGTATGATATGACAATTTACATAGTCCTCTTTTGCGTGTCCTTCCTCTTAACTTCTTTTAGTCTTGGCAGTTTTTATAAAGAAGACTGAAGCAGTTATCACGATAACGAATTACAATAGTTTTTCCTCTTCCTGTTAATTTTGAGTTTTTAGGTTAATGTACTTCAGTAAACGAGAAAACCAGACAAGTGCCAGCCTTTGTGTCATCTGATGTCTTCCCTCACACTTTTTCCTTCTCTCATAATTACCTACAGAATGATCGAAACTGATGAGAGGCCGCAAGTGCACCAGCTTTACTTTTTACATTTGTTTTATTTTTGATGTGTAATTTATGATAATTGCGAGTGAAATTACAGGCGCATACCTTTTCCCTACAAGATGTTGTGTGCACTCCTGCTTATTTTTGATCCGAGGTGCCGTTCCCCCGCCGACTGAGACAATAAAAGTTACAGTTCGATTGTAATTATTTGCTGTGATTGCAGACTTTGCCATTATCTTTGTTTCATGTGCAAATGCGCCGGCTCTACCTGTTTGAATTTTAATACGAGACGAACAGCTGTAAATTAGGTTTGAAGAAAGAAAGGATATGGAGGTAATTAAGATGGGATTTTTTTCTTTTACCAAAAATTCCTGAATTAAATGTCATTGTTCACTACTAATAGCACCTGGAGAAGGGGGACGCATTCCCATCTTACTTCGACACTATGTGTGGGGGATTTGTACAGCGTGTCTTTACATTTGCCGGTCCCGAATCTGAAAATGATCCTCCGTCATCTTGACTTGTAACATCGTGAGCATCGTGTAATTTTAGAGGTGTGAGGGTCCTTGTTTTATTCCACTGGAAGCTGGAATAGATTGAATGGTAAAATAATGAGTTTAATTAGCATGATGGCTCATTCTACTGTTTTTAAAGATATGCGTAATTAAATTTCGATATTATCACTCTGAAATTCAAGCTGGATGATTTATGATCTGAAGAAGAATGCTGCAGAATGTCACAGCCTCCTAATAATATCTAAGAGTTGTGTCTTGATTGGGGTCAAAGTTGATTCCGCCTCCTCTCTCTATCTCTCTCTCTCTCTCTCTCTCTCCTGCTTTACAGTGTGTGTCCTTGCATAATATTTTTATGGTGGCTAACATGCATTTTTTGGTCTTTTTTTCCAGAGTGGCTGGTCATCCATTGGCCCAAAATGAGCGCTGCCTGCACATGTTTCTACAGGATGAGTCAGTGGATAAAAACTACACCCCTTCCAAACTTAGACAAGCCTGAACTAGTCTGGACTCACACACACACACACACAAAAACATGGCCCACAAGCAATAAGAAAGGTTTGAATCATTCTTAACAGCAACAGAATCTTAGCATGAACCAGAGGGTGTCCAAAATAATTCAAAATATACTCTAGCGTTAGTTGTGTCCCTTCACTTCTCCAGAAGTACTTTTTGATCTCTGCTTATATATTGTTTCAGTCTTTTTGTTCTGATTTATAAATCCATAATGTTAATATTACCACTTTTAAGTCAGATCATATACGTTCTTATGTGTAATTCATTGTGGTTAACAATTATTTATGGTAGTTTTGTCTGAAAGCACCACTAACTTTGATTAGTACAAGATCAAATAACACAAACCAAATAACTATATTACAATTATGCAAACACTATATCACACACGTCTGCTTCCCTGTGTTATTGCTACTACCTACTTGTGTTGCTTTTAATGCTGAAGAACACCGTGCAGAATGCTCCTTGACACATGGTGGTTGATCGTGTGCCGTGTGCCCCACTTAGCTGCAGACAAGCCTGTTTTTACTGTGTAATGGCGGTACACAGAAACACAGAGAGTGCTGCCTACAATGCATGTTTCCAGATTTGTATACTGCTGTGCCACTGTTTTGTTTATGAGAATTTTCCAATAAAACGGATCAAACACATGCATGTATGATGTGGTTTGCAAAACTAAAGCGTCTCTGTTTGCTTCCGATGAAATATCTAAAAGACGATCCTAGCTTTAGAGGGGTTGTAGACATTTAGTCTGCCTTAAAAGCTTTTTCTTCTTGATCATCAGGAGTTTATCTCAGAGGAAATACGTTTTGTTAACTGGAGGGTAAGTATTATTTTCCATGTGCAGGAATTATCAAAATAAACAGTGAAATTAATTATAACCAGGTATTGTTCATCCACAGCACATAAACCATATTAAAAACTGTAAACTCATCTAGTTATTGCTCATTTGTTATTTGCTTGATATTTTATTTAAGTGACTGAAATGTCATGCTACCAAGATAAGAAAATTAGGGTGATTTAATTTACTGATAAACAGACACATCTACATCAGAATGCATTTAGTCAGAGGGTATTTTTATTGATCTGCAGGTGGCTCTGAAAGGGAAGGAATGGTTAATCAGAATAGAAAAAGGACTGGAGAAAACGAGAAGTCACAGGGTCCTGGTCCTGGATGCTCAGAATATAGAGGAATCTTAAAGAACACAGGCAATACTAGGTTTAAGGTCAATTCCTCCTCAAAGGTCCTTCAGAAACAGCAGAGTAGAAGAAACATTTTTCATTGTAAGAATATTTTGGGGGCAAATTTGATTAAAAAATGATTTACAATAACTGGTTCTTCAAATAAGGGTCATTTGTTTTGTGTGGTATTTACAGTGCATTTTACTGAAACCAGGACACAAGTGAACACTGCACTTAATTTATACTTTTTGGAAAGGCATATATAACTAATAGTTACATATATGCATATATAGTTACTAACTATGTATTAAAAATGTATAGGATATTTATCAGAGTGTTTTTATATGGTTTCTAATTGCTGTACAAGACACTGCAATTACAGGCCTACATTCAACCTTTTGTTATTA
Source organism: Gymnocypris eckloni scoliostomus (assembly GCA_027564155.1). Classification (NCBI taxonomy): domain Eukaryota; kingdom Metazoa; phylum Chordata; class Actinopteri; order Cypriniformes; family Cyprinidae; genus Gymnocypris; species Gymnocypris eckloni. The sequence goes on from CM050412.1 coordinate 28,544,687, forward strand.
AGTCTAGCATTGTCTCGTATTTATTGTTTGTTATTCTGTTTTCAGCATAACAGATTGAGCCTAAATTACTTTTGATGGAATTTAAATGTTGTTGAGAGTCAGTATGTGCAACAATGCTGTATATAAGGTAAAGATTAGGGCACAGCCGCTTGGCTCATGCAACCTTGGAGTTAATTTCATGTCAGAGCAGCCCATTAAAAAGGAACTAGGATAAATTGGATTGAAAGTTGTCATCGCAATCATGTTTCTTTCTATTGTATCCACTCTCAAAAAATTGAAGATAAAAAATGCAATTTGGGCAAAGCCCTTGATTTGTGAAAGAGTGCTTGAAACCCCAAGCCGTGCGAGGCACAGCAACTTCACTCAAGGTCCAGGGTATTGTATCGGCAATGGTTCAATATGCACTTACGTGCAGACGTGAACCTCTCTGTCCCCGTTTAGTACCCTGTTTAGGGTGCAATGGACCTTTTTCTGCTTGTAGAAGGAAGCCTTAGAAACCCAGAAAGCAAAAGGAGACATGCATTTGAATGAACAGATGATCAATATTCAATATTTATTCTAATATCTTAGAACAACTTTCACAAAAATGATCACTGTACAACGAGAAATGTATTTACAGACTACAAAAGCAAATCCAAGTGCTGATCATGGTGTCTTTTTCCAGGGTTAGTATAGTCAAACAAAGGTTTAAAATGGTAACATCTGACATGGGCCACTGGATTGAGCACAAACAACTTTTTAAACATCAATAAAATAACATTTTCAGAGTGGGCACACTGTAAACTCACAGTCCTGACAGATATGTATCCAGATGTTTTCGAATGCCCTGTCTGTGAACCCTAATCTTCTGTTAAGGGCACAGGGTGTGGGTGCTGCGGCCTCCCAGTCACCTCAATAGGAAATGATGCGATGCATCAAGTCAGGAATGCTCACTCCTGCTGCCTTCCTGCAGTTTAATTCCAACCTTTCAGCGTACATTTCAAGTAAACCTGATTAGCTGGTTCAAGTGTTTTGATTAAAGTTGGAGCTTCTGCTACAAGGTAAAACAGGAATGAACTTGCTCTTCAGTTCTGACTCATGGGCCTTTGGTTTTCAGCACTGTGTCAAAGGGACAGCGACCAACTTCCCTGCAACATACCTCATGCTTTCTTTTTTATATTTTTTGGTTTTCATCAAAGTTTTTGTGGACAAATGAATGATGCTAGTGCTGAAATCAAAACAGCATTGGTCATAAAGGTAGTTGGTCAATTGGACACAATAAAACGTCCTGTTTTGAAAAGAATGATTGTACATAACCTCACTGACACTCCATTCAAATATGACTATGAACTAAGATCATTTTGTATTTAAATCTTGACAGAACAAGAACAGATTAAGCGTGTTATTAAGTTACTTCCATGAACGAACTTAGATTAAAAGTAAATCAATTAGAAAATTACTGGTTAAACCTTTGTTTTTCTGTCTAAGCAGTAAGCTCAACTTGTAGTGATTCGGTCTTTTGTTTGTTTTATAGTTTCCCTGCTTAATAACATCTTGACATTGGTATTGCTGTGTCCTTTAAACAAGTGCTTGAAGTAGGCCTATCACATTAGGGTATCTGGTATCCACAGCGTCCATGCGAATGTCAAAGATCAAAGATACATTTAGTTTTCTCTGTCTGTCTCTCAGTAGCTCATATATCACTGGATTTGTACATGTCGGAGAGCAGTCGTGTGATGGGCACGTTTCCGATGGTCTTCTTGAAGAACACCTCTTCAATGGTGAATGGACCAACTGAACGTAGAGCAGGCAAGAGCAACAGCAGTTTCCCAAAGCGACACGGCTGAGTGGGGTACCTGGAACGCAACAATTCGTTTAAAAAAACTCACACGAAATGAAGTGTTCTACATTTGCGTAATACTTATTTAATGAGCTTTTATAGATTCACCCGTGCTATAGGCTACCTGGTGTGGATGTAGCTGTTTAGAGTCAGCTGGGCTTCGTCCTGAAGGGCTGCGATGGCACTGGCGTTGCGAAAGCTCCTCAGTTCCGAACCACTGTGTGTTGGAACTGCAAGAACGGAAAAAGTTTGTTCAGAGCTACTGTTTGGCCAGTAGAGAAAGCTTCTGTAATTATTCATAATAACTATATTTCGCTTTAATATGTTGTATTTGATCGTATTTTCTCGAACCCCACCTGCTTTAAAGGTGACGATGCACTTGAGGCACGCGAACTCCGTGGCGTCCAGTCTCAACTGTCTGAAGCGCGTCACGACCTCCTGCAGCGCCTGGATCTCTGCGATGATTTTGTTTAGCCTCTGTGAGTCCGTGTTCTCGGTGTTCATTCCTAATTCGCGAGAAAACACGACGTATTTGACTTGTATGGAGATAACATTGTAAGATATGGTATTTTTACAAAACGTGGTGATTTTTACCAAATCTTAGGAGTGGGTTTACGTGTGTATGGCCTACCTGAAACAGCTAGGAGAGTGCTGGAGTCCACTGGAATGGCCCACTGCGCTATACCCAACACGAACAGTTCCCTCCAAGCGTCTTCTAAAAGGATCAACTGCACAACAGTAAGTTCATTAATGACTATAAATAAAACACCTAGCATATGAGTTTGGTTTCACACTTGATTAAACCTTGGTGAATACTAACACCTGTTTACCTGGTCCGGTAGAGGGAGCGTGGAGAAGGCCGGGACGCTCTTGGCCCATTTAATGCTCATGAAGAGCAGGCGCGCCGCTGATTCGCACACAGACTCGGTCGCCACTTCATACAGGTACATGGGATTGCCGCTAACTTCATGAGGATACTGAAAAGTGATTACATTATCGTAGAAAATAAGCGGGGTTGCAGGCATTCAGGTAATAATTGAATGTATGTTTTAGTGAAGTTCATATAAATCGACAATTCGTTCATTTAAACTACATTGATATGAAGGAACATATTCACCTTCGGTGTGGGTTGGGCGAGTCCCACAATGGCCTGTCGTTCCGGTGTGCTTGTGACCGTGTTTAACTCCAGATTGTGAGGCTCCAGCTGCGTGACTGTTGTGAAAAACGGCGGCCCCGGGATAGACGTGGATGGGAAATGGGTCGACGAACCGTTGACCTCTTTATGCCCTCGGAAATACAGTGCCACCTGCTTTCGAATGGTTGAAGTCCTCGGTCCTCTCTCGTGCTGCACGGCTGCAGTGATGTAAAGATCAGTGACATGAGAAATATGCCTTCTCGTATGATACGAAGCCGAAATCATTTAAAAATTAGTTTAGAAACGTGTCAAATTATTTATTTGTTCTTGCTAGATTCATACATTTTAGAAATTTGATTTAATGAAATTGTGAATTATTTTAGGCTTGCATCTTGAAGACACAAAACGCAAAAGTGTGCATAGCTTAATCATTATAGGCTACTATTTCTTTTCTACAAATATCTTGAATATAAATTAGCTACTTTAATTAGGATTACGCCATTTAACTTTTTATTAAGTATTGTGGTGCATGGGCACTCTCTCTTTTTCTTTCAAGGGTTAATAATAGTTACAAGTGGCTTTACGGCATACTACTCTTTTTAAAAAGTCAAACATTTAGCATATACCAGTGTTTAAAGTTTTGTTGTTCGAAAGTAAAAATGTAAAAGCAGTCTACTTTTCTATATGATTATGAATAAAGAGTTCAATTTTCTGCATCTGTTGGGGTTACATGCATCAGAGTATAGAGACAAAATCATTTTGTTTTATCTAAAATGTATTCAAGTTTATATCAAAGACAAGTGTAGGCACTTACCATCTTTATTCATATTCACTTCTAGACACTTTTTCAAGCGACAGGCGCGGCACTGATTTCTGTGTGTCTTGTCTACTGGACAGCCGCCCTGAGGAAAGAAAGTGGAAGAATAAGGAAACGCAGTGTATGTTTCGTTTCGTTTAGCAGTAATGGCAGACAAACAGCCTCTTATCCTATATGCTCCATTGGTCTCCACAGTCATGTGAGAATGGCAGAGTAATGACGGCTATTGACTCGCTCCCCCGCCGCACGGCCAATAGTCTCATTCCCGCCTACCGCTCTCCAAATCCCCCCAGTCCCGCCGGTGCGTTAGATTGGATTACACCTGTTACACTAGACGGGGCAAAGGGCCCTCAAAGGCGCGGGAGGGGGCTCACTTCTGGGATAATCTTTCAATTATGAAAATCACTGGAGGTGTAGCCTAATCTAGTCCTTAGACGCGCTTGCTTAGATCAAATTAGCTGACGCTGTTATGGTTCAAACACGTCCCGGTAATTGATTAGTATAGCTCACCTGTGTGCCAGATTTGCAGACATATGTTCTGTTTCTTCTTATGCTCCTCTTGAAAAATCCCGAGCACCCATCACATGCATAAACACCGTAGTGTTTTCCAGAACTTCGGTCTCCACACACTTTACAGGGAATGTCCAGGATTCGACCTAACAGAGATAGAAAATACAGCATTTGGGCCTGTTTAAAGGAAAAAGCAAACCTATTGGATACTTTTTATATATTGTCAAATGTTTTGTAAAATGTTAAAATGTGATTATTCATACATTTTTGTTGATTTGTTTATAATATTTTTTATATATAACCGGACAAAAATGTTTTAGAAAGCTCAGTCCAATATGGGGGTGAAAAGGTGGGAGCTGATCATTCTAATTAAGGCTTGAACCCCCGAAAGGACGTCCGAACAAAAAGTTGGGGGTCTCAAATGTAGGCTACTTAGTCTATTCTTTCCCCAATTTGGTAGACACGTTAGTTAAGTTTATGATTACAAGTTAGGCCGAGCTCATATTTCCACCCGTCGATAAATAGACAGTAGCGAAAAAAAATCGCGATGAGGATGTAGCTATAGCAACAGTACAGGCCTCTCGTGCGCTTTCGTTCATGTTCAATATCTTGCGGTTAACCAACAAAACACAGTATGCTACTGTTGCTATCAATCACTTTATGTTCGATTCATTTAAACAAGTGTCACGCCAAACGCATTCATTTTGTTTAAAACTAAGATAAGGGCCCAAAAGACAATTTTGCGCAACAGATTGCGCCTCATCATTTTCTAGAGAAATTCCTTGAAAGTCATTGTATAGTGTGCACATTTGCCCTAAACTCGTGATGAATGTTGTATTAAAGGACACACCTTTAATGAGTCTGTAGGAATGTGTAAACCACAAGCATAGGTTGAGAGCGCATTGGTGGGAAGCGTCATATCGCAGGTCCCATAAAACAATGTTCAGTTGACGCGCACAATGGCGACATTAGGGAGAGTGTTAACTTAATGATTTCCCCATTGAGCCTCGTCTGACTGGCCTGGTCTCGACAAGCTGCCAACCCCGCTTCATAATGAAGCTCGACAACTGCTTTCTTCGCGCCGTCTATAGGCTCGCGGATTAGGGAGTGACACGGCAGAGGAGAATAATACGCACCAGCGCGTTTCAGCGACTCAAATGAAGTGTATGCAAATGAACTTGGAGTAAATGAAAATTGTGATTTTTCTTGTGTGTGCAGAACACTTTTTTTCTGTATTTAAGTCTGTCAATAGAGGTATATTTGCATGTATATGGGGGAGTCGTTTAGAGAAACGGCTATGTAATTACACTGACATATGTCCACCTGCTCATTGATTTTCCAGTGACCCGTCAAAAAGGGTAGCATGGGAATTCGGATATAGACCGGTAACGACGGAGAAGGAAAACGACTTCATGCACTCTGACTTCTTAAAACAAGAAAAGGAAGAAAAAAACTATTATGCATTTTAATGTAAAAACACATTTCTGTTCTGTGCATGCCAGATGTTCCTCGTAAAGGTCCAGGTCCTTTCAGAAATTACAATGGTGTTTTGTTACAGGCTTTTGGTGATGAAGATTTTCTTGAGTGCGTAGTCTTATTTTAAAATGTAAGAACAGTGCGAAACGTGCATGTAAAGTCTTGACAACAATGCAGAACAACTGAATATTTCATTTCATATTAAATATTTTGCACAACTTAAAAAGAGAACCTCTTTTGTGATAGAAGAAATGTGTTGCTTTTGTATCGGAGTCGTTTTGAAACTTGAAAATTGCTCCAATTACAGTCCACTGAAGCTAGAACGCCTGCTTTTTCAAGTGCATTTACAAATTCTGATTTGATTAAGAATTTTTGTTTCTGCGATTTTATGCCTATTTATGTGGTAAATAAACCCATTAAACCAGACTGCTTTTATTTCGAGGAAGTCATAAATCCTACTGTCCTCCATCCAGTTCAATCATCGCATGCTTTGACAACTCTCACACTGGTACGTTGGTAAGAAACTCCTATGAATTGAAGGCGGATTTGTCTTTATCTTTCCACGGTGGGGGCCCAGTCTGTTGCATTGTGTGCAGTAATTGTTTAAAGACAACTGGCATATTTCATTACTGTAATCAGCATCAACCCTGGGACCTGCTGCACTGGATTACATGCAGTTGTGAGAAACTCTGAACTTAATGGGCCTTCGACCACCCAAACAGTGCCGCGATTTCACTCCTGTAAAACAAGTGATTAAAGCAAAATAAAAAAAATATATCACCTGAGTTATTTATTTTATTTTATTTTACACCCGAGTCAACTAGCCTACATGTAAAGTGTCGTCAAAAAGTTTTTTGAGGTTGCCATTCAAAATAATTATGAACGAAAAGTTTAGGCTTAACAAAATTAATTCACTTGTTCACCGGTGCTAAATAAATTACTCTTCACAAATTTCATATTTGTAAGAAATTACTCCTAAAAGTCTAGGATAGATCTTAAAATTGTGTTACATCTAAAATGTTAAGTTTTGTTATTTAGAAATCATTACTCAGTGTGCTTTAAATTGTAATTGGGTTACCTTATTTTCTTTGCCTTTCACTTGAATTAATTGTACTGCCCTTTTCACTTGAAGCCACTTATAATTTTAAAAACCTTTAACAATATTTGTATTTTTCATTTTCACTTAAGCCTAATGTAAAACGTAAAATAGAGGCGCACAATTTTTTACCACCACAAGCGTATAAGACAAATCACATATTTCAAGAAATGTTTCCAGTTAGACAATTTTGACAATTGTATCTACAGTTGTAAAATAACAAATTGACAGAAAATATTAATTATAGATGAATTTCAGGGCACTGGTATTCTTGTACCTTGAAATGTATTGTAGCTCAAAATAATGCCAAATAAGGAGAAAACAGCAGATCTGCTTTGATCACACATTATGTATAGTTTACACACACCTTAAGACCACATTGTGATATTTAAAAACTGTACAGGTGGGTACCTTATAATTAGTATTACATTTGTTAGAATGTCAATGTGCACGCGCAACTTATCTGCGAAGCGTAATGGGGGAATAAACATTCTGTCAAAGCATTCTCAGCAGTGTAACACCATGCGCGAACTTGTATCTATTTATTTTCTTGCATTTTCACATCTAAGATCTTGCCTTATACAAATAATTATTTGTAGATTGTTTTGCCTTGTTTGCTTTGGGCAGTCGTGCTATCAGTCTAAGATATAGGCAACAACTTTGACAGCATGTAAGCGTTTCGACTTGCGTTTGACAGCTCGGTGGACTTTACGTGATTTTTGTCATCTTAACCCACAAGCAATCATTTAACTTTCACATATTAAAACACAAATAGACTTCACGCTGCTTCGCCATCATGCTATTTCTGACAACATGCATATATCAAAAGTAAAGAAAGACGATCTACTCACTGGATTTGACATTTAAAATATCCAGACAACCACTTGTTGAACCAGCAGGCTTGCTCATGTTGAAGACCTCTGCTCCAAGAAAACTGCGTTGAAAAGTTACACCTTTCAGTCCCAGGGGAGTCTTAACACTTTTGACTTGGTTTAAAAAAACTACAAGCACAAATGTAACATCCGTTTTGCGGTGGACAACTGGTCCTCTACTTTCTGTTGGAGTTTTCTTTGATCGTGTCCAAGTCGCTCCTCTTGTTTTTCAGCAAATAGAATCCAGATTTCGTCTGACTGTTGACTGATGCGATGGATGCAGCCCCACAGACAGTATACAGTATACCCAAACCGGTCCCTGGTCTCGCAGTGCCACGGAAACTTGGTGCAACTAATGGAGAAGCACTGGAGCTTAAACCAGCACTGTACTGCTCAACACCAGCTTAAAAAGTACAACATGAGCTGGCAAATGCGTCTCAGCCCGGAGCCTTGGTGAGTGACTTTGTGATGTGTACCGTCAGATTAAAGGTTTGGTAATGTGTATGAGATGTATTAGAGCAGGAGGGCGGGCGAGAGGGAGGGTGGGAGGAGAGCCCAACTTCCTTTGACCACTTAGCTTTTCCCTGCCTTCTGCTTCAACTCCTGCTTGCGCGTGACGTCACGGGGACGGATGCAGTGATATTCCACACACAGTGAGTCAGACACTGTCAGAGGCTAATGGTGCGCTCTATAGGAATTGATTAGGATCAGCAAGGCTGTTTAAATGACCGAATCAAACGTTTGCCACTGATTAGGAACACATCTCCATCCTCGGAGAGTTCAGTGACCTAACTGGTCCCAGACCGAAGTAAACAGTTTAAAGCATTCTATTTAAATAACCCTTAGAAACATGATCCCTTTTTCTTTTGCAACGAACTTACTTTCTGTCGCGCTTCCCCGGATTCTTCCTTCGCGCGCGTGCACCTGTTGCTTTGCTAGAATGACTGCAGGAAAGAAATCATCGCCAGGTTTTTACGCACGGCTTGAATTTATTATTATTAGTTTTTGTAAGTGTATGTTTGTTGCATTTTAAGAGTGAATCAACAGGTAAATGTGGCTTGTTATGATTACTGCTGTCGGCTAGTATTATAAATGTTGCTGGTTTGTGGTAAATGTGTATTTAACACTGTAATATGTTCGACTGCACGTTCCCTTCCCCTGCTTTTTCGTAGATAAAATCGAAATGGACACACCATTCTTTGTTATATTAAAGCTATAGATCTACATAAAACCTTATTTTTTTCTCGGGGGATGAAGGCAACGTTTTCTTTCTTTGTATAGCCTACTATTGTGTATAACACTTTCAACTTACAAGTTTTTTTTCCAAGAAAAAATTAATTAAGATTACTTGTATCTTTTGCACTGCTCATAATTTAAACAAACCTCTTGAATGCAACGTCATTTTATTAAGTAAAACTGTATTTAGACCCAGTCTAAACATGTATAAACAGTTCTAACATAGATTTTATGTCTATATATATTTTTTTCTATATACTCTAATGAGCTCTATATGAACATTTTTGTTTTTTTGTCCTAGCCTTAAATGCTAAATAAACTTCACCCCAGACTTGGTTAAATTGCGTATAAGAGGAAACTAAACGGGAAGTCGCTGTAAAACCAAGCGCGCGCTGTGTTTTAGCGTGCGTGCGAGTTTCTCTCGTGGACTGGGAGAATCCCAACTGTACCCCTTTGAGAGCGTGCGCAATGACATCTTGACCTTAACAGCGTGCAGTGTTGTGGCCGCCGCCAGTAGACACCCATATTTTAGGTTTAATTATGAACATTCCCACGCTAGCTCGGGGCCATATGGGAGCCCTAAATCTAGGTCTAAACGTGGCGAACGGGGGCGTATCTAATCGCAATTAGTGATTGTCATGTCCTCCTTTAAACGGTGTTCTCGGTGCACTGAAAAGAAATTAGGATTTTTGACAGGTGAATGACTGCACATTCAAATGACCGTATGTGCCAGACTGAGAAAACAGTGTCACAGTAAGATCCATATCTCGGTGGGCATCACCAGCAAACTCTAGGCCATGAGTTATTAAATCAAAATTATTCTGAGTGTATGGACTTTTAGATAGGCTATATGATATGTTAAGAGCATCATGTTTATTTAAAAAAATGCATGCATGTGATTGTGGACAAATCAGATTTTTTTGTCCCATCTCTGTTTTTCTTTCTCATTTGTCACTTTCTCTATCTGTGTGTTTATGTGTGTGTGTGTGTGTGTGTGTGTGTCTTAGGGGTGGGGTGGTCTGCTCCTAGTAATCTGCTTAACTCACCCTAATCCTGTCATTCATAGATAGTCTTTACACAAACATAACCAACATCATGGTTGCCCCGGCTGCTTGCTTTCACTTTTTGTGCTTGTGACTCTCCTCTCAATAACAGTCAATGAAAATCTCTGACAAAGAACCATCTGATTGTGTATCTAGTTGTTGGCTTGACAGAATCAGTATGCAACTGCTTACTTAGCCCTTAAAGTGGAGAGGGACAGCAACACCATCTCTTATCCTTAACCACTCCTGTAACAGCATGTTGGAGATGTTGCAAAAGACTTTTCTGTGTTGGCACTTTTATGAGGCAAATCAGAAAAAAGATGAGGATTGCTGAGGGCAGAGGATTACAAATATTTAGGCACTTTCGGTTCCTGACATATAGAGAAGGAAACTACTATCAAATGAGAATGGGAACTTACATTTTTAAATTATGAATTAATAAATAAAAAATTGAAATAAATATATATAAAAACACCTGAGTAAGGTCTTAGCCTATTAGCAGTGATAAATTGCGTTGTCTTTCTAACCCTTAATTCACTGAGGCAAATCTGATCAAACCATAAATTACTTAATTAAAAACTGAAAGTTGAATGACTAAATGAAGGAATTAAAAGTAACCTCTTATTATTGGGCCACTAAGATTTATTTTTAATTGAATCATTTTAACTGAGGTATATACAAAACATGTTTTATGTCTATATGTGTATTAATATTTGTTTCTGATAGACATATGTCTGTTAAACTGTTTTGTATTTACATGTACATGTAATTTACATGTAATTTTTTTTTTTTTTTTTTACCAGAAATCACTGATTGAATACTGATTGAGGATTTTGTTTGTATTATTTTGATTTAGATATTATCTGGCATTCAGATTGTTGCATATTTGAAAATTTTGTAAAAGCTTTTTTCCCCACATTGTAGCTAACAATCAGATACCCGTTAACTTGTCTTGAATTAGACACCTAACTTTTCCCTGGTAACTGAATATATATATATTAAATCTTTAAATAGTTGTTATTGCTGAGTTTAGGATGGAATATAATAACATTAGCAATTTAATAATGTCCTTGCAAATTCTTATGCAATTATGTTTGTACAGAGAAATTAGGACAGGATATTCCATATAGTATATTATGGGAAGTTATATTTTAATACATATAAATATATATATATTCCCATAGTAGCAAGTATGATGTATGAATAATCATCATCTTAATCATTTTCTTAATATTTCAGTTATTGTAAAATTAACCCCATATTTCACCCTTTGATAAACATTTTGGATTCACATACATAGATATTTTGATATTAAAGAGATCTGACATCAAATTTTATGATATGCATACAAACACACATTCCATGTGTCAGCAATTACCATATTCATATTCATTTCCTCTCACACCTTACATGAGGTTAGACTGTCACACATTCGTTTCTCCACACACACACCTGTAGTATTTTCCCATTATGCATCCTGCATTTCCAAAATATAATAATAGTAATAAAGGCCGAACACAACCTCGCCCTGTCTAACTGGCAGGTCGATGGACGCTTTCTGACAAATCTATTTGGGGCAAATTGTCAGTGAGAAACTTCCGCCTGAGCTGGCCCGGACAAAACTGGCTGTTGGACGGACTAAATCCTACTGCAGGAGGGTCGGGACAATGGGCTCTGAATGTGTTGATGTGCTGGCAGTGGCTTGGGCCTGACAATGGCCGGATTAATTGGTCCCTTGGCTGACTGATTTGAGATGGCTTCACTCGGGTCCTCTCCATGGGGAGCCCCATTGTCCTTCTCCTGATTCCCACTTTTCACAAACTCCAAACAAAAGTCAATTTCTTTCTCAAGGGGGTTTGGGAGAAGAGGAGAAATATCGAGACCTCGTCGTTCGGCTTCACGAGAGGTGACTTTAAAAGAGAGCTCCTTTCTCCCCTCATCGTCTAAGTTTTTAAATGGATGACTTAACTCATTCCGTTTCCCTTTCTGACTGCCCTCCCTCTCTTTAAGGCCCAGAGCTCCTCCTGAGACTTAGAGGTGTTATCGTCAGCGGGACAGGAGAGAGGCACCTGTTGAGAGTGCTGGCAGGCCGGGCCTCGCTCGCATTAATATTAAAACGTCAGAGATGCCATCATGTTGCTGCTCTGAAATCGGTCTGATGTTGTCCCCCCCGACCCGGCTCCCTGGGGACCGACTCTCCGCTTCCACAGTCACTCATGAAGGGCACCCCCTCTACCCTGTCTCTTTTTTCTGTCCTCTCATTATCATTCTGCTTTTTTGAAAGGCCTCGTTAACAAATTATGACAGCTGGCTAAAGAGGCTTTATCCGCTCACACCATTTCGGTAAACAGTTTAGGGGCACGAAATGACACATTTTATTCTGCTGTGAAATCAACTTTTTTCTACTTACTTGCACTCTCTTATTTGTCTCTTCAGTTGACGGCTCATCAATGACATATTTTCCAGAAATAGTTAGCCTGCCAAAGCCCCTCACATCATTTGATGGCATTTATATGATATATAGTATGATTTAATTTAATATTTTTGACTTTGCTTTATATATTGATTGTGCTTTTTGTTGTCATATTTGCAGTAACACTGAAAGAATTGGATCATTTTTGACAATAGGATACACTTTTTATTTTCTGTGTCCTGAATTATTTTTATTAAAAAAATTTATACATTTAATTCTACAATTTATTATATATAATTAATAAATACTATATATTTAAATTGTTAAAATAATCACACACACATACACACACACACACACACACACACACACACACACATTTTGTATACTGTACAAGCTGTATGTGGTTCCTAATCGAACCCACACCTAAACCTTAGCCCTCACGCAATGCTCTAACCACTGAGCCACAGGAACACTATATTTATATTTATAAATATATTTATTATATATTATTAATAAATAATATATATTTAAATTGTTAAAATAATCACACACACACACACACACACACACACACACACACACACACACACACACACACACACACACACACACACACACACACACACATTTGTCATATTTACTATTCATGTTAGTTCAGCTCCATTAAATAATATGAACAAATGCAACTTTTGATTTTAATAAAAACATTTGATTTTAATAATTAGTAAATATTGTAATTATACTTTAGATTTTTTTATTGTTAGATTGTTAACCAATGTACCAATGCTGACGAATAGAACCTTATTGTAAAGTGTTACCAAAATCAAGTAAAAAGTTAAATTATATGTTATATGTTATAAACATTATATGTAAAGATATCCAGCAACAATTATTTAATATAAAAAAAATACAAGAAAAATATTTCAGAGATATTTTTTAATTTGTCAAGCTCACTTGTGCACCTTTTTTATTTTGACATACACCAATACAGTGTTCAAGTACTGAATAAATATAGAGAAGAAAAATTATAATTCAGTTATAAAACGTATGTATTTATCTATTTTTAACTTTTAACATGTCCAAAAAAATCATTATTAGCTATTATAATTGTCTTGTGAATTTCATTTGTACATGTCCATCAGGTTATGGAAACGTTGATTGAGTAATAATACATTTTACAGACGTTAACAACTAATTCAGTTAAAAATGTATTGGAATATCTTATTATTGTATTTAATTAATTTTACGCTAGCAAAGTTTGGGTCTGTGGGCCACCCAGTGACAGGAAAGGTCAGAGAGAGCTGAAATAACTGGTGTTTTGATGCTGAAGCTGGCCTCAGTGACTGTGGGAAGATCACACCCCGCTCATTACATGAGGAGGCTTGGATTTTGGGATCAGACAGAGGGTGTAGAGGGAGGGGAGGGGAGACGATATCGGAGCTGAGGCGGGGGATGGGGGGTAACTGATGGATTCATTGTTTTTCCAAAGAATGATTTGTGTTGTTGTTTCCATTCATTCTCCATGATATGTTTATCTTCATTAAGTTCGATATTAGTGTTAGATTTACGTGAATTGCATCGTTACACTATCTCCATTGTAGGTGGCCTAATTGAAAGAAATAATAAGGCCAAACACATCCATGTTTAAGACTTCTAATTTCTCATCATCCAAGTGAGAAACACTAATCAGACAGACAGAAAGGTTTCCCCAAACTCGGATTTTCTCAAAAGGTTCAAACACAAATCGTACACAGAAGACTGGCCCTTGCTCCTCATTTCTTAGACCCCAAACTATCATTCATAACCTTTCTGCGTTGCTCCGAAAAGGAAAAGAGGAGAGGAGAGAGGGAGGGGAGAGGAGGACTGAGGGGAGGACCATGAACGCTTATTTAAAAAGACTTCCTTTATTGGACCATGTGCAGGCAGTTCACTCACAAAGGCCTTAAATAGGATATTTTCTGTTCCCTATAGTTGCTTTCCCTTTTAAGTGCCGAGGCAAAAAAAGTAAGTTTACAACTCCTCTCACAATGAAGCTCTTCACTCCCAGGTTGCTGAGACCCGGGCTGACCTGGGAAAGTTAATTAGGAGGCCAACAATGAGCGAGCCCGAGCAAAATACCTCGCCTCTCCTCCAGCCAAAGATGTCATCCATTAATTAGGCAAATCTTTAAGGTGGGCTTATTGAATTTACAGAAAGGCCGCAATTTGGGCGGGCCGCGTTTTTTGATCAGGCCCTCGCCCCAAACAATGCCTTCTCCTGGGTAAGGAAAAAGGGAGGGGATTGGTGGAAGCAGAGGAGGAAGAGAAAGAGAAGGAGGGGAAAAAGGAGAGGGAGAGAAAGAAACGTATGGCTTGCAGAGGCTCAATGGGAATGAGGACGGGGAGATTCACAGGGGCTTGGGGGGCATGCTTCAGCGATGATGTCATGCAAAGGCAACCTGGGGGCTTGGGAAGAGTGGGAAGGAGTGTGTTGCGGGGGCCACTCAAAGTTAACATGGCTGCATCTGGGCCAAAGCCTTCTCTCTAAAGGAGCAAAATGCATACGCACCCCTGCTGATCAGAGCCGGCTTTCACCTGGCATCTGCGTTCCACCGCGGCCGGATTTGCCTCAATGCGTTACCGTGATCAATTCATGAGCGGTTATGCATTTCGTTTCAGATCAATATTATTATCAGTCTTATATTTGTGTATTGTTACATTCTAGAATGACTGTTCTGTTCTGCTAGAATGGCAGTCAATCATATTTGAATAATTTCCACTATATGGCTCTAACAAAGGCTTCTGCGCTGGTATGGCTGCTCTGTTTACACAACTATTTGAGACAATTGTCATGAACAAAAAAAAGTCTAATATGTATTAATTATGATCAGAGACAAAGTGTTTCCATTTGTCAAAATATGTTTCTGTCGAAATAATTGCATAATATTACTCCTGATGCTTTGTTTACTAAGTTTTTACTGTAGCATGTTTAGTCTTTTTCTGTAAAATGCTAAAAATGCTACAGTAAAAACTTAGCTAAACATATAATGCAATGTTAATCCATTAACACCGTATACGTAATTACACTATAAGATATTGTGAAATGTATGTTTTTTGCAATTTTGCAATATAAATTATAAGTGTAAACAGTAAATAGAATTTTAATTAGTATATATTTGCAGTAAAAGGATATCTACGCGACACATTACATGATTATGTTTTATGTAAATAATTGGTAATTAAGTTTATTGAGGCAAAAGTTATAGTTAATGGTGTGAACAAAATAATTTAGTTTGCTCTCATTGTCATCAGTGTCAAAACACATAATGAGTGTGTTTTGTGTTACATTTTATATTATTTAGTCCACGTTTATTTTATTATTTTAATGTCATGCCATTTTTGTAGTTCAACTGACTTGGTATATTAAGATTCCATAATTTAATGAAATATAGATTATAAGATGTGGTAAAATATACATGCACCAATATGCCGTTCCATTATACTCAAAATATACATTTAAACTGAATTTCTGGCCACCACAGCTGCCACCTTTTTAAGAACTGGCATGCAGAATAACATTTCTGTTGCAGATATAGATAACATATTGTCGAACAGTCTTTAAATTGTAATTCAAGTCTTTGAGTGAAGGCTGAAAGTGCATTAGTGATTAGATCACTTGACAGTAAGAATCTCACTAACATTACTCATCACACAGAAGGGAAACTCCTTCAGGAAGTATTGTCCTGGCCACATAAAGCCAAGCTGCTCTTTTTATTTGATTATGACTGATATAAATCACTGAGCAAAGCTTAACTTTGGATTTAATCTTTGTGGGATTTGGTCCGCTTGTTGAGATCCCGGCTCTTTAGGAATTTCATTGATTCTGGAATTCCAGGCTTCTCAAACTGAGCCCTGGTGTGGTAAAAGCTAATGCTGACACTTGTACGCAGGCGAGCAGTATAGTGTGTATAAAGCTTGGTAGGGGGGAGGCTGGGTATCTTTCTGTCCTCCTCTTTGACATGACCAGTCTTTGAGAGAAAAAACCTTCCCTTGAAGGCCATACCCCTCCTCTAGTTCATGCTGCTTTAAGGGCACTGACTGGGCTGAGCACTACCTCCCTAAAATACACCCTCCCCCCGGCTGTCCTAATCGGAGGGGTGGATCTATGTGTTTTGTTGCTTGTCAAAAACAATCACTCTTCGGGCCATTACAGTTGCTGCACGTCCTCCTTTAATTGGTGTAACGCACGGAGGAATGAAAGCGAGGGCGGCCCACAAAAGCCGCCAGTGAATGAGAACCGACTCGCACTGAACTGCTCTTCAGGGCAAAAAAAGTTCATAGTTGGCAACTAACAAGGAGTTGTAGGGGGTCTTTCTTTTAGTGATATCACTGGCGAAACTGCCACCAAACCTTAAAAATATATTCACTTTTATTATTTTGGATTAACGTTAACCTTCTTCTTATTCAACTGTAAATAAAAATGATATTACATATTGCAGTTAAATTGACTAAGGCTCTTAAAGGTGCAATTTACCCCTCTTTAAAGATGTTTTACAAAAAGAAATTCATTGCATTTTTAATCTTTCAATGATTTATGTTTTAAAGACACTGTAAACGAGTAGCCTTATAAAAGCAGTTTTATTTTACATAAAGGGGGTCTCCTAATGGAGGTGGCCATTTTGAGATCACATGACCAGTTGAATGCATTTGCTTCCATTATTAGACTCAGGTAGGCACTTCTTTTGAATCAGTAATACTTTGTGAAGGTAAAATGATCCAGCATCAGTTGCATCACTTCACAGTCATCCACGAATCCTTTCCTGAGATCTCATGGTCACGGAATATTAAAGTGTCCATCGGATGCATACTACTCTTTTCATATAATATTTTTGCCTACAATATAGGAGGGAAGAATGTGATTTCGGAATAATTTTTTCAGTTACATAACAATCATGGCTGACTTTTTCGTGAGTGGACCCATTCCTCTAGGTGTCACTATATGCCCAAGACGATAACATAACACAAAGAGTAAGTGACCTGTAAAATATTGTTAAAATTTTCATGCAGTTTAAGTCAACTTAGTAAACTCTAACTGTAACTCTTTGTCCCCAGAGAAAGCTGACTCTAACCACCCCTTCTCTCTCTCTGATCGTCCTGTGCTGGAGGTTGTCAGCCGAGTTTTATGACCAGTTCGCTGGAGCTGAAAGAAGTCAGCATCGTGTCTTGTTATGAAACAAGACGTCCTTGCCTCCCGTTCCGGGTGAGCTATGCCTGGGGTGACTCGAGTGGAGCGATGGCCTCACCGTGGCGCTCCACAGAGGCGACCAACAGTGAGGAAGTCAATGCGCCATTGTGTATCGAGCTCGTCGGCTACATGTTTGGTAATTATCCCGACTGTTTGTTGGAGACTTGGATCTGCGAGCCAAGCGGGCCGACAGTGGAGCACAACACTGTCAACAAAGATTAACTTCTTCATGAATGGTCAACATGTCTAGTTGAGGGAGACAAGCTCAAAACATCATTGATTAGTGCTACCAATCCCTTCAAATTTGTATGTTTTTTTAGTAAAACAATTGACACAATCCACAATTTTTTTCACAGGGTGAATTAAAACATCACACAGGACTTATGCTTTTTGAGAAAACACATATTCTTCTATTTGAATAAGTTTAATAAAATCCACCAGCATGCATGTAGTTAATTTTCAAAAGCTGAAGCGTAGCCTGTTAGCAGAAGTTGTGTTGGTGAAGCAGAACTGAAACTTTCAGAATGTGTCAAGCGGCTCTGAGGTATTATGTTCATTAATTACCATGCTTTTAGCTAACGTGGCATAATGGTTGGTACCCTATCAAAAGTATTAATGTAATATGTATAATTTAGATATAATATGTCCATTTAAGGTATTATGCACTCTTTAGGGATAAATAAGGCAAGGCAAGTTAATGTATATAGCATAGCCTAATTCATACACAATGGTAATTTAAAGTTATTTCAATAATCATAAAAATAATCACAACGATACAAGCAAAGAATATATTTTTAATGATTTAAAAATTGATTTAGTTGAATTAAAACTGTTAAGAATAAGAGATGAGGACACATACAATACTGTTCAATCATTCGCATGAAAATAAGGTGAAGGTAAAGGTACTGCCCCTGTGAAAGGTAGCTTTACATGGGTTAGTTAGTTAGACCATCCAGGTCATTTATGGTCATTAGCTGGTCCAAACTGTCTAGATGATGGATCAGCTTGAACTTCATGGATTGGGGACGAGATCAACCTCACAGACCAGTGTTCTGCCAAACTGAAATGAGTTTCTAGAAGCCCATATTTATAATACAGTGTATGTTTAAGGCATTATAATGAATGCATAATGCATTATAAAAAATGTATGTTATATCATCTTGTGAATATCCATAAGAACAGTTTAAATGTATTATAATTTTTACTTATAGCTTTTAACAGTATGATGATTTATAACACAGTGAACACGCTGCACACACTTAAGTTACAATGGATTATATTTCTCATAATTATAATGTGTAATAAGTCTCATATCTTGCCATCTTTCTTAAAGCAATCAAAGACCACTTACAAGTAATAATAATAGTAACTTTTTTTCTCAAACAGCCATAAGATCAGATATCAGATCAGAGAATGTGCATGACACATTTCCTTTGAACTATTTTTATTGTGATATCATATATTGTAATATCGTTTAACCTAAATATAACCATTGCATTTTATTTTCAGTTGAAATAATTAACCAGCTCACATCAAAATGAAAATTAGCCTCACAGGGAACACTCAAATAACACTCTACACCTATCCCCTTACAAGATGTTGTAAGACACGTGCAGATCTTAAATAAACAATGTCAAGATTTATAGTCCATTATAAATGTAAAAGTAGATTTAATATGGTGTTCATTATAAATAATCATAATCTTAAAATGTATAACCACAAATGCGTAAGTATTATAATTGTTGTTATGATTATTTATTAGATTATATAACATATTATACGTTTTTATAGTGCATAATGCATTCATTATAATGCCTTCAGAATAACCCTATAATGTATTATAAATATGGGATTCATATAGCAACATTCTAAACAAAATTAAAATTGTCCATATTTTTATGTCAAAAAATTGTACAAACCTTTTAAAATGGTACACTTTTGTAATAATATGTAATATGCACCTTTACATTACCAATATACACCATTTGGGTACAAAGGTATAGGCTATCATTTGAAAGGGAACTGCCCCAGTGTCATATATAAATTACTAACTCACGTAGTGTTGTCCCACTCTTGTTTTATTTGAATTTTAATGGGGCAACTGTACATCATTTCCCATTTCAAAGTCGTCTCAGTTTTGTTTAGAATTAAAAAAATAATAATTATAGGACAACCGTTTATAGAATGCAAATTGGTGAGGTCCTGATATGCACATTTTAACGAGAAAGTTAGGAGTAATTAATTAGGCTGCAAGGCTCTTTAAGCTATTTAGGGGAATCCGTTCATTGAACATTGAAAGCTCGTTTCTCCTGTCTAAGGGCTTTTCTCCTGTCCAGCTCTTCTCGCTTCACATTGCCTCTCAGAGAGGGCAGAATAGCCCAAGCCTTGATCCTCGTCAGTTGTCATCCCAGTTCGGGCCACTTTGGCCGCTGCTAGTGGGGAAGTCAGGCCTAATCCCTGGAAGGAATCAGGGCAAAAGAAAAGCAACAATAACCAAGTCAACCGTAAAAAATGAAAGCGAAATCTCTATTATCAGCCCCAACATTTCCCAGCGATGCAGTGAAATCAGGCTGGTTTGTCATTCGAGTCAGACACCGGGGGAGAAGGGGTCGCTTTGGGTTCGTAGACTCACACGACGTTTAGAGAGCAATATTTCGGTGAAAGGGGGCCTCGCATTTGCAAAATCCCCCTCACATCCCGCCACAAGCATTAAATGCAGTCTGACTTTATGTTGTATAGGCAGCGCAGAACAAGAAAAGAGGCACAGTTCTCGCATAAAAGAACGCTGTTTTGGGGGATTAGGGACGGCCCAAAGGATGGAGAATAACTTCTGCATAACTTTACAGCTCCTCTCTCTTCAGGTTTAGACTACAGCTTAAAGCACACAGTCTTTAGTTAACCCTTAACTGGTCCCTATAGTCAGAGTCATGAATTACCAAGTCAAAGTTAAGGTAATGAAGCGCGATGCAGTCAAGCTACACTGCAGAAAAAACGAGACCGAATCGCATTTATTTTTTATATTAAATGTTAATATTTAGTATTTTCATTTTATCAAGAAAGATATATGAAAAATCAATTAAATGTCAATTAAGTTATTCACCGAGAAAACAATCCACATTCAGTTGTATAGCTGTTATTTGTGTTTAATCCAAAAGTTTTATTTGAATGGCAGAATTTTGTTTTAAGATTTTAAACGCCTTAATTGGAAGAACAAAATAATTAATCTCGGGATAATTTCATCACGATCACATGCATCATTTACCTCAGAAATGATCCATTAAAACAATGCCTCTTAGTTCCTTGAAAACCTGCTTTTCGTTTTAAAAATGCAGTAGGATAATCTTGAGCCACACACATTTATAATTTTCAGAATTTAAGCCAAGTTATCCAGGCTCATCCCTTTGCTTAAGAGCTCTCCAGTCGATGAAGATACTTAAGGCAGCCTAATTAGTGATTTTTGTCCTCGTTCAATTGCCTCTGTCTCCGTTGTGCATTCAAATGAAGTCCTTAATGCACATGGTAATTGTAGGCCTACCTATAAAAACCTGATTAGTTTCACACTGATGATCAATGAGCTTATTTCTTCCAGGACATGTAACATTATGAAATATATTTATATTAACTGCAAACGTCCTCTTGGTATGATTTTGTAGGCTATATCTCGATAAGCTCACTGCTTGCAAACCAATGAATTCAGCTGTCGGGGGGAGGAGTGGAAGGATGACTTGGATCATCCAATTTAAGGCTATCACAATAACAGAGCTGCTGTAGAGGAGAGCTAATGCCAAAATCCACGACATAAAACCTGCGAATTTACCCTCAGCCATCAGCGCACGCAGTAGAATAGCCCTTAATGCGAGGCATTCTCAGTCCTCCATTTCCATCAGGCGCTCATGACTGCAGAATTACCGCGGACTGCAAGTTATCAAGAGGCACTAATTTCACATTAAAGACCATTGACTGCAGTGGCTTGATTCGAGGGTTTGCAACAATTAACACAATCAGAATCGGAGCCCAGATCGTTTACCTTGACTCCGTAATTATTTTTTTGGCCGCCCGCGCTATCATATTCGCAAAATTGCACGCGGTGCCAACAACTGAGAATAGAGAGGATTCAGCACGTTTTCATAAAGACACAGTCTCCAAACACATAGAATAATGAAATACAAAAAGAATACAGTCAGAAATATACTAGACTGTTTATTAATCCCGATTTTAAACGGTTTAAATGTTGGGTTTTGTATTCATGAGCGATTCTATAATTGGAGATACATTTGGCATTTCAGAAAGGTAAGAAAAAAAACTTTTCTCTAACAGATTTTTATGAGTATCTTATTGAAAACATATTACATTTTTATAATTTAGTGCTTGACAAACACAAGTTACTTCCTTTTTTATGTCTTTGTCAACTCTGTTACAGACAAATTAGCCAATGTGTAAAAATAACAATAAATCATAACAGGAAAATCCTTCTTGTTTGATTAGATGAACAGTCCTTACATTCCATCACATGGAACTGAGATAATATTTAACCTATGCATACCTTAAAAAAATACTTACGTCTTCACAACCGTCCACTTGGAGCAAGTAGCCTATTTTTAATCTGAAAATGTATTATATACAATATCCAGTTAAAAAAAGTTGTTGAAATATTATAAGGGTGCAGAAATATATCAATAATGTTTGAGATTTTAAACAACAATTGTATTCTTTTTGTGAAAATAATTCATAAACAGAGGTTACTCGTAACAGAATTGTAAACAGAATTATCCGCTGGACTGTCAATTCAGTTACTGCGTTGTCAACATTGTTACTCTGCCTTGGTAACAAAGTTTGACGGTAACAGAATTGACAATTATATTTATTTTTTGCCAAAAACTCCACTTGCTAGCATAAATGCCAAGAGCACGTGGCACTAATGAAATCATGATTAAAAGACTTTTAATTAACACAAAGTGTGATCATTGAAAATTATCTTTTCCTTTTGATATCGTGGTAACATATTTGACATTTTATAAAATAACTCTTGGTGTAAGAACTTTTTAGATTAAAACATGTTCTTAGAGAAAGCACATAGACTTTTCACTGCTTCAGATCTTATCAGTGAGGGAACGTGACGTCATTTCTCTATCTTACAATGGTTGTGGGAGATATTTCCACTAATTTAAAGGCAAAGTATGGTAACAGAGTTGAAGCAAGATCTCGGACACACATTTTTGTAAGAAAAAAATTATTTGAAAAAATAATAATGTTGTAGAATTAGGTAAATGACTCTTTATGGCTTTTGTAAATAAAATTAATGAAATATTACCAAATGAAAATTACATTAAAATATTTGATTACACAATGATGCATGATGAAAAAAATGCACAATAAATGCATATTATATTGTTATGGACTGTAACATTTTGTAATTCATAACAATGAGTAACACAGTATTGAAATTATTACAAATATAAACTTTGAAAAAAGCAGGAAAAAATGATGACTTCGGACACCACATGTACCCATAATTATAGAATCACTCATGTTGTATACATTTTAACATGCACATCGACTAATAGATTAACATTGATAGTGATAATGATAAATAAAATAAATAGACAATACCATATTCTGTGTGCATGATCAAAAACTAGAACGAAAATAGACTCATTTTGTACCTTTAAGAAGCTGTTACATTTCTTATTAATTCCAATAAAACCGTATCAACGTCTATTTTCCTAACAATTGAACATTCACAACATTATAAACTAGTACTAAAATGTATAGTTCATAAAAACAAAAGGGTGTCACACATATTTTACGTTAAAGAGATGGGAGAGGCATCATTGACCCTATTCACCTCTTTAACTGTGCAACATGCAGAAATTCAACTCTGAAATAGAAACGTAGTTCTGATCAGATTCAAGCATAATAGTTTATTTTAAATAGTACATTTTAAATACACAAAACAACTGGAAATGGACGAAACGACTCAATATCCAGTTCTTTCAACTTTAGACATTACAGGTGCACCTGTCAGTTGAAATCCCGTCCATCGCGAGATTACACTACTAGTCATGTGACCGAGACGTAGGGAAAAGAAAGAAAACAGGAAGCTGCGTAGAGTCGCAAAGCTATAGCAATAGCGTGTTGTATTTGGAGTGTAGAAGATATGGAATTGTTAACGAAGTTTACATTTGTATCAGCATGCTTATTTGCAGAATGGGCTGTTACTTTTATTGCCGTTGCTAACTGCTCTATTCCCCCCTCAGAAATGAGTGGCGATAGTGGACTGAAGCTGCCATCAGTCATTCCTGTATCACAGAAGAGCACTCTTGGATCCTTCTACTCTCTCAGTCTTTCATCTACATTTCCAGAGGACTTGGAAGTCAACGAGCATTGTACTGAAATGCTTCGCATCTACGGTCAACGCTACGTGGCTTTGGCGAACTGCCTCGTGACTTATGCACGACCTGTCAAAATCTGTCAGAACTGTTACACTGGCTTCAACAGTCTGGAGGACATTTATAAAAACATATCATCTGACCAAGTAGGTGCTCGTTCCATGTCGAAATGTCAATTTCTAACAACAAAGTGCCTATAAAATTTCTTACATGATTTGACGGTTGACAGAATCCCCACCCGCTGGTCACATGCTCTCACGTCTCGTGATTGTGTTTCACCAAACCCGACTCACACTGACCATGGAATAATTTAGTATGCTTAAAGAGCTATTTTAGATAAACCAAGTCTATCTAAATGGTTCATATCAGTGAATGTACACATGAACATACACATCAGTATCATATTATTATTGTACCTTTTTAAAAAACCTAAAAAGCATTGTCAATACATTCTGTATGCTGTACTGTATGTGTTTTGTCATTGTACAAGTTATTCTAAAATCAGTTACAGTGACTGCAGCTGTAGAAGTTAATGCAAAATACTTTATTATGACTTGTGATTATGTGTTGTCCTCGTAGTCTGGCCCTGGAAATGTCAGTTGCCATGACAGCCTGATGCGTTCTGATAGGTTGATGCTGCTCTATACCCTCTTCATCCAATTAGATGAGATCTGGACATCAGCAGAATGCAAGCGTAAGTAACATAGCCTGACATTTAGTAGGTTCAATTAAAACTGGCATTAGACTGCATGCTTCCCTTAAGCATGTTTCTTTCATTTTCACTCTTAGCCAGATTATATACTTGCTATCACCAGTCACACTTTTTGCAGTATGAAGAAATTGTGTCAGTTTTATGATTTTTTATTATTATTATTTTGAGAATAATTCTAATATTTTTGCTCAATAGAATGTCTGACTAAAGATAAAGAGGCTCTTTCGAATGATACTCTTTACTTCATGTCCAATCTGAATCAGTCACTCTCCTGTTTTAAACAATATCAGGTATTATCAAATGTCTTATACAGATAAGTACAAGCTCAGTTAAAACACATGACTAGAGTTTGAGAGTATCGTGTTCTCTTAATAGAGGAACTACACTGAACTGTGTAAAGAGTGCAAAACCTCATACAAAAGGTTGAACGAGGTCTATGGTGGAATGAAGAAAAACCAAACGCTCTGCATTGATTTAGAAGACGCAGTGAGTATGCACTAATATACACAAACCCTGTTATTTGATTCAAACTCAGTCCTAAGTTATCAAATTAAGTTTTATGATGTGGAATTATGGGATAATTGTAAAACAGCACCCTTTATAGTCCTACAGCTGTGCAAACTAAAGGCTGGAATACACAAAACCACTTTAGTCAAAAATCTTTTGCTTCAATTTGCAGTCTGGATGAGTTTACAAAGTCAGAGCCAGTCTTCAGATATTGGGCAGTTGGAGTTGTTATGAGGGGCACAGCCTTTTTAAGCCTTAAACTATGATTTCATCCAGATGGAGAATATCAAAACATATTTTACAAGCTGTTCAGATTTGGAGAAGTTCAACAATGCATTACTTTGCTCACCAATTGATCCTCTTCAGTGAATAGGTGGCATCAGATGAGAAAAACAGTTGATAAAACATTACAATAATCTACAAGAAATCCACAAAACTCCGTCCATCAATTAACGTCTTGTGTAGCCAAAAGCTGCATGTCCATAATACATAATAACGCTTCCTCCAGTAAAAAAGTCCATCCTCTGTTCTTACATTAAAATCCAGCAACATATTTGTTTAGAACTGGTTTGGACTGTTTTCACTTGTGCTCGATTTGTGCATATTTCTCTCCTGATTCAGATGAGATGACTTTTTCACTGGAGAAAGCAACATTATGGATAGAGGACTCATATTTTAGTAACAATAGTTTGAAGTTAATTAAGTTAATGTTAGATCATTTGTTTCTTACAAACAAGCAGCTTTTCACAGGACATTAATTAGTGGGGCCTGGAGTCGTGTGGATTACTTAATTGTAATCCAATTGTAAGTCGTGTGGGTAATTGTAATTATTTTATAAATTCATTGTACTGCTCTCATTTTGACGGCACTCGTTCACTGTAGAGGATCCATTGGCATCCAGAAAATGTGATGGCAAATGCAAATTTTGGGATAAGTGGCGTAGTGTATTCCAGACAGTAGGAACACCAAGGTTATTGGTTTAATTTCCAGGAAATGTATTAAAATCCATTATAAAGTGTAGATATAAACTGAATTTTCATTTTAAATAAAATCATCTGCCAAACACATTAATGTAATGTAACACACTAATAATCCAACAAAAGCCATTGTTTTAGTTAGTACAATGTATTTTAGATTTTCTTTGTCTACTCCTTAACCTTAAACCTTTAACCTTTAACCTTAAATGGCTTATATAATGTAGCTTCTTGTTAATTGAATGAATTCAGTTTTTGCTAGATGTTGGTGTAAAAAAAAAAAAAAATTGGGGATGCACGATTTTGGATTTTTGACGATATGCCGATAATTTTCAACTCATTTTGCCCGATTCCGATACCGATATATAATTATTTTTAATTTTGGTAAGTTTTTAACAATAACTTATTTGTTAGAATTAAATAAACAACAATACAGTTCTTTTATATTGGCAGTACATTGAAGATCGGACAAAAACTATAAACTGTATATTAATCACTGCATTTTTCCCCAGAAAGATTCAGTTGTAACCTTAACATTTTATTTTATGATTTAAAATGTGAAAATGGTCTAATGCAGTGGTTCCCAACCACGTTTCTGGAGGTCTCCAAACACTGCACTTTTTTGCATCTCTCCTTTGTCTGACACACCTATTTCAGGTCTTGGAGTCTCTACTAATGAGCCGATGAACTGAATCAGGTGTGTTTTATTAAGGTGGCATGGAAAACATGCAGTGTTGGGGGGGCTCCAGGAATGTCGCTGGGAACCACTGGTCTAATGCAAAAGAGTTGTACAAATTCTGAAAATCTACAGCTCATAATTTGTTTACAAAATATAACACATTAACGGATATATCAGTATATATAACATTTATTTAAGTGTCATCTTTTTTTTCTTTTTCATGTAAGCTATAGCTTCTGATCTTTAAATCAAAACATACTTATGATTACTTAAAGCAAATATATTTAGTGAATAAGGTTTAGATGACAAAAAGTTTTGGAATGCCTGCATTACATGTAACTAAGAAATAACGTGAATATGTGCATTTTAATTAGTTATAATTAATACTACAAACTACAGTTAAAAAACTACAGATTAATAATTCAAATAAAAATGAATGTGTTCATCAGTAGTTGATGCAATGTTGAAACACTTCCTAAACTTGAAAACGTGAATTTTTGTAAATCCAGTGGTCAAATGCTGTCGCCACCTGACTAATGACTGATCTTTGTGTGAATGTCCACCAAACTGGACTATATATATATATATATATATATATATATATTAGAGGTGGGCATAGATTAATTTTTTTAATCTAGATTAATCTAGATTAAAATGGCTCATTTGAATTCTGCCGAAGGCATTCAGAATATGTGTTCTACCCAAATAATGACTAAAAGTAAGTCTTTGAGAACGGGTTTCTCAAGCCAGGTGGCGCATTAGACCAGGGGCTCATCTCCTGTTTCCAAAATGCATCACAAACTTTAATCTCTTCCGTCCCAATCCCACGAAAAACTGGAGGAAAATCCCGTTCCACTCCCGGAAGAATGACTCCCATTCCCTCCCTCCCGTGTTGTTGTTTTTTGTTGTTTTTTGCAGAAAACTGTCAATTACAGTAAAATATAGTACAGATCACAGCGTGCCCACCTTATTAGTTGAATAAAAACCCAAAATGTCGTTTTTGTTATTATATTGAACTGAAAGCCATCTTATTATGCACAGTGTTGCACAGATTAAATTTCATGTAAATCATCCATGCTAACACACACGTCTTCTATTTTTTTTTTTTTTTGACATTTCGCTCTCTATAGATATATTTTTCTATGTACTGTATTTTTAGATATATTCGAGTTTGAAGTTTCTCGCTCAAGTTCACATGAGACCTAAAGCGCATCCTGTTTGCTTAAAAGCGCAACGTTCGTTGTTATTCTGAGTGCACACAAATAAGCGTAGAGTCTTTACAGATTCGAAAAGATGTATTAGGCTACTTTTATCTGTATGACCAAAAATGACGGGAGATTTTAAGAGCAAGTGGCGCACGAGTCACGCAGCAAACGCGCTTCCACACAAACACTTCAATAGCGCACATTTCTCTAGGTTAACATCATATTGAGCGCCATGTAAAGTTGCTACTACATACATCTTTCAGATGAAAAGCCATATTTGAGGTTGATGAATGATGAATGAGCGTTTGGATCAGGGGCGGCGCTAGGGTTGGGCTAAGGGGCTGAAACATTCTGAAATGTTTTCAGAAAAGCCCCGAATGTTTTATGACCATGCCCTGTACGCATCATCATCACTGAGTTTTCATGCGCATTAAAATGATGAACCGCAGTTTACTCCCGTCAGGAACCGCCCACAGGCTCGTACTTCTGACTGACATATACACTTGATAATAAACTTCATATAAACTGGCCAATCATCGATATGAAGTAATAGCAGATCTTGGATCTTTGGGCTTAGCCCGGATATCCACTCACCCTAGAATCGCCTCTGGTTTGGATGTCCTGCTCGATTGTATTACCACACAGACCAGCCGTTAACAATCTGTCCATCACGGACTGCGAGCCTCTAGTTCGAAGACTCGTTCTGCCCCCTACAGTGCAATTCGGCTGGTATACATCCGCTAAAATATCAGGGTGAAAGTCATCATAGCTTGCGTAGTATAGACCCAGCTCCCAACCCAACTTTGAGAATAGATTAACGGCGATATTTTTTTTTATCGCCGATAAGAGTCTCACGTTAACGCAGCACGTTAACGCCGATAACGGCCCACCACTAATATATATATATGTAATTGGTAGTCTATTTTAGAAAGGACCATTTTAAAGATGAAAAAGAGAAATTAGGGAGAATCAATGGATTATGAATAATTTATTTCTATTGTGAGAAAAATATGTAATCATGTAATCCATAAAAAAGTAACTGTAGTTTAGGAATATTTTAAAATGTAATTTACTCTAATTACAAGTACTTACATTTTTTAAACTGATCACGTAATCCAGATTACACGTAACCAGTTACTACCCACCTCTGTCTATCATACACCGAACGCGTCATTCTGTACGTGCATTTTCAGTTTAAATGCAGCGATCCAAAACAGTGACTCCAATCACATTCACTCTTAAAAATAAAGGTGCTTCACGATGCCATAGAAGAACCTTTTTTGTCTAAATGGTTCCATAAAGAACCTTTAACATCTGAAGAATGGAATGTAAAAAAGTTTTTTTGTGGTGAAAGAAGGTTCTTTAGATTATAAAAAGGTAAGGAATAGATGGTTCTTTAAAGAACCTTTGACTGAATGGTTCTTTGTGGAACCAAAAATTGTTCTTCTATGGCATCGCTTGAAGAACCTTTTAAGCTCCTTTATTTTTAAGAGTGTTCAGGCAAAACGTAGCTTCAATAATGAGCCACAATGCTGACGTGATCAATTCGCACTGTTGACTTGATCTCGGTAGCACACCCTGTGCACATGTGAGTTAATATATTTATCTTATCTGCATAATTTGTCATATCGGGTCGTTGCTGATATTTACATTTAAAGCCATTACCGATATTGGTCCGATTATATCGTGCATCCCTAAAATAAATACACTTTTGTTGGTATAGTATATATTATGATAGACTTGAGAACTGTGATAACTGTGGTATCATTACCTTGATTACTTCTCAGATGAACATGACACAGCATCTGTGGAGTAAAAACTTTAGGTGCTTGTTACCTCGAGAAGAGACGGTGGCTGTCATCGCAGTGTCCAGCTTCATGCTCTTCCTCCCCGTCATCTTTTACTTAAGCAGCTTCCTGCACTCAGAACAAAAGAAGCGTAAGCTTATACACCGTAAGTATCTTGCCTAGCCTTGCAAATAGTCTCTCTAGAAGGTTTAAGTAAAAGGGCAAAGGTCTTTGCTAGTGTTAATTGTGCATCCTTGATCCTTACTGCTTTTGATTTCATGGTCAATCATTTTGAGACAGTATTTAACCAAGCAGTCTCAAACACTACTAATTTTAGCATCTTTCAAAGCATGTAGAACACAGTGCGTTTGTAATGCTCTGAGTGTCTGACTGCAATGTTAAGCTGTGCATTGAATATTCTGTTGCAGCTTTTGCCAGTTTAGTTTTAATCTATTCCCTCATCCTGATTCACAGCCAAAAGAGCCAAGTCCAGCAGCAACCTAGTGAATATCCAAGACAAATTCAGCTGAGTGGAGCTGAGGCGAGGAGGGGACGAGAGGGCACTGAATCTTTGGTTCACCTCTCCTGCTAAACCAACAGGCACTTTTAGCAGTGATGGGTAGGGTTCACTTCACATCTTCTCCTGGACTCCAAGGACATCCAGGATCAAAGACTTTATGATGCTGTATTTACAATCTATTTAAATCCGATTTGTTTTGCACAATTTGTGATTTGCACTATTGATTTAAATATGCCAATTGCAAGATTTACTGATAATTCTACTGATTTTCTCAGAGGATCAGGGATGATTTCAATAATTACAATGGTTGCTGGTATTATATTATTGTATTTAAGGTATGAAGGTATGAAGGAGATGTGATCCCGAAAGAGGGAAATTTATATTGTACATTAGACTGGTTATGCTGCATTTTTACTGCACTAACAGACCATGTTACATTTTATATTCTCTATTTTCCTTGGTAATGACAAATATGCACACACACACAGACACACACACAGACACACACACACACAGTGCATGGCAATGGTACCACTTCTGGAACCACTCCATGTGCATTAGAGAAAGATCTTGTAACATACTTTATTCCGAGTCAAAGGTGTATGCAGCGAGTAGAGGAGAAAAGTAAAGGATGGAAGAGGCAACATGATGACTTTTTAGATGGTCCATGTGCCTGTTCACTTCACTTTTTATTTTACAATGGATTTGCTATAGTCTTCCCTCATTGTGGTTATATTCTATACTGTCGAATATTTAATGAGCACACCAGTTATTCTGAAAAAGATTGAATCGGACATGGAATAGGAAAGCTTAATTAATAGTGATACATCAGAGAGATCTTTCATTTTCTGTACTCAGATGTTGACCATAGCATTATATGAAGTAAAGTGTTATTTTGTATACTCTGAATGCAGTAAGGTTTATTCATATGATATTTGCATACTTCTATAGTTATGAAATAATTTTCAATTCAAATAGCTTCCTCGTACTTTTAATTTTGCTTAACTCCTAAAGCCTTCCTTGGTGCGATTGACTGGCTTGTTGTTTTCAGGGTTATGTGGACTTTCCTTGGATTGCAAAGCGCCTGTTTCCCCCATTATTAGCAGCTAATCTAAATGTAGGATAAAGTTACTTGGCCAATTAATCGTAACAACACATCCGTTAAGCTGCATTGGCTTTTTGGTCTTATGGAGCCCAGCCATTGCACTGCCTGTTAAGCGCATTTCACTTGATTTATCCAATCATATGATCGTACAGGAAGACATGGGGAAAAATAGCCTTTTCATTTGTGGCTCATGAGTGCAATGTCTAACAAGAATGACAGCTTTCATCCCTGCAATGCCAGCTTTATTGGTGAAAGTCATTACTCCTGACCTGACTGCCAAATGTAGCAAGCAGGCGAATTGTATTGCCACGTGTTTGAGGAATTGACACAAAACCTGATATACCTTTTCAAATGTATGACCTGAGCCTTACTTTCCCAGACAAGAACCTTAGAGCGGATGAGGGAACTGATGGGGGATATGAGCTTATCCGTTATCACGTTTTGCCCTGGTAAGAATCGGAGCAGTGACTTTGGACCTTAAGCAATGAGCCCATTATGAAATATCCCTGAGCCTGGAACTCAGCAGGGAATGATCCAACAAACCTTCAAAGTAGCTGCTGCATTGTTTAAAAGTTGCCATTAGGATTTTGGATGACTTGTCATTTATAAATCATGTTTGTGTGCTGATTAATGATTGCTTTGTGCTCTTTTAACTTAAATACTAACAAAAGTCTGTAAGGCTGTAATTA
The DNA here is from genome assembly GCA_027564155.1 of Gymnocypris eckloni scoliostomus. NCBI lineage: Eukaryota > Metazoa > Chordata > Actinopteri > Cypriniformes > Cyprinidae > Gymnocypris > Gymnocypris eckloni. The sequence continues at coordinate 28,576,897 of CM050412.1, forward strand.
TATTATGAATAATAAAAAGATAACTAATTCTAAAAGTGTTTCATTTTATTGTACATTTATTTTTTTATTTAATGCTATTAATGTGTATGTATTGTTTATTTAGTATATATTGTATACAGCATGTTTAGCAATGTGAGTTCTTACCATGCTTTTTATAATAACCCCTCTGGCTTGTTTCCAATCACCATAATCTACCCAAAGGAGCTTTAATAGGAATTGACTAAGAAAATAATTTTCTTGATTTATTTGGAAAATGTAATTTTGTAATTTGATTCCATCCATGTCAGTCACCCTCTGCCTTTTAATTATGGAAATTCTCAATATTGCTTGAAAATCGTTGAACATTGACAGTGTGTATATGTCAGCATACTTTATTTGTTTCTTATGTGTTAAAATTAGTACAGGTTAGATAAAATATTGTAGAACATGACATTTAATTTATCATATAAAGTCAAGTATGTTGGGGTAAAAAAAATCTTATAGGACAAGTAATCATCTGGTGTTTCAGGAAGCAAGACAACATTCAGTGTTTGTCAACTAGTTGATATATATAACATAATAGCAATATAATAAATATACTACAAATTTTGTATAATAGTATCTAAATGAAATGCTGTTGTGAATTGATCACAAATTAGGTTTACTTATCAAATTTGTATTTGTTTCCCATTCATCCTTCATTTGTGTCATTTTTGTTTTATATCTGTAATTTAAGGCTCCTTCATCTACTGTAAATAAATCTCCTCTGTCATCAATCACACACTTTCTGTATAACTTTGGTAGTTATGTAAACTCTTTAAAGCTGTCAATTAGCTAAGGTTGAATATGGTGCTTTGTTGAAGAAATATAGCTTTATAATTAGAGAATTCTCACTTAAGAGCCAACATGTGTTGCTGAATGAAAGGGGGCATTATGACCTCATATGGGTCAAAGTCTGAAGATCATGGGATTATGGTATTATGATTATAGAATCACTTCATCACAGTGGTCACTTAGCACCGCTGATGGCTGCAGAGCTCTCCATTCCAGTCTCCATTTGCTGCTGATCATTCTTAAATGTTCCACTCCATTACAAAGGTGGTACGAGAGGTCAGCTGGAGAAGACATCGCAGATGCTGATTGGTGTGTCAGAAACCTAAGGTGGATGACTTCTGTTCCCTGTAGCTTCTTTTAATAAGACAACAGGATCACAGTCGGCTAGGCTTGCACAGACCCAGGGGGTGTGGAAGAATAAGAGCTTTTGAATAAGACTCCATGGCATAAGGGCAGAAACATCTGACCCTGTTGGGCACCCCTGCCCACTCATCTTTGGGTACAGTGCATGGCCCATCAGCTGGATAAGACGTCTATAAAGCCTCTTGAAGAGAATAATAGAGAAGATTTCAGGGAGGCAATAGGTGGCCACTGTGGTGCTTCGTCTTCATCAATGATGAGCTGCATTCAGGACTATTTCTAAAATTAGTTTGGCATCTGAATAACTCGGTGGATAAAATAAACCATTCGCTTCACTAAAGGCCTATATTAATGTCCAAGATGCTACACTCAACGCAAGTTGCTAATATTTTTTACTCTCAAAGGTTTGCTAATGGTAATGTTTGTTTACTCTCTATTTCGTTTTAATACTGAACAAGTTTACAATTGTATAATATCTTAAACTGTAAGATAAGAAGGGAAATAGTCCACCAAGCACAAGCAACAATATTACAGTCATTTTAACTAATAAGTTTAATTTACAGACTACATGTGAAATGCATTAGGATTATGAAAACAAATATTTAAGATTTATGGAACGGACCTTTATTTTACAATTTCTATAACAGAGTATCCATTGGTAAGATGTGCTAACTGTACCATAACCATGCCACTCATTGTAAAAAGAACATTTACTTAATATATTTGGGCATAAAAAAAAGTTAATGTCACAGTCTTAATTTTCATGCAACTTGTTATAGTTGATTTTTATACAGATTTATGGCCTTATAGTGCATAACCTCCGTGTAATAATGTGTAAATTAAGATAAGGGGTTGTGACCTGCACAATTACTCGCTGCATATTTAACTCTGTCTGATTAACGCAGGACGGCAAGAGCATCTCTCAAGTCTGAAGTAAGCAGTCTCATCACAGTAGCTCTTATTTGTTTTTGTGCTGCCATCATCATTCAGGTCAATGGGATTCAAGAGGAAACGGCAAAGGTTATTGAGGAGGGTTTAAGCATGATCACTTCCTCTCAGTTTATTCTCTCTCATACCAGCAAACACACTTGATGTTTTCATCTTTTTTGTAAATGATATGGAATTTATCAACAGTGGATCCATTGCTACTATTTACATAGAGATGAATCACACACCAGGTTCATATCCTCTGGTGCCATCTATCGATGAAACATGATTTTAAGCCACACTTTGCTTTTAATGAGTTTATAAAAGAAATGTAAAAAAATTTGGTTTGCTGGTCATTAGTCTGGTTTTAAAGGTTTTATCTGGTCACTCTGGGAGACCAGGATTTTGACAAACTAAACTAGCAGAATACCTGCTTGGCCAGAGACCAGCTTAAACCAGATAAGACCACCTAACTATCGTAGGCTGATTTAAGATATTTTCTGCCTAAATTTGCCTGGTTATCCACTAAAGTTATCCACTAAACCACAATGAAATTAACTACATTTAGTGGGGAAATGTATTTGCCATAAGAGGGCGACATCGCATCAGTCTGAATCCGAGAAGCATGGCGCTTGAAACCTGTATTGCGTTTTTGTTAGCAGACAGCTATGATGTTGAAGATTTCTTATTTTTCAAGAACAATGCTACTCGTAAACGTCGGAAAGTAAGGTGAAGAAACCTGTACTCTATATATCTCTAATGTTGCTCTATTTGGTAAACAGACAGGACGGTGCCTCTTCTAATGCGCCGTTTATTTACTACAGCTAGCGAAATATTCATTCAGTTGTCCAAGCCTGTTGAAACTCCATCTTAAACTGCTGATATTTTGAAACGTGATTGCTGTTCTTTTTCTGGTTGACTACATTGTACATTGTACATTGTACATTGTACCAAAACAGCTCGATTATATAAGTTAGCTGTTATTTGAAGATCACAGCTAAGCTAGACACCAGCAATCAAAAGGCTGCTTTTATTTTCAGCTGTGAAAACCCAAGGATGCAACTAATTCGTTTGATATTCATTTATATTTCAATAGAACGAAGTTGAAATCTGAACCAAGTGATGAACTGCAAAGGTAAGATGACCCACACAGTATTTCATATAAGAAAGATGCTGTTTATAATGCACATTGGATAAATGATTTAACATTATTTTGTTTCACGTGTCAGAGAGGATGACAAAAGAGATGTTTTCAATATTGTGCTGAAAAGCTTGACAATGAATGATTTTAAGAGTCACTTCCAGCTGACGCCTTCTCAAACTGAGGTACTTTTATTTCACGCTGGTCCTATTTTCTGCTTATCTCATTTGTGTTTTGTAAAACAGAGTTGTTCTTTTTGTGTTTGTAGGAGTTGGTACGGCTGCTGGCACCTTGTAAATGGACTGCCATTGGGCAAGAGGGATGGACAGTGTGGCATGCAGTGCTTGCTAGTCTGTGGGCTCTTTCTACCCAAGAGTCCTACCATAGTGTTGCAGACCGCTTCCACATCACAGAGTCACTCATTTGTGATCAGCTGGATGAGTTCTGTACCCTTGTTACCAGTAACTTGGCTAATGAAATTCACTGGCTGCTTGGGGAGGAAGCAGAAATGTCTGTGGTGGGGTTCCTTTCTACTGTGGGGTTACCAGATACTCTCTGTGTAGTAGGAACGTGTTTCATTCCTATTGAGAAACCTACAGATGTGCCAGATCCAGAGGTATATAGAGACGCAGAGGGGTTGTACTCTGTAAAACTCATGGCTTTTTGCAACCACAAGGGTCGCTTTACCTATGTGTCTGCAGAGCACCCTAGAAATTGGCATAACTCGAGAGTCCTGTCAGCCACGGAGGTTGGAAAGGCATTGCGGGAAAACCCTGTGGCTCTGTTACATGGCAAACACATCATTGGCAATTCCACCTTCCCACTCTCAGAGCACTTTCTGACTCCATTCCCTGATTATGCAACACTAGGACAAAAAAAAGTATGTTATAACCAGAAAGTGCAGTCATCTCTTGCAGTGGCACAAGGCTCCATCCATACTCTGAGATCTTGTTTTCAGAGGCTCAGATGTCTGCAGAAGGATTCTGTTTGCCAAACCAGTTTAGCTGTGAAGACCTGCTGTATTTTATACAACATGTTCCTAGAAATGTATAATGTTCCAGTGGACTGCATTGGGGACAATGTATCCCAAAAACCTTTTCATGAACTACGCTACGGACACTCTGGAAGTCTTGGTGGGATATCTAAAAGACAAGACATTGCAGCCTCACTTGGGCGAACCACTAAAAAAAGAAAATATATGTACAATTAGAATTGAAAAGTAATGTTGCATATGATAATGAATACAACATGGTGACAAAATGTTCTACTTTAATTTAAGGTGACTGTTTTGTTAATCACTGTTGTATACATATTTTATGTAAAAATATGTTGGAGTGTCATCATAATGCATACATTGAATTACAAAATCAATATGGACAAGTGTTTGTATAATAAAACCATATTTTTCTGAAGGATATAAAGTTTTCATCTGCAAACTATTTAAAACCAGGATTTTCAATTAGGGGTCTGTGAACCTGTGACCTGTTAAACATGATTTTTCTCTATGTATTCTCTGCATTATTGATCCATTATGCATGTAGCATGGTATGTATGTTCATTTAAGTTATAACACAAAATACTATTTTAAAAATCTGGCTACAACTATATTGGAGTCCTTGGGTTGGCTAAGAGTCAGTGTGAGGGGTCCCTAGACCTGTACAGGCTGAAACCCCTTTTATCTGGAAAAGAAAGAAAGAAAAACTGCATCTAGAAGTACGAGTTGTGTAAAAGCACACGTACTCCCATAGAGCGCATGCGTAGAACACGTACAGTTTCTTCGTATTTCAGAACTTCGACAGCAAGCGATGAGGCGTTATTATGAACACGCCATAATAAAAGACCAAGTCACGTTGAACGTGGGAATCCACTCATTCTTTTTACTACTGGAAACTTGCGTGCAGTACAATAAAATAACAGTGCTTTTAAAAATATCCACCGATTTGTATACGGTCAGGTCTGGCGGCCTGCCTTAATAAAATAATACGAAAATCTTTTATTTTGAAAAGATTCGCTATCGTGGCAGAGAGTGGATGCTGGCTTCCCTCTCCGGCAAGCATATGTGACTAGTCCTACTACAGTGGAGCGACTTATAGGGCGGCAAAGCGGCAGAAAAAAATCGGGGTTTAGAGCCGCTGCGAAATGGCTGGACAGCAGTTTCAGTACGACGACAGTGGCAATACCTTTTTTTATTTCCTCACGTCTTTTGTGGGACTAATAGTCATCCCAGCCACCTATTACTTCTGGCCCCGGGATCAGAATGCGGGTAAGGCCCCATATGCTAATAGACTACCAGTTAAGCAGTTGCATATCGCTTGATGATCAGCACTGATAACCAGATTGCAAACTCTGTGAGGAATATTTTCTGACATTGCAGTAACGTTATTTAATAAAACGAATACCGAAGGTAAATCTAGTAATGCCATTAAGGGCTCGTCTGATTGTTGATACGTAGCATTAGCAGCTGACCCCTCTTCAGCTTAACTTCACTAGAGATATTTCCAATATTTTTTAAATGTCATTTATGGATCATAATTCCAATTATAGGCTATATTTGAGCGTTGCTAGCATGTTACCTACGTTAAATGAACTGGCCATCCGTTTAAAATAAGCTATTTTCGTATGTCCCCGTTTGTTTACATTGACAAATATATTGTTTTAAGATCAGCTGATCTGATCATAGAATGGTCGTCATTGATCATTAGTTGTGTCTTTTCTGTCTGCATGGCATGCCTCTCCCACAATTTTTTCTGCATGTTTTATGAAATGTTGCTAAGGTATCTCTCTATTTAGCTGATCATGGTGGTATGTTCACCATCTTGTGAATTACACTCTCATGAACTGCAGTTTTACATGCTGTTTACATGCACCATAAATGAACCCATATTTGCTAACAATGATTTCTAGATTCTGCAGGCTACAATAGAACACAATGACACATTTAATAATTTAGTATTGACACTTGAGGAATACAATATGTAAATAAATTAATAGTTGTTTAAAACCCTTCAAATATTAATAAAGATGGTTTTATTGCACACAAATCCATGTCTTCTGTTTATGCTGTTATATAACAATACCATTTTGGCATACTTTGAGGTAGCTTTCATAATCTAGCTCACGATGTAAGAGGGTCACATTCAGATAAAAAGGTTTGCAGTACCTCGCTAACTAAAGTTACAGTACCATGCTTTTTAGACATGTTAATATTATTAACATGTTTGCATAGTGTGAACTAGATTGCACAATGCTGATTTTTTCTTGTTGTCTGTTATGCAAATTAATTCACAGAGCAATTAAGGTTGAAGAGTTTACGGCGAGTTCATGGAAGATGTCTGTGGTATCGCCTTCGGCTTATGAAATCACAGCAGAGCATTGTTCCAACACTTAAGTAAGTGATTAAGTTTGTGTAATTAGTAAAAGGCGGTTTAGGGGAATTAATCTCATTTAGCTCATTGCGCCTACTGTTGTTTTGACACACTGCACTTGTGTCCTGTCTGTTTGCTGTTTGTAAGCATTTAGTTGTGAACATTAATCTTAATTTTAATTTTAGTTATGTGTATACAGTGTGCACTGGGGAACAAAATTAGTTGGACAACAAGATCTGTCTAAAATACTGAAATGTTATTTAATTAGCTTTTTATGAACGTTAAGTATATTGAAGGACAAAAGCTTAATCATTTTGTATTAATTATTACCATGTAGCGCCAGCGCTTGGTGTTCTGGAAATTCTTGTTTTTAACTATTCGTTTATCAATTATTTTTTCAAGGGTTTTGCAACAGAGATTATTGTTTTTTAATATGATTTAAGAATTTTCAGAAAAGGCAAGAAATATTTGTTTGTGATGGTCTGATTGATTTATTTTCGGATATTGCTGTGGCACCTCCCAAAGTGGTCAAAATTCATGAATTTATTAAATTCTTCCTTATGAAAATGACTGAAGACACTCGTCAAAGCTCTGCTCCAACTATTTAAAGAACAAAGCTTGCATCAGATGTGTGGAGTATTCAGAAAAACCCAGTCTTTCATGACTTAAATCTGCTGTTTTTGCTGTTTAGTCACCATGAATAAAGCTGCTGTCTATTTTCATGTATATTTTGGTTCCATCTTAAAATGTACTTCTCTGTCATCTTAGAAAAGCAGCCCTGTTGTTTGGGTGGGTAGTATTTCTTTTCCTGGCCTATAAGGTGTCTAAATTAGATCGAGAGTACCAGGAGTATAACCCCTATGAGGTCCTCAACCTGGAAGCAGTAAGGGCACCTTTCTTACTTCTTTTTTGAAAATCTTGTTCTTTTTCATTTCAAATTTTAAACTGCTGCTTCTCAAGATTAATATATCCATTATGTTTTTGTTCAGGGAGCATCTATTGCTGAGGTTAAGAAGCAGTACAGAGTACTGTCTCTGAAACACCATCCTGATAAAGGCGGAGATGAAGCCATGTTCATGAAGCTTGCTAAAGCTTACTCAGCGTAAGACTGTTGCAACCTCCCGATTTATTTATTGTTACCTTTCACATTTAATGTCATGTTATTTATAGCAGCTGCCAACTCATTTTTCTATGTGGGTTGGTGTTGGTATTGCAGTGTGTAATCATAGGTGCAGCACAATACAATTCCTAAAAGCTTTTAATAAATATGTCATCCACTGTGCCAGAATTAAACACTTAATCTTCTTAAAGTAACCATGCAGCGCCTTGCAGTTACTTGTCAATATTGCAGTGCATGTAACCATCCGGGTTTTTCAAATTGTTGTCCACACTGATGCTTTCTCACAGTTTAACTAATGAGGAATCACGGAACAACTGGGAGATGTATGGCAACCCTGATGGCCCAAGAGGTGACAGTTTCTTTAACTTGTTAACTTATTTCTAAAGAATTGTTCTGTTAGTATTACCTGTGCTGAAAATTCATCATTGTTCCTTATTTCTCTGTGTTCCATTTTACTCTTGATCAGTGACGAGTTTTGGAATCGCTCTTCCTGCATGGATTGTTGACCAGAAGAATTCCATGCTGGTATGTTCACCTACTCATTTTTTCCAGCTGTCAATTAAGTTTTGACCTCATTTAAGTGTCAATTAATAATTACATAAATGCCCCAAGAATGCAATAACTTGCAAAACGTGTTGGCTTGTGCCCTTCACAGGTGCTGCTGGTCTATGGGTTGGCCTTTATGGTTATCCTTCCTGTAGTTGTGGTAAGCTTGTCTTCTAATCATTATTAAAATAATAAAAGAGTCTCTTCCTATCATCAAGGCTGTATTTATTCGATCAAAAATACAGAAAAAAACTGTAATATTGTGAAATCTTATTGCAATTTCTAATATTGGTTTCCTATTTTAATATACTTTCAAATATAATTTATTTCTGTGATGCAGCGCTGAATTTTCAGCATCATTACTCCAGTCTTCAGTGTCACATGATCCTTCAGAAATCATTCTAATATGCTGATTTATTATTGAGTGTTGAAACTGCTTCAAATAGTTTTTTGGAACCTGCGATACTTTTTTGGGGGATTCTTTGATGAATACAAAGTTAAAAAGAACAGCATTTGTTCAAAATAGAAATCTTTTCTAGCAATATAAGTCTTTACTATGACATTTATTCATTTAATGCATCCCTCCTGAATAAAAGTATTAATTTATTTAAAAATAATTACTGAAAAATTGGTGCTCGAGTAGCATTTCTTATAATTTTCAATTTTTGTTTATCATTATAAGCATCTTCATCACTTTTTTAGGGCACATGGTGGTACCGCTCCATCCGCTACAGTGGTGATCAGATCCTGATCAACACCACACAGCTTTTCATGCACTTTATGTACAAAACGCCTACAATGAACATGAAACGTAAGTTGAAGAAAAATGTTATGACCCTTGAGATCCTTTAGATTCTGCAGACTAAGTCTCTTTGTTTGATAGGGTTGGTGATGGTGTTGACGGCAGCATTTGAATTTGATCCTCGTAGTAACAAAGAGGCCATTATAAGACCAACAGACAACATAGAAGTTCCCCAGGTAAAATGTTCTACCATGTAATTTGTGCCAAAGATTTAGAGAGCTTAATGAAGTGGATATCGATTCAAATGTAATGCTTGTGTTGTGTTCCTTTGCGCAGTTGATTCGGGAGCTGGGGAACATTAATGTGAAGAAGAAGGAGCCTCCGTTCTGCTATCCCTATAGCCTGAAGGCGCGAGTCTTATTACTTGCGCACCTTGCCAGGATGGATGTTTCTGAGAACATCGAGGAGGGTATGAATTCACATAGCCCTCAAGTGTCAATATTTAATCCTGTAGGACAATTAAACGCCAATTACCTGTCTAATGCAATTCATTTAACTTATCCATTTACAAAGGCTTTCAAGAAATACATTGCAAGTATGTGATCCCTGGGAATTAAATGCATGACCTTGGTGTTGCTAATACCATGCTTTGCCAGTTGAGCTACTAAAAAAAATATTCTTGTTATTAATGTGAATTAATTAGCCGTTTTATATCTTCTGCAGATCAAAGTTTTGTGATGAAGAAGTGCCCTGCTTTACTACAGGAAATTATCAATGTTGGCTGTCAACTTACCATGATGGCAACAAGCAGAGGAGGTAATTAATATAATTATATAAATCATGCAAATAATGTTTTCATTAATATATACACTATCATTTAAAAGTTTGATCGGTATGATTTTTTTTGTAATGAAAATAATATTTTATTTAGCAAAGATGCATATAAGTGACTGTTTTTTTTTTACTTACTATAATATGTATTACAAATCCCCCAGAATATTAAGCACCACAACTGTTTTCATCATTGATAATAAGAAATATGCCCTGAGCACCAAATCAACATATTAGAAAGATTTCTAAAGGATCATATGACACTAAAGACTGGAGTAATGACTGCTGAAAATGCAGCCTTGTCATTACAGGGGGAAATTAGATTTTATTATGTATTAAAATAGTCTTTCTGTGTTTTTCATCATGCATCCTTGGTGAGCATAAGTGATGACTTTCAAAAACATTAACTTTCAAAAGATGTTTAGTGTATAATATTATACATCATTTTGTAGGGCTTCGGGCTCCCAGGCTGACATCTATAGAGAACTGCATGAAGTTGTCTCAGATGGTGGTTCAAGGACTTCAGGAGGCCAAATCTCCTCTGCTGCAGCTGCCCCATTTTGATGAGGAGCACCTCCGATACTGTATCTCTAAGAAGGTACATCTTTCTCAAAGGTGTTGCAGCACACAGAAGGATCCGTTAAAACAATTGTGTTTGATACCTCGGTTGTTATGCAAAAACTGTTTACAAATCTTCTAAAAATGGCCCATCTCTCTTCAGTATAAGGTACGGACATTGCAGGATCTTGTCAGTCTGAAGGACTCTGACAGGAGAAATATGCTGAGATTCCTTGGGGAGGAGAAGTATGACGAGGTCCTGGCGGTCCTCGGGAGCTTTCCCTGTATCAACATGGAAACCAAACTGCAAGGTGAGATTGTTCAACAACGCTTGATCACTCATACATTCAATAATGTATTTATTGTATAACTTACACTCTGTGTATGTTTCATTGCTCCATAGTGTTGGATGATGAAGATAGCAATAACATCACGGCAGGATCCATTGTCACAGTTACGGTCACCTTGACAAGGAAGAGAATGTCTGTAAGTAGTACATTTGCGAGAATATTTCATGAGCTTATCCAGATATTTAGTTGAGGGGTGAGAGTGTAATGCTATTAAAATACAGCAGTTGATTTTTAAGTTATGTATATATTATGCAAAGTAATTACAGGTGCATCTAAAAAAAATTGAATATAGTGAAAAAGTAATTTTTTCTTGTAACTTATTTCAAAAAGTGAAACTTTCATATATTTTAAAATCATTACATGTAAAGTAAAACACTTAAAAAATTTGTTTTAATTTTGATGATTCGAAATTACAGCTAATGAAAGTCAAAAATCAGTATCTACATTTGAGTTCCAATAAATGACCATCCATACAGTATAAATACTAGGTATCTCTTATTCTTTGAAACCACAACAATGAGGAGCACTGCTGACTTGGCAATGGTCCAGAAGACGATCATTGACACCTTCCACAAAGAGGGTAAGTCACAGAAGGTCATTGCTGAAAGGGGTGGCTGTTCAAGGAGTGCTGTATCAAAGCATATTAAATGCAAAGTTGACTGGAAGGAAGAAATTGAAGGGTAGCAAAATGTGCTCAAGCAACAGGGATGACCGCAAGCTTGAGAATACTGTCAAGCAAAGCCGATTCAAACACTTGGGAGAGCTTCACAAGGAGTGAACTGAAGCTGGAGACAGTGTATCAAGAGTCACCACGCTCCGATATCTTGAGGAAAAGGGCTACCAAGCCACTTCTGAAACCGAAACATCATCAGAAGCATCTTACCTGGGCTAAGGAGAAAAAGAACTGGACTGTTGCTCAGTGCTCCAAAGTCCTCTTTTCAGATGAAAGTAAATTTTGCATTTAATTTGAAAATCAAGGTCCCAGAGTCTGGAGGAAGAGTGGAGAGGCACAGAATCCATGTTGCTTGAAGTCCAGTGTGAAGTTTCCACAGTCAGTGATGATTTTGGGCTGCCATGTCATCTGCTGGTGTTGGTCCACTGTGTTTTCTGAAGTCCGCAGTAAACGCAGCCATCTACCAGGACATTTTAGAGCACTTTATACTTCTTTCTGCTGACAAGCTTTATGGAGATGCTGATTTCATTTTCCAGGAGGACTTGGCACCTGCCCACACTGCCAAAGGTACCAAAAGCTGGTTCAGTGACCATGGTGTTACTCTGCTTGATTGGCCAGCAAACTCGCCTGACCTGAACCCCGTAGAGAATCTATGGGTATTGTCAAGAGGAAGATGAGAGACACCAGACCCAACAATGCAGATGACCTGAAGGCCGCTATCAAAGCAACCTGGGCTTCCATTACTCCAGAGCAGTGCCACAGGCTGATTGCCTCCATGCCACGCCACATTGATGCAGTAATTCATGCAGAAGGATGCCCAACCAAGTATTGAGTGCATAGAAATTAACATCTTTTTCAGAAGCCTGACATTTCTGTTTACATTTTTAATTTATTTATTTTATGTAATATTCTGCTCATTTTCGGAGACACTGAATTTTGACCATAATCATCAAAATTGTAACAAATAAAGGCTAAATTAAATATTTCACTCTGTGTAATGAATCTATAAAATATATGGGTTTCACTTTCTGAAATGAGTGACAAAAAATATTGACTTTTTCATGATATTCAAAAATTTTAAGATGTACCTGTATAGTCATGGAATTGCACATCTTGCAGTTGCAGCAGGCATGCACAAGAGGTCAATGCTGAGCTTCTTTGTATTTTAGGTTGATATTTTCATTTCAGCAACAATGTATTACAAAACCAGTCTGTATTACTTGACTTTTTTTTTAATGCACAGTAACATTGTACAAAATTTCTGTTTGTGTTTAGGAGATGTTTGAGAAAGAGGAGGATGCATCACTACCTACTGAAGAAACTAATGCAGAGGAGGTAGTAATGCTTTCAAGCTACATGTCCATCAGACGTCATTTAATAGTGAATTAAAATGCGTATTTACATATTATTTAATCATTATAATGTCTAAAAGTTTATGAATATTATTTTGTACGTTGCAGCAAGGAGATGCCAAAACAAACAAAATAAAAGTTTGGCAAAATAAGAATAAAGGAGCTAAAAAAACTGCCAAGTCCAAAAAGAAGAAACTGACTAAGAAGAAACCAGTCACCCAACAGCAAGCAAAGGGAGACAAGGCCAAACAAGCCAATGGCAATGTGGCAGGAAATGTAAGGATTACCGAACTGTAGAACTTTTTATGTTCTGTTACACTCTTAAAGCCTTCAATATGTTTCCATATTCACTACCATTAAAAAAGAACGTTTTTTTTGTTGTTGAAAGAAATTAATCATTTTATTTAGCAAGGAATTGGATGCATTACATTCAAAAGTGATAGTAAAGACATTTACCCCCGGTTTCACAGACAAGGCTTAAGCCTAGGCCCAGACTAAAATGTAAGTCTGAGCTGTTTCACTGACTGATCTTAAAATATATCAGTGCCTTTGTTTTTGACTCAAGATGCACACCAGCAATGTTTTTTTCTAAGGCATGTTTATAAAATGATATATCTCCTTATTGAACTATGGCCTAATCCTGGTTTAGTCTAAGCCCTGTCTGTGAAACCAGGCCTTAGAATGTTATACAAGATTTACATTTCAAATAAATCCTGTTCTTTGGAACTTTGGAAAAAAGTATCACAGTTTCCAGCTCATTTCAACTTAAATGATAATAATAATAATAATACTAAAAAAGTTTCTTGAGCACTAAATCGTCATATTAGAATGATTTCTGAAAAATCATGTGACACTGAAGGCTGGAGTAATGGCTACTGAATATTTGGCTTTGCCAAAAAAAAAAAAAAAAAAAAAGATAATTTCACATTATTACAGTTTTACTCTGTTTTTGATCAAATTAATTTGAGGTTTGATTTTAATTGATTAAAAAAATCTTTCCTCAATTTTGAACTGAAGTGTATATTTGACATTTTCATTCATTTTAGTCAATTTTACTAGGATGCACATTTTCTGCACTATAATTGACAAAATCGAAAAATCTTTCATCCAACTCCAGCGTGTGGTTTTATTCTGCTTCACAGGATGTTGCTGCTGCATCAAAAGCGGAAGAGGACGATCTCTCTGATAAAGGCAGTGAATCAGACGAGGCAGAGGGAAATAAGGACTCGCCCAGCGAGAGAGATGAGGAGAGTGACAAGCAGAGCGACACTGAGGTGGACGAGATTGCTGGAGATGACGAGGAGGTGTGTGTCATATCCCTTGGACAACTGACTGCTGATTGTAGCCATTGCAGTGCAGCTTTCCATAACCAGCGTGTCTCTTCTCTGTAGGAATGGGAGGCACTACAGCAGAGCATTCAGCGCCGTGAAAAGGCACTATTGGAGACCAAGTCTAAGTCTACACATCCTGTCTACAGCTTGTACTTCCCTGAGGAGAAGCAGGAGTGGTGGTGGCTCTACATCGCGGATAGGAAGGAACAGACACTGGTGTCTATGCCCAACCACGTGTGCACACTCAGAGACACAGAGGAGGTGAGGCGACAACCACATGTTTGTGCTGAAATTGTGTTGCTCAATGGTGTGAACATTTATTTTTTACAAGATTCCTGGGCCTGGAAGTGTCTTATAATCTTAAAGTCATGGAAATTTGTGCAATATTTGCTTAATATTGTTATTGGATAGTAGGGGGGTAACAGTACATATATTCGTTCCGAATCGTTTCGGTTCGGGTCTTTCAGTTGTGTATCGAACGAATACATTTAAAAAAAAATTGACAACAGGTATTTAAAATAATAAATTCCGTTTTGACAGTCTTTGATGTGGCATGACAGATCGCTGTATAAACGGCTTGGATCAGAAACGTGCTGGTGGTATAAACCCAACACAAGCATTGACTCGAGCGGCCGCGATCAGCTTCGGTTCCCATGTCTGAGCCGTGATGCGCCGCGGAGCAATAGTGAACGCGATCGATCATTCCTTCCTCTGTACTACTAATTTTAACCCGAATAAACATGACTGAACATCTCATGCCTCATGTAATTGCTCAATCAGGGTTTCAACCACGGAAAGACATCAACAAAACAGCGGGGAAATAAAATGTGACGTAGCATTTATTTTACCTCAGCAAGTCATCAGTGTCTACATCTCGTTAGTTCACTAGAGAAATTAAGTCTAGAGAGGAGCATTTTGCTAAATATTACACCATATACTAATTATATTTTACTAAATCTTAGTCTTAATTATTTAATGTATGTTTAAATTAATCTTATGGAACATGCTATGACAGCCAGTGTGCAATTTAATATTTTTTAAGCCTAGAAATTGTATTATGTATAAGTTAATTTTAAAACGTTGTGTTTTGATCATCTATTTAAAAATAAATAGTATTACATTTAAGTTTGGGTTAAGTTATTAGGCCTAATTGTAACCTTATAATGTAAATTTTAAGTATAAGCTGAGGTAGATTTTGATCAATAAGAAGATTTAAACTATAACTGAATGTATTTAAAGGAAGAGCAACTTGTTCAGTAAACCACAGTTTAAAAAGAAAAAGGCATGAGGCACGTACCGAACCGTCAGATTTGTGTACCGTTACACCCCTATTGAATAGACAAGCTTTTGTGTAAAGGTTGTGTAAAGTAAATTGTGCTGGCAAATCAAAGTGATATTTGATTTGTAAGCAGTATAATGCAAGTATTTTTATTTATTTGCTGCTATAGTTTGTTTATATTTAAAAAATATATATATTACTGTTTGGGTTTCATTTATTATTTAATTGTAATTTTTAGCTTGATTTGTTTATTTTCGGTTAGTAATTGTACTGCTTCAAATTAAACTTATTTCAGTTACTTGCCGAGGCAACCTTTCTAATTCTTATTTAATTAATTGTTTTGTTTAATATTCATATTTCATTAAAATAACCTAGATATTTTTAATAGGTTTAGTTTAAAGTAACCCCTTTTGTGAGTGAAGTGGTTTGAATTGATCAAATTGGTTCACAAAATGGTAATTAGCGAATTATAATAAATAAAGAAAACATTTCCAGTAATCATAAATGACTAGTCATGGTAAATAATAGTTATTTGTATTAATATTTTGAATCTGCTCTTATTTTTATATTTTCAGTTATCATTTTTATTTTAATTCATTTTTAATACTATTATAATATTTAGGTTTAATTTACTTTTATTTTATTTTTATTATTTTTAATTTTAGCCTTCTGCTTATTTAGTTTCTATTTTTTTGTTTCAATTTAAACTTATTTCACTTTGTTTCAAATGCAACCTTTCTAAGTTTTTCATGTAATATGTATACTTTATTTCATGTCACAACCAAACATTTAATAGTTGTAGTTAACGGTTGGTGAATCAAGTAGTGAATTGAATCAAATTAAAATCAAACTAGTTCAGTCAGTCTGAATCAGAATAATCTGATTCAGATTTAATAATCTGATTTATTTTTGTTGTTAATTCATAATCATGACTGTAGTTTGTGCCATTGTGGGATTGGGAGATATTTTCAGTCAATTAATTTGGTGGGTTTATTTTTTTGGAAGTCTTAGAAATACTAAGGTATTTAGAACTCGAATACATATTGGCAAAAACAAATTACTAGAATTAATTGCAATATGGTCATGGTGTGCTGTCAATACATTTAAGTAAAATGGAAAGATAATTGTGTGTGTGTGTGTGTGTGTGTGTGTGTGTGTGTGTGTGTGACTGGCTGAATGGAGCTAGCTACACAGTCTCCTGCGCAGCAGTTTTTACCCATAGCCTGTTGCCAGGCAACCTCCATACTGCAGTCTCTGTCTGGTTACAGAGCAGCCAGACGCCTGTCATAATTCTGTCTGACATAGTGAGTGCTTCCTCTCTGTGAGGAGCATGAGAATGCAAGGATGTAAACAAAAGGGTCATAAATCACCCCATATCTCCCGATTACTCCTCCGTATTAGGTTGTGCTGAGTTGTGTAAAGTGACCAATGATTATCTAAGCTTCCTCTTTCCTCAGGTTGAACTGAAATTCCCCGCTCCATCCAAAACCGGAAACTACCAATATTCTGTGATTCTCAGATCAGATTCATTCATGGGATTAGATCAGATCAAGCCACTCAAGGTCAGTTAGTTTTCTATACTTCCTTTTTTGGAAATGTTTTCATATTTCTGTCATATTTTTTATAAAATATTTATGGAATATTTAGAACGTTATTTATAAATAAAATATTGAATATTTATACATTTTATAAAATATTTATCAAACATTTTAAGATGATGCATGTTCAAAGGCTTGGAGTTGATTAGATTTTTTTTAAAGAAGTCTTTTATTCACACCAAGGCTGCATTTATTTGATAAGAAATACAGTAAATTGTAATAGTGTGAAATATTATTACAATTAAAAATAACTTTTCTGTTTTAAAGGGGTCATATGATGCTTTTTTAAAGATCATTATTTTGTGTATTTGGTGTAACAGAATGTTGACATGCTTTAATGTTCAAAAAACACATTCATTTTCAAATACTGTACATTATTGTAGGTCCTCTATGCCCCGTCTCTCTCACTTGCTTTTATTTTCTACAAAGTCCCTCCTTCCGACAAGCACAGTCTGCTCTGATTGGCCAGCTAACACAGTGCATTGTGATTGGCCGAACACCACAAGCACTCGTCGTAAATGTAACGCACCTTTCCATAATCACAAGCTTCAGCTTTCAAAAAAAAAGGACAGTTAATAATGTCCTTCGTTTTACCATCAGTTCAAGCACGAGAAGGGAACAGTCTGTCAGACAGGTGTGACCATGTCTTCCTCTCTCACACACATACACACAACACGCAAAACTCTGCGTTTGAACAGTCAATAACAAATACTTCAACTAATAACAAAACATACTTGCAGTTGCTGATTCAGAAGCGCCAGATTATCATAGCAAAGTTGGAATTCACCCAATCTTTTTTTAGGAAATAGTCTCCATGCACAGCCAGCCTTGTACTCTCCTAGGTTCACAAAACTGTCATCCATAAAATGCGTAAAAATTCGAACATCTGGGTTGTGCTGCTCTGTTGTAAATAATCTTAATGATTCCTAAATGCATCTACTTTCTGAAGGCCAAATAAAGTGCTTTTGCTTTTGCCTAAAACACACAGCTTCTCCCTGACACAGCTGCATAAACACTACTGCCGTAACTGAAACCACGCCGATTACACACTAAAGAAAAGGAAAACAAGAAATCACATCATATGACCCCTTTAATGTATTTTTAAATCTAATTGATTTCTGTGATGGAAGTTGATTTTTCATCAGCCATTACTCTTCAGTTTCACATGAGAAATCATTCTATTATGCTGATTTGCATATCAAGAATCTGTGTAAATATTTGTATTAAATAACGAAAAATATGTATATTGTATACATATAATATTTTAATATACATTTATTTATTTACTATAACCTTTATGATCCAAATTTTTTTGTTTCAGCTGGAGGTTCATGAGGCGAAGGCCATAGTGGATAACCACCCTCAGTGGGATATCCCAGAAACCGAGGAAGAGGAGGATGACCAAGAGGACAGTGATGGCATTGAGGAATCTGAGGAAGATGATGACAACGACTAAACCTATCATTTCATGCGGACTTGAACACAGCTCATACACCCATGTGCCCACTCATGCGCACACACACACATACACACACACGCTCCTACACAGCCACAAAGCCCCAGACCATTGCCGTCTTCTGGGCCGCCACACACCGGAGGCAAACTGGAGGAAAGGACGTTGACGCCCCATGTTCCTGTCCAAAACACCCATCAATCACATATCTGTCCTTTTATTTCGCCAATCAAAATAAGACCTAAGGAACTGTTGGTTATCTTTCCCTGCGTTCATCCAGTCGTTATCGGTGGGCTGTCACAGTGGTTATTTGTCGGGTCCAGCTGTGTTTCAGATTCCTCTCCACTTGACGAAAAAGATGTCTGACCAACCAATGCGTCAGAAAAATAAAAACCAGTGTACCGCTGAAAAATCACACCTCATGACTGTCATTTTTCAATGTCACTGTTTATGCTTCAAGGGTGTTTTCTCACTTATCATTTTGTAGTTTTTTGTAGTTTATTAGATCTCAAATTGACCAGGTGTTTCCACTTTTCACGAGGCTGTGTGATGTGTAATCTGGAGAGAGCATGAAACCACAAGGACGTGGATGTGTGTTCTAAGCTTGAGCAGGAATGACGGGGTGAAGTCTGTACTGCACCGCTGTGGGTTGCGTCTCAATTTGTCTCCATGGTCATGAACTGTGGAAGTCCAATACATTTATAAATCTCACCTATCTTAACTTCTTCCAGCTTATCGTCACAAGCGCAGGTTGTCTCAGCCTCACGAAAAAAAGACTGCAGACATTCCACAGCCAGCTCTATGGTTTAGTCTTGATTTAACTTCTAATGTTGCTGCTGTTCAACACATAAGCAGGTCGATATCAGACTGTTTTCTTGGCGCTGTGAAATAACATGTCTGATGTTTTTTGAAACTAGGACAATTCAAGTTTTGTATATTTTTTCCTCCCTGATTTATTCATCCCACTGACTTTAAACTGTAAACTTCCCATTGTTGCCGAGTACAGTTGTTACAAGGAGAACATGTTTATAGCCTGAACATGCACAAGTGTAAGTCTTTCCCATCAGTAACACTGATCCGTTGACCATAGTGCAGCCAAACACAGTTTAGGTGTTGTTTTACCTAAAAGTTATCAACTTATGAAACCTTCACTTTAGGATAATGTTTTTATGTGGTTTCTTTTGGAACGGGTGCCTCAATTGCAGATCATAGGTCAGCCTGTTTGTTTTAGTTTTTCTGTTATATATGATTTTGTCTTGCATTCCACTCTCATCAAATATGAACGCCTTATTCGATGTACAGATTTCCTTGTGGCCACAAATATTGCAAAGGGTTTGATAAAACGTCAGTTTGAGTGATGGGAATAATTGAGGGTCAGTGTTTATTTCTGCAGGTTATTCTTATGTTGGTTTTATGCATGGAGGGATAATAACAACAAGGCTCAATGTTAAGGGTATATTTAGCTTTTTTGTGGATATGTTATTTTGCACCAGTGGAAGGTCTGACAGCGTATTGGAAGTGCTGATTTAGTGGTTGTGAAAATATTAGTCGGGTCTGTTCGTTTGTCAATTATTGGGAGAGGTTAAGCTGACTGATATAAAATTATTTGAAATGTAGAAATGCATTTGAAATGTAATCTCTGCATTTATGGTTAAAATCAGATTTTTTTATCTTGAATTTATGACAGGAAATTTGATTTTCTTGTTTGTTCCCAATAGCTAATGTATGTAATTTTATAGATATGTTTTGGAAAACTGCAAATGTCATTATAAAATATTTCCTTATCCCCCCCTCCCCCCGTTTATTAGCATAAACACAATGCAATCTTTACTGACAGAGGGAAAGTGTCATATTCTGGCTGCATGTAACACATTCACGACCACTTTTATCAAATTATAAGAGTTTTACAGATACATAGATAATTGTAGGATTATAGTTCCAAAATGATTGTAGCCTCTTAATTCATGCTGTGTGACTGAAGTCCACAGATAATGAGAACTCATGTCTCTACATAAACACAGAAACTCACCGGCCAGAAAAAAGAGGTGAATTGTAAACAGTATCTGCCACTTTTGTTTACAAGAAAACTGTCATTGTAAATGGAAAATATATATTATTTGTATTTAAATAATTTCAAATAAAATAACTTTTTAAAATATTTTCTTTTTGATTACACGATTGAATTTTTCTTCTTGAAACTCCATCTTTTTTGATAAATGCATGGTTTCATAAACCAAGAACTTACTAGACTGAGCTTTATTCATCTGAAGTTACTCAGGGTTCTCTTTAGGTTTTTTTTTACACATGGACATTTTCATAAACTATTTGAAGGAATATTTGCTAATGGTCTATTAAATATTATACAAAGGAAAATGAGCATTATGGCACAGTGCAACATTGAGCATCCTGATTATTATATATTGAGGGTCCCTGCGAGTCTGATCCTGGTTTATAAAATCGAAATAAATGGTTTGTCAGGTTTGCAAGACTTGAGTCATCGAAATTAAATAGGAAATCCAACTGTTCCTAAATATCTAAACTTGTGGAGAAGCTCTAAAAGGATCTTAGAAACATTATATTTTTTTTCATCTTCAGATTTAATCGTATGTTCCTGATTAATTAATATTCATCCACATTTTTGCCACTTGTAAGTAATGGTTGCAGTTATAATGAAATGAATGTATTAAACCAACACGTTTGAGTAAAGTCAAGTGTAGAGCTTAAAGTTAGAACTCCACGCGACACGTCAATGTTAAAAGCGCGAAATAGCTAGGGTCGCTGTTGTTTAGATCAGAAATACAATAACTAGATTCGCTCAATGATAAGAACTGATTTTCGTGATTTTATGTGTCCAGTCCTGTGTGTGGTCAAATGTGCCCTATTTTGCCCACTTGACCACGTAACACATGTAGGCTATCACACGCTTTATATAAGTGTATTTCTGTATCAGTTTTCGTCCCACTGACCTTGTGGCGTCCCGAACAGGTTGTGATACATATTCAACACCCAAATCCAACATATGCGAATCTTTGTCTTTTTTTCACACTTCTGATTTTCAATAGCTCTGAGGACATGACCACAATTTCAAATAACTCAATAAATAAATAAATAAAGACTTTTAATCATATAAAATATGAAACGGCAAGAAATGAAACGTCTTTTCATTATGACTAAAATTCCTTAAGCTGGAGAAAAAATATATAATAATTTGATAGGCCTATCTAACATTAAGCTTAACAAATCACCGTGAATTGAGGTCTTAAACATAGGCTACTGAGATCTTACATTGTTTACAAAAGACGGACCAATTAATTTATTAATTTTGAATTCATGGTAGGCTCTACACACCTACCATGAATTTATAATACAATTTACATTGAATTTAAAAAATAAAAGATATTATAGTATGGTTTATTAAAAAACGAAATTGATGAGCCTATTTATAGTGGCCTTGTTTTATGCAATGGGTTCTTGAGAGTTCAAATAAAATGAAAACACTTGGTCTTCTGTATTTTATTAGGCTACTTACGAGTTGTGGACAATATAAAACAACAGTTTAAAATCCTAATTTGAGAAATGTTGCACACTGCTTTGTTCGCGAACATGTTTAAAACAGCCCGTAATCCTCCACGGAATTTCATAAACAAGCGTTACGTGGGCTCAAGTGGGTTTGTTCCAAAACCCAAGAACCGAGGAGAGATTTCCCGCACCGTATATACACACATGCAGTATGCAATAGATTTTTGGGATACAGTCGGATATCCTGTGTGGGTGTTTTACTCTTCATCGTTTTGCATACCTAGGCGAAATATATAAACGTTTCACCATACGCCCCTGTGGCTTGGCATTTAATTAGATCCCCGGGGTGCGGATCAGTTTGGCTCGTGTCTGCGTGCAAGCGAAACCGGCTGTTTTTTTGCTCCCGGAGCCCTGGCCGCGGTCCTCGCGCGACTTCACTTCTGCACCGGCGGCGCGGGAGGAAAATCGAGCCCGCAGTCCAGCTGCTGCAGCTGGGCTAAATTGTTCTGCACGACTCCGACAGGCGACAATCTAAGCGCTGCAGCCGTCGACAAGCAGAGGTAAATCATTTGGACTTTTCCAGGTGGATCTTTGCTGATGTCAGTGTCATTCGAGACGAAATGTGAAATGGCCACTGCGATATCGTCTGACTAGTGATTAATCAACAGATATGCTGTATTAATTGTGATGACTTACTGTTCAGTAGGCTACACGTCTGTCTATAAGACGATCTTGAGATGAGATTTGCACTTATTGATATCACTCTGAGATCTACTTTGGTGCAAGTCTTTAATTAAAAAAAAAAGATGATTTGAATGACATCTTCGATTTTTTGGTACTTTTAGACACTGTGCAGCGTAGCTTGCGTATTCATTTATTTACAGAACAGTTTCCTAATTTGATGAACTATTGAATCATACAACATTATATTTTAGCTTAACAGATTATTTTAAGGACACCTTTGATGTGTTTATACTTTTAAATGGTCTGCAGCATAGCTTGATTATTTATTTATTTATTTATGTCAGTACAGTTTTCTAATTTTAATTAATATTGTAGCCTATTGTACAATCTTATATTTTACCTGAAGATCAGTTTTTGATTACACCCGAAATAAAAATCACAGATGGCATCTTCTTAAGGTCTACATTATCTGTTTCTCAGATTTTATTCTGTAAAAATGACCCCAGCAATCTCATCTGAGATCTCAGCAATGTCTCTGATTTGAAGAGATTTTAATGAGTGCAAACTTGCAAAGACTTATGATCAAATTATCTTAGCCATGTATCCACATTTTTATGCTTTGTACTAAAAGTTGTCCCATTTGTGATGATTTTGGGGAAAACTGAGGCAAAGTTGATACTTAAATGAAACATTGTTCAGATCTTCATTATGTGAAGAATTCTGATTTATGAAGACTCAACCTCTGAGCAATAAACATTTCCTATGGGTAGGGTTGTTTATGTGTTCTAGTCCGCTGGGACAACCTATCTGCCCCACCTGTGCTTGCTTTTATTTTGCTGGCAATTTCCCTTAAATACCAAAGGACTGCAGTTCAGCCTCGGGAGATGAGATCTGTGAATAAGAAACCTGATAATAATTTAGCTTTATTGCTTTCAGCTAAGCAAACAGCTTTTTGCAGACACAAAAATGTAATGTATTTGTCAGGGTCATTTATGGGCCACAATTTCTTATTCTCCATTGCACACTTTCATTGCATGAAACTTGCAGTCTTGATTTCTAATAGTCATAATTATTAATCCTAAAGTAATGTTTTTTTGTAAAAGAACAACTTTAGAGATTAAGCATGCATGAAATGACTCCTGTGAAGGTCCCTTTCCCCCTTGACACCCACACACACATACACAATGCAGTGGTGTGTGTATTAACAGACCCTCGGGCACTGTGTCAGAGTGAATAAGTGGATACACACATTCTTTATTATTGAACCAAATAAGCCACTAGAGATGGACTGTGTGAAAGTGTGTTTGGTTACAAGGTTAGAAAAACACACTGCAGGGTCATGCAGAAACAGCCCTGCCCTTTTACAGTTTATGGTATGGTTTGTGTGAGGAAATACCACTGAACGATAGATAAATAATTTTCTGTTGACCTTGTGCTGAGGCATCAGAGATATCAGCAGGATGTTGTAGAGTGCCACACGTGGTACATTAAAATGCACACTCCTTCCTGGTCTGAAAATGAGCCTGAAATAAGACTTGATTGTGGCCCAAAAGTGGCTAATCTTTTTTTTTCGGGGTAGACAGAGTGCCTTTCCAAGTGCCGATATGAGCTCTGCAATTTTCTGAAGTGTTTCTTGAGAGTATGATTACGATTGAGATTTAGCTGGGTGAAATTTCATTGAACCTGAAGGTCATTTCGATGATCCTTACCATGAACTCCCCTGTTTTTATGTCCTTCCTCACATGACCTCAACATTCACTATTCACATACCCTCCCTGTTTTTGAATGTGCTACTTTGAAATCGCCTCTAAGTGGCTCTTTCATATGCGACTTCCTTCTATATCTTGCCTTTTACCCCTTGACTCCACCGCTTACTTTTAACTGAGATATTCAAATATGTCTCCTGTTGTTGAAACACTACAGTAAAGCCAAAGGAAATGTGTATGTCTGAATGCCATCCAGAATGAAATTCAGTCTTCTTGTTTTTTGCTGACTCAACCTAGCACAGTGACATTGATAGGCAGAGCTCTGTTCTGGGTTATTTAAGTTTTTTGCTAAGGTTTTGTTGTTGCATGCTTATTCAGGATGTAAAGGGTTTGTTAAATTCTATCACATCTATAGCATCTATTTTAATATATATTTTAAATTTATTCTAGTGATGGCCAAGCTGATAATATTTTCTCTAAATAAAAATAAATCTTAAAAACTAAAATCAATAATCTGTAAATATTATACATGAATTTATGCATCACAGCATTATAATTTACAGTATTAAAAATGGATGGTATTTTTGTGATTTGATTAAAATTACAATCAACGGTGTTATTAAATCTCTTAAAGACATTAAGTTCATTTTGTAAAATCAACTTTAAGTTAGCATATTGCATATTGACATGTAATCTTAACATGTCAGCTTTGATCACATGACCGCTCCATGTAATAAAACAGCTTTTTAGGACATTGATAGAGTAAACAATTAATGAGTGCACTTATAGTAATTTCAACATTCCAGAATGTGTGTGTGTGTGTGTATGTGAATCAAGAGAGTCAGTTTGCATTTGTCTTGGGCACAAATGCATTTTATGTTTAAATTCTGAATGTGTCTGTGTCTCCGATTCTGTCTTTTGCTTCTGAAGTAATTTCTCAAGGGGAGCCTAAGCCTCTTTGCGCCTACAGAGCACAAGGGCAAATACGAATAAATATGATAAAATATGGATGAATGCTAATAAAGCACTGGCCAAGTGTGGCCCACACTAAAAGGATTATCTGGAAGGGCAGACATTATTACAGGGGCAGCTGCCGGTCTGCTGTGAGAGCAAAGCATGCAAACTTCTGCATCCAGATTGCTCATCTTGGTTTAATTTATCATAACTAAAAAGGAAGAGGGTTCAGGTTTGATTTTGTGATAGTGAAGCACAGCATTCTTTTGCACTGATTTGATGTGCTGAAGACTAAGGAAGTAATTGTAAACTGGCTCTCATGGTGTGATAGGACTGGCTCATATCAGCTGGGTCCTATTACTCTCAATAAACTACATAGGAATGGTTCAGGATTAGGGAGTACTCAAACCCCCTGGTGAAATTCCTTAGGTCACTGTTTACAACCCTTTGTTCGACTACTACACAGTGTTTTCCTGGAGTTATCTCACTTACATTCAAAGACTAGCAACCATTGATTCAATTGAAAAATCAAACATATATTAGGACTATTTTGCTGTGCACTCTATATACATACTGTTGACAACTTTAAACATGAAATACAGTGTAATGCTCTATCAAATTCTGCAGTACTTTTGAAATGCCTTAAAAATTTTGCAGCGATTTGACTTTTTCCATTAAGCTGCACATTGTAATATTTAGTGATTTAGTAGAAGCTTTTATCCAAAGCGACTTACAAATGAGGACAACGGAAGCAATCAAAATCAACAAAAGAGCAATGATATGCAAGTGCTATAACAAGTCTCAGCTAACGCAGTACACGTAGCAAGGTTTTTATTATTTTTATATCAAATGTTTCTCCAAGGAGGAAATCAGAAAACATTAAAGTGTAATTAAAACCATATGAGTGAGCTTTGGAAATGGACTAGGTTGAGAACTAGGTTGGAATATGCTTCACTTTAAACTACATTTGGATGGAAAAAGTTGTGCCATGAATTTGAATGACTGAAATGCTTAGATTTCCTCTGAAGTCTGTAAAAACATGGCTTAAAGGATGCTTGAATTAGGATAGTTATTAAAAGACAAGACTTTTTTGTCTTGTGTGGTGAAAAATCATCTATTCTCCTCCAGTCCAATTTTCGTAACAATAGCTGTACTGTTTGGCACAGTTGGCTAATTTGCATCTCATTTTTTATTATTCATTTTATTTTGGTCAGTCGAGTTCATTGCTTTTTTAAAACCCAAATTCAACATCTGATTTTCATGCTGCATATTTTGTTACTAAAATGTATAGAAATGGTTATTTGTGGTTATAAAAGACTTAAATCTCATAGACCTTAGTCATAGTTTACAAATCTCTAGGAAGTCCTTCACTTTTTAGAGTGTTTTGTAGAATAAGTGCAGATACAACAAGAGGTTGTTGCTACATATATACATTTGTGTATAGTAAAATTACAAACTTGAATTTAATTAAGGCTTCTTGTACTGAATTACTAGATTTCTAAATTGACTTCATTCCACAGGGACACAACTTTGCAGTGGAGATACTCATTTATATTACATGTTTGGTTTGATCATTTTGAAATCCACAGTTGCCTGTAGTGGTGGTGGTATGTGTGTGTGTGTGTGTGATGTCCTGACCACTTTGGGTCATCTTTACTTTGAAGATGGATTGCATCACCACTCGGCTGAATACAAACATGCCTACCCAGTGGTTGGGTCAGGAATGGCTGCCAAGACATATTCCTTTGCCAAATAAAGCATTGGTCTGATTGTTTATTGTGCTGACAAAGATGCTTGAGAAACTCTAATCCAATGACTCCTTCTATACCCTGATTTAGGGTTAATGAAATCACCCCTTACACTTCAAATGATACTTGTACTTGCTTTTATGTGTGAAACTGGAATTCTGGTGTGCATTTAAAGCTGCTTGAATTTGTTACCCAAGTCAAAATGTGGCACAGATAAAGCTGTGTTACCCTACCTTACACATGTCTATATGGATTATTTGAACTAGAAACACAAATAATAATTAGTCATAGACTGAATAGCTATTAAATTTTACTAGTTTTTTTTCCAAGCCACCTTGATTTATCTCTTGAAGCTTGATGTTGAAAGTTTCCTGGCATTATTTAGTATCATTGATAGATTATTTTGTTAATATTTTAAATTAGATTTTATTTAAATGTTTTAACAAATAAATAGTTAAATATAAAAGTTATTTATATATATATATATATATATATATATATATATTAGTACTTTAAACAAAAATGAAAAATGTTGCAATTTTCTTTTTTATTAAAAACCTATATTAAAAAAAAATATTCATACACACACACACACACACACACACACACTTATGCAACCCTCCCAATTTTTTCCCAAAAGTATAAATGCATAATCAAATTTACATTTTGTCCTCATAATTTAATATAATAATATAATATAATAGTTTACATTTTGTCATCATAATATACTTTTTTAAACTGTATTTTGTTTTCTCAGGGACCACTGACTTTATGGGGGAAAATAGTTACGATGTACTATATGCATAATTTTTTTTTTAATGTATCGTTTCAATTGCAAATCTTGAAAGATTTGTGAATATAGATCCCTTCAAATTCTCAGTCTTAGTATAATACATTTTAAAATGGATGATGACAACAAGATTTAGTTTTTTTTACCACTCTTCTACTCATAAAGTGGTGAAATTGAATATTTATTGGCAATTTTGTTCTAATCTGATGTTTAGACAACTTGTTACCTTAAAGAAACAATATATGTCCCTCAGCATTGTAGCTGAGAATTGTATGATGCACACTGCTCTAA
The DNA here is from genome assembly GCA_027564155.1 of Gymnocypris eckloni scoliostomus. Classification (NCBI taxonomy): domain Eukaryota; kingdom Metazoa; phylum Chordata; class Actinopteri; order Cypriniformes; family Cyprinidae; genus Gymnocypris; species Gymnocypris eckloni. The sequence continues at coordinate 28,605,028 of CM050412.1, forward strand.
TGTTCTCGATATGTGTGTGTTTGTCTCCCAGTGTAATGTTTTGCTCGACGTGTGAGTCGCTGTGGGAATGAGACTGCGTGGCAGGGATTTGGAGGATTCCACTGTCTCCTGGATACCAAGAGTCCTGGGTGTGCAGAGTGTCAGGCTCCGCCTTCGCCTTGATCGCCGTGACGACAGGGGAGGGGCCTTTGGCAACTGGTTGACCTGGGAGAGGAAGTGCAGAGTGGGCGTTGGATACGAGACAGGACACCTCCTACTTGTTCTCAAAGTAAGAAATTGATTCATAAAAGCTGCAGTTCAACAGCTGAGTTCACAAACATAAAATCCATGATTGCTCCTGAATTCTAAGAGCATTATGTGGATGGCTAATAGTGTTGGGTGATATGCTCCATAGTCCTATTGTCAGCCTATGAGATCACTGATGCATGATATTATCATTCTAATTTATTTAATCGTTTACTTAGTCTTATAGCCGGAGAGTGAACCAACTCCAGGATGTTGCAGCCTAATGTTTGTGTAATCTGTTAACTACACATTATATATTTTTTGTCAAGTAGCATATGGATGTCTTGATATTCCTCAGTTATTCAAGCATCAGCTACAGAAAACGAGCAAAGAGCATTTACATTTTCAAAAAACATAATCAATGACATCAGTGTAGCGCGAGTTTATGTAGTTTAAAAAACACTCACATTATAATCAATGAAGCTATCTCTTATACTTACATTGCACGCACATCTGCACTCTTTTGTTTAAATGATGAGAAAATTCACAAGAGAGTGAAATTCAGTCAGCGAGGCACGCGTACTCAATGAACCAGTGTTTCAGCGATGACTCATCTGAGCGCCTCTGATTGGCCATTTGCATTCATGAACTCAAGGGAATCTTGTGTGATTGATTATAACCCGCAACACTGTAAAAACGCATAAAAAGAAATATAGTGGAACAAATATGCTCAAATAGTAATTCGATAATAAAACTACACTCTTAAAATTAAACGTGCTTCACGATGCCATAGAAGAACCTTTTTGTCTAAATCTTTAATATCTGTAGAACCTTTCTGTTTCACAAAAGGTTCTTTGTAAAAGAAGGTTCTTCATATTATAGAAAGGTAAGAAAGAGATGGTTCTTTAAAGAACCTTTGACTGAATGGTTCTTTGTGGAACCAAACATGGTTCTTCTATGGAAGACTTTTGAAGAGTGTAGCCTGATGATGATAATAATAATAATAATTGTCTTGATATTGTCAAAGGTATCAGGAATCTCTAACTATCGTCGATACACAATACTATCGTCTGTCGTCATAATCCTAAACTAAGAGCTATATTAGCGTTCTTGATGCTGTTTCCTCACTTCCTGTTTATGAATGAAAAAGGTCAGAATAGGCAGTGTATAAAATGCCATTTTTTGCATACTAGAGACTATATTTTTGTATACTACGCAAGGTTTTAGCATCATTAAGAGGATTTAGATGGTTCTCCAGCTGGTGAAAAGGACCTGCAAAGATATTAGAATAGAATAATTGGGCACAAGAGGAAAAAAAACTGTATTAGAGAGGATAAGACAGACAGAAAGAAAAGAAGAGTGAGAAGATCCTCTGTTCAGTACATTGGAGCCTGGGATTCAGCACTGCTTGGCTCCAAAAAGATTAATGGAGATTAATTGTTTTTCGTTCTTAATTATTGCAGTCATTATTCTCACGCTGTGTATGAAGAAAGACAGATGTTCTTTCCAGTTTTTTGCTTTTTGGGGGGAAATAGTATATAGCACTATAATGGTCTTTTACACATATACAAATTTGTGGTGCTATTTTTAATATTTTGATCACATGGTCTTTAGTATCAGGGTTCCCTTGTCTGTTGCTATGGCAACGTGCCATGTATGAAGTAAATAACTTCTTGCCGTTGTTTGTGAGGGGTAACGCATCAACGTATTAATTTTTCTTTCTTCATAAAACCCCTCCTCTGTGCTAGGCGTTGGCTGGAGTTGCTGGCTTTTTTTTCTTTTGTTATTTTGGTTTGAGTTAGTAGATATGTGTGTGGGGGTGCACATTGTATTGCATGTTTTGTGCATGTGTGCAGTCAGTGGAAATGCTTTAGGTATAATTTCCAGTCAATGGCTGCAGTCAATTCCGGGCATGTGACTTTGAAATCAGAAAATTGATGATGGTTCTCTGTTTAGTTCTCCTAGAGCTTTTGTTCCAGTCAAAGCAGCATTTTGTCGACATGTCAAATTGGTAGTTTAACATTGGTGTGTGTGAAAATTATAAAACGCTTGTTAAACAATTAGCTCTGAATCCAGTTATGCTTTAAGTCTGAATGCAATGCGGTATTTAGATTACTGTATGCTGTTCTTGTCAGAAAATAGTAACAATTAGGATAGAAAATTGTTTACTTGTCTCCACATGCTATTTTATTTTCCTTGTTGGATTAAAAAATAAAAATCCAAAGGATTTTAAACTAAGGTAATGTAACATGCTCAGGCTTTTGTCCATCTTCCTCTTTCTCATTAATTTACATAGACACATTCATGAACACACACACACACACACACACACACACACACACACACACACACACACACACACACACACACACACACACACACACACACACACACAGTAGTTGTCCCTCATCTGCAGTGTTAATGGGTTTGAGATGATTGAGTTGCCACTAAAGATGAATCCATGACTTTAATTAACTTTTGATTTATTGGCTTCTGTATTCCAGGCTTAATTATAAATTAAATATAGCAATCAGCTGGATGGGTGAATGGCGCCCCGCTCTGCTCTGCGTCAGGCTGTCTAAATGTATTTCACAGAGTGCAGTGTCCAGGGAGACAGTCGTTTTATATTTCTCTGCTGATAGGTCATATTCTATGCTTTTGTATTCTAAACCGTTTTGATGCTGTGTTAGGTCACCACTTGGTTCTAGTGTTAAATCTGAGTCCAAGCTTAACTTGTATAAGTGATTTGAATGGAGGCTTTGGTTTGGTGAATACTTGTGTCAGGCTAGCTGGGTTTGGCACAGTTTCCAAGAGTTTGCTCTTGGTTTGTGGTTTGTGTCCTCTTAGTGGCCAGTATGGCTAAACCACTGTCTGTCAGCCATGGAGCGGATGTGATTTCTGTGATAGCAGCTAGTGCACTGCCAGCAAGATTCTTCACAAGTCCCAAAGATAATAACCTTTCTTTCTTTCTTTCTTTCTTTCTTTCTTTCTTTCTTTCTTTCTTTCTTTCTTTCTTTCTTTCTTTCTTTCTTTCTTTCTTTCTTTCTTTCTTTCTTTCTTTCTTTCTTTCTCTCTCTCTCTCTCTCTCTCTCTCTCTCTCTCTCTCTCTCTCTCTCTCTCTCTCTCTCTCTCTCTCTCTCTCTTTATCTTTCTTTCTATGCTGGCTTTTATCTTTGCATTGGCAAGTGGTGTTGTCATAGCAACCCAAGTTGATTATTGATTTTGCTGATGACCCATTTGATTTTGTGTACGTCTGTTGTAGTTTGAACTTTGCTGGTGCTGTTGTTTCTGTGTTCACGTGATCATCCATTCGTTTTTTCAAAGCATGTGACTCTTTGTTGTTAAAGATACACATCCTAACAATATTTTACACATTTTATAATATTGTAATATTATAATTTAAGTATTTAGCAGTACATTTATTTGTATTATATATAGGCCTATATATATTTTCCTACCACTGCAAATTATGGCATGATGATCCTGAAATTGAACTGTTTTGTTTCAGTTCTGTTTGTTTGTTTGCATGTATATGTATGTATATATATATATATATATATATATATATATATATATATGTTTGTGTGTGTCTGTGTGTGTGGTTAGACTTGAAAGACAATTGGCTTGACCTTCCGTTGACCTGGAAGCAGTTTATCACATGCAAGTATCCATGTGGGAGGTCAAGGACAGGTCCGTTTGATAGATGGCATGGGAAGGAGTGTGTCTGTGTGTGTGTGTGAGTGGTCCTCATATTCCCTGCGTTACGTAGACCAAATGCGCTCACAAGGATATACCAGTACATTTTGACCTTGTGGGGACATTTTATGGTCCCCACGAGGAAACAGGCTTATAAATCATTTAGAATATTTTTTGGAAAATCTAAAATAGCAGAAAGTTTTGTGTAAGGTTAGATTTATGGGAAGGGGAAGTGATGTAAAATACAGTTTGTACAGTATAAAAATCATTCCCCGGTTTCACAGACAAGGCTTAAGCCTAGTCCCAGACTAAAATGTAAGTCTGAGCGGTTTCAACTGAAATAAACTTTGCACTGATTGATCTTAAAATATGTTAGTGCCCTTGTTTTGTCTCAGGATTCACACCAGTAATGTTTTTTCTGAGGCATTTTAATAAAAATGACTTAAATGTCCTTATTGAACTATGGCCTAATCCTGGTTTAGTCTAAGCCCTGTCTGTGAAACCAGGCCATTATGTCTATGGAATGTCCCTATAAAACGTGGAAACCCAACGTGTGTGTGCTTTGTTATGGTACTTGTAATTTTCTTGTAACATAGAAGTGCTGATATAAAAGGGACCAAATTTGTATTTATTACCTCGCTGCCCAATGGCTTAACCTTCTCATACAAAGACCTTTCCTGAATCTTATTTCACTGTCCAGCTTACATAGTGGTTAATCTTTTGCTTGTGTATCTAACAACATTATCCTGGACAGAGTAAGTCAGCAGATACATGACTACATTGTCTGTACACTCGCCAGCATGTGACAGTGTGTGAGTGTGTGTGGTAAACGACCCAGACAAAAACACACACACACCACTGACTCAGGGAGTGCTACACATTATCAGCGTTCTTCTGAGGGAGGTTGGAAGGAAAAGAGGAAGCTTCTTTAACTCTGTACAGTGCTAGGACTCAGTCTTTCAGAGCAGTGTTGAGATTATCCTCTAGTTCAACGATAAGACCAAGAATGTGGGGCTTTACCCAAAGACACCTTTTAAAAATAACCTGCTTTAGTTTGTCTGGTTGAATGCATGTAGCATATCCACTCCATGGTCAGTGCAGCAACCTTCTCAGTGACCATAAGACAAGTGACTAGCACTACCACTGATGAGTTATTGCTATAGCAAATAGAAAACTGATGAAACTGAGATGCCTTATTATGGCTTGTGCTCCGAAGCATTCAGGCAGGGCTGATAAGTGCTGATGGTTCAGCATGTGTGTTGTTGATAATAGATGAGTTCAATATCTCTTCTGGTTTGCCTTTCTATTTATGTGGCCTGGGATATGTGATCTTTCATTTGGTTGATTTCTTGGATTTTATTGTGCTGTTTGTGGCATTAAAATCACAGTGTTGCTGTTATTTAAATCTAAATGATATATGTGTGGCAGTGCACATGAAACACTTTGAGATTTATTTGATCGTATTCTACTTACTAAAATATAAAGTGTTGACGGGCCTTCTATGATTCACAATAAAGCACCTAAATTCTAATAAAAGAGGGGCAGCATATTACTGTATATAGCTCGATAATACCACAGCTTGTTCTCCAAGCTTTTATAAAAAATGTTTCAGACAATGTGATTGAATGCAAGTTAGGGTGTTTAAATTTTAAATTTTGTCCTTTGTATAAAATTTACCTAAATGAGAATAGTGTTTTCAAGAGCTGGAGACATTTATTTATTTTCCCTTAATAATTAAACAAATCTTTTACATTAGTAGATATTAATTACTACCCCTCAAGTGTCATTAAATTATATAACAACACTCTGTTGGAACTATTAAAATCTGTTTTTTTTTGTTGTTGCAAAAAGTATAAATATTGTCTTGTTAAATAAGACAATAATTATAACTATAAATCATAATTGTTGCTTCTATTTCGTTGCACAATATTTTACAGTACAATTGCATGTTATATTTTAAAATATTGTTTTTTAACTTATGAATGTAATCTATACCAGCTTGTTTGTTTGTTTGTCTGCATAATTTGTTTACATTATTTAAACACAGAGAAAAACCTCAAAATCGGTTTAATGCCCCACATAATGTAAGAAAACGCATGCATAATTTTAAGTCTCTTTTCTTTTTATGGAGGATTTTTAAAGTCTCACTATACAACTGCCTGGCGATTTGTTTTAGTTTATCCTGTAGATTTAAACCTGCACTGAGAAACAGGACATTTCGGTTTACTAATGAAAATATTTATTTGTAATATTTTGTAAAAAATATTGCTATATTAAAATGTTTTGTTTCTTTTTAAATAATTCCTTATTTATTAAATTTACAGTAGGCTATATTAATTATTACATGTCCAAAAAGGAAATCGAATAAAATGTGTCATAAAAAAACAGTTTACATCAGGAGTAGTATTTTTCAAATCAACTAGCTTAAACGAAATTCAGCCCATTAGCTTTTGGCACTGGGCATAGCGTTTGGGGAGTCTTGGCTGCTCTGCTGCTGTAGTGTAAATTATTCCGCAGGCTCTGCATCAGTTTATGTCTACGGCAAAGGGAGGATGTTAGGCGCCTTGTTGCCATGGCGACAGAAAGGGGACGAAGTAGCGACTGGTATCGCGAGCGTGCCGTGGCTCTCAGGGCTGGCGGTGCTTTCAGAAGCGGCCGGTCTGTGAAGCGACAGAGGCACGGAAGCAAGTTTGATACGCTGTTCTTGACATTGCTGATAACGATTCCGCTCCAGCGCTGAGCGCTCGGTGAGTGTTCATACATTTAAAATGTTCACGTGCCACTGATTTCGCAGTGAGATTAGGAGATAAGGAAGGAAGAGCTCGCGCAATGCAACACTGCTCGTAAACATGAACACGCGCATGTGGAACGGTGCTCTATTTTCGACTCTCTATTTTTAATGGCGCGCTCTCTCTCTCAGGCTGCTTTCTGGACGTTTTGCCGGGCACCGGTTTTCTATCATTGGAAGTAGGATAAAATCTTGTAGCTGTAGGAAAACCCACTGTGCGTGAGAAATAGATTAATGTAATTACGCATGGCATGGCTGAAGCATTGGAAAGAGACAGAGCGCGCAGGTGAGTGGAAAGATCTGATGTTTAGAAAGTGCATATGAATATAATGTGAATTTGGGGTCTTCCCTATTTGTCTTAATAATAGCTAAAATAGATGATTTCTTTATATTTTGTTTATAATGTATCACAAGGAATGATGTTCTTGATGTTTTTGCAGATACCTTTTTGTATTCTTACTATTTGTCATATAGTCTCAGGAATGTTTATCTGGAAAAGTAGATTTATGTCATTTTATTATCTTTGCTTGCACAGCTGAGCTTCAAAGTGTCTATTGTCTGTACAGACTATGCACAGCGAATGCAATTCACATATTGCTTTGCATATTTATTATTACCCATCCTTTAAAAATGAATATGAAATTACCGTGTTCTGAATGTTTAGTCATAGAATCAATAATATAAATAACTATAAGGTAATATAATAATTAAAATGATCAATAAAGATCCCAATTTTATTATTATTATTTTAACTGTAGTTATGAGAAGTAATTTATAATATGTATTACTAATTTCTTTGTTCAGAAATCATAATTAAATAATTAGATCCTAAAATTCCATATCAAGAGGTCCCAGTTCAACAGAGTTCCAGGTAATACTTACTTAAAGAGGAAGGATGAGAGAGGAGGAGAGCAGGGGAAGCCGTCTGTTAGGGCCGATCTTGAGGCCAGGCGCCACAGCTGGAGGGGGAGGGGATGAGAGTGAATGAGGACTGGGGGAGGGGCACTGACTGAGAGAGAGAGAGAGAAAGAGAGAGAGAGAGTGTTGGAAGAGCAGAGGATAGTGAAGATGTTTTTATGTGGCTCAGTGTCTGTTTCTTCCACAGTCTGCACAGTGTAGGCCACCTCACAGCTTCCCCATCAAGCTTTTGTTCTTCAAATAATTCATACCAGCACATTTTCATATGTGTAGGGTTTATGAAGTATGTTTTTCTGCTTTTTACACAGTACATATGATGGTAATATGTAATTATGGATGGTCTGTATGTTATGTTTTTTGTGCATTGTTTCTATTTTTTAATACTCTTATCTTGCTTGTTTCACTGTGATGTTTCCAGGAACAGCTGCTAGTTTGCAGGTTGCACTACAGGTTGCAGTGTTTCAGCTGTGGTCATGTGTTTGAGTTGAAATCTCAGAATTAATATGTTAAAACATTGACTGTTATTTGAATTCAAACTGTTTTGGTTTTGGTTGGTTTGATGTTTGTTTTCTGTGAATTAAGGGGAAGGGAAATTCCACGGTTCCCACGGTCATAGAAAACCTGGAAATACCAGGGAATCTTAATTGATGATTACAAGCCCCTGGAAAAGACATGGAAATTAAAATCCTAATAATATATTTTTTTAAGTATAATTGAAAGTTCAATAGATAATATATTCTTCTGTAGTTAAGTTCATTTTTAAACTATTTTATCGGTTACAATATATATATATTAGTGGTGGGCCGTTATCCGTGTTAACGTGCTGCGTTAACGTGAGACTCTTATCGGCGATAAAAAAAATATCGCCGTTAATCTATTCTCAAAGTTGGGTTGGGAGCTGGGTCTATACTACGCAAGCTATGATGACTTTCACCCTGATATTTTAGCGCGGATGTATACCTAGCCGAATTGCACTGTAGGGGGCGAGAACGAGTCTTCGAACTAGAGGCTCGCAGTCCGTGATGGACAGATTGTTAACGGCTGGTCTGTGTGGTAATACAATCGGGCAGGACATCCAAACGCTCACCTATCATTCATCAACCTCAAATATGGCTTTTCCTCTGAAAGATGTATGTAGTAGCAACTTTACATGGCCGCTCAATATGATGTTAACCTAGAGAAATGTGCGCTATTGAAGTGTTTGTGTGGAAGCTGCGTTTGCTGCAGGACAGGCTCCGGCGCTCACTTGCTCTTAAAATCTCCGTCATTTTGGTCATACAGATAAAAGTAGCCTAATACATCTTTCGAATCTGTAAAGACTCTACGTTTATTTGTGTGCACTCAGAATAACAACGAAACATTGTGCTTTTAAGCAAACAGGATGCGCTTTAGGTCTAATGTGAACTTGAGCGAGAAACTTAGAAACTCCGTCTTTGAAAAATATATCTATAGAGAGTGAAATGTCTAAAAAATAAAAATAGAAGACGTGTGTGTTAGCATGGATGATTTACATGAAATTTAATCTGTGTAACACTGTGCATAAGATGGCTTTCAGTTCAATATAATAACAAACGACATTTTGGGTTTTATTCAACTAATAAGGTGGGCACGCTGTGATCTGTACTATATTTTTACTGTAATTGACAGTTATCGGCAAAACAACAAAAAAAACACGGAGTGGGAGGAATGGGAGTCATTCTTCCGGGAGTGGAGCGGATTTTCCTCCAGTTTTTCGTGGATTGGGACGGGAAGAGATTAAAGTTTGTGATGCATTTTGGAAACAGGAGATGAGCCCCTGGTCTAATGTGCCACCTGGCTTGAGAAACCCGTTCTCAAAGACTTACTTTTAGTCATTATTTGGGTAGCACACATATTCTGAATGCCTTCGGCAGAATTCAAATGAGCCATTTTAATCTAGATTAATCTATATTAATTCCAAAATTAATCTAGATTAATCTAGATTAAAAAAATTAATCTATGCCCACCACTAATATATATATATATATATAGTGCTCGAAAAATGTCAAAATCCCTGGTAGCCCTTCGGCAGGTACTCTTCTTTTTTCGTTAGCCCTAAATTTAATTTAACTAACCCAAATAATAAATATTTTTAATATATATAAAATCAGATACGTATAAATGTATAAATGTCAATCAAAAACATTTTCAATGCACAAATATCAGCAAATACCAATTCAATAATTTTATTTCACTATTTTCAGGGTATCTGCTGAATTTTTTAAAATCAATTTAAGGCAATTTATGAACCTTTTTAAGAGCTTTAAGTAAAAGGAACACTGTATGAGTGGGGATGGACAATGTCTATGGTAACATTTTAAGCCATAAAATGACATGATTTACAGTTTAGTTACAAGTCTTCACACACAAAAAATCTTATAAAATGGCACTTCAGCTTTTAAACCATTTGTATGAAAAGGGACAAGTCAAACGTATTATTATATTCATTTAATGTAATTAATTGTTGTTAATTGTCTTAATTGTTTAGATTTTTAGAAGGCATATTAACTTCTTTCAACATTTACAACTATGTTTGCTGCATAAAAACATGGGTCGTATTCACATTGATCTGAACATAAGAAGGCACACTGTAAATGCAAATTTACTCTGCTAGTTAAATTTACCAAAATCTGAAGAGTACCTGTCCGAAGGGCTACCAGGGATTTTGACATTTTGCAATTTTGCGTTTTGACTTTAAAATGTGCAGCGCTCATATTTATTTAATGACATCATTGCCTTTTAAAGTTTAATCCAGCTGTATAGCGGTTCTTGTCTTTCCGTCCCCAACTGCAAGACCTCTTGAAATTGTAATCAAGACTTTCTTATACCATTTAACGTATTTAACCCTTTTTATGGCCTTAAATTTATACAACTAAATTGAGTTTTAAGGACCTGCAGAAGCCCTGTATTTAAGGTAGCCCATCGGGCAGGGCAGTGATACATTTTGGTAGCCCGACTGGAAAATGCAATAGCCCCGGACGTTGGTCTAGCGATTTTGCAAGCCCTATATATATATATATATATATATATATATATATATATATATGTATGTATGTGCGAACCTGGACCATAAAACCAGTCATAAGAAGGAGGGGTATATTTGTAACAATAGCCAACAATACATTGTATGGGTCAAAATGATAGATTTTTCTTTTAAGCCAAAAATAATTATAAAAATAATATTTATTAAAGTATGTTCCATGAAGATACTTTGAAAATATATCAAAGCTTAATTTTTGATTGGTAATATGCATTGCTAAGGACTTAATTTGGACAACTTTAAAGCCGAGTTTTCTCAATATTTGATTTTTTTGCACCCTCTGATTCCTCAGACTAGGTCACATCAAGAGGACACAAGAGGTACAAAATCACTTTCACTGACTTTTTCATTAACTGTTCCCATCTGGTGGAATGACTGGCCTAACTCAATCCGAGCAGCTGAATCTGAACCCATCTTCAAGAAACGGCTAAAAACACATCTCTTCCATCTTTATTTGACCCTCTAACTCTAGCACTCTCAATTCTAAAATTGTATTTTATCTAATCTGTCTTATTTTTATAAAAAAAACCACACAAACATTTGACCCTCTATCAATTGCATATTTATTCTCTAACTGCTAGCTTTTCTTGTAAAACTAATACTAAGTTTAATTTTTCTAAATTTCCAAAAAATCGTTTTCTAAAAAAAAGAAAAAAAACCTTCCTACGTGTACTGCGTTAGGCTAACCAGGACTTGTAATGTCACTTGCATGTTGTTGTCTTTGTTGTTTTGATTGCTTCTATAATGTCCTCATTTGTAAGTCGCTTTGGATAAAAGCGTCTGCTAAATGACTAAATAAAAAAATAATAATAAATAAAATAAACATATAAAATCTTTTCTTATACAATATTCTAATTTAATAATTTCTATAGTTATGCTCAGTTCTACATCTCAGCTAAAATTGCTAAATTGTTTTTTTTCTTTTTTTCTTTCAGATTACTAAAATTATCCAGTAATCACGAATGACTGACGAATGAAAAATCATGGAAATTCATTGGTCTAAAGGTGTGGGAACCTAAAATTTCATACTTGACTACATATATTTCTGTGTATGCGTGTTTTAGTTGGTGGTGTATGATGAATTTATGGTTGGATGTTAAAAAGTTGTGTTTTTGTCTTGGTTTTGTTTATAACGTATAATTATCCAATTAGTAGACTCATGTACTCCTTACACAATTCAATGTATTTACTGATGTTGACTGTACGAGAGCAGGAGGTGATAGGGTGGTTGTTCTTTGACTGATATATCTGCAGTCTGCTGCTTCTGAGTTATTTTTAGCCGTGTGCCTGAGCACAAGCCTCATAATGTCACTACTGCTGATTTAAAGAGCAACACGCTACCACAATGTGTGCATGTTAGCAGATTTGAAGTAGATAGTGGAAATACATTCTTGCTTAACCTAAACCTGATGGTTATTGCTTTTTATAGCAGTGTTAGCGAGAGTTTATCTTCCAAAACACATGTTTTACATCATTTTCCGATTTCTTAATTGGGTTATTTGCTGTCTATCAGTAAATTGTTAATACAATATGTGTAAAAAGGGTTAAATAGGGATTTTGGACCTGGGGAACCTCAAAATTTGGTGCCTTCGGCAAGATCTGGTCCAGTCTCGGATACCTTGCTTTGATGTGAGTCGTCCCGAGTTAAAATTTGTTACTTGATCAAATCAAATAAAAAAAAATGTATTGTCACATCACCACAGCACATGTGCCTTGGTGAGTGAAATTCTTGAGAGCGTGCTCCAGACAGTGCAGAAACAATAAACATATAGACAGTACATACTTACAGACTTATACAGAAGACAATGTGCAGAATACACATACATATACTCAGTACACACAGTGTACTATTAGACATACTTACAGTTATCAATACACATTATACACCCTATGTACACATTCTACATTATGTACACATATATACACACAGTAATATGCGAAGGTGTAACAGATTATACATAAGCTATGTGTCATGGATGTGCATTAGAACCACCAGATTTTTGTATTTGTGCAGTGTGTGCGTGCAGTCCAATTGAACTTTGTTAAAGTAGGAAAAAACAGCAAAATAATAAGTAAAACGCACGAAAAACTGCACAGTTTGGTAGGAGCTCGGCGCCATCTTGGATCATGATGTATGAACAGAACAGAAACTGTGGTATTTGGCTGCATTTTATTTTGTGATTTCATTGTAATTGTAAACAAATAGAGATGTTGGTCAGGATTGTTCTTGCTCATTTAATATAGCATGTCATTTTTTAAAAGGAAACATTAATATCTAGATATCTGAGCCTTGCAGTATTATTTGTATGATTATGATAATAGACATGTTTTAAAAATGCCTTTAAAGAAGTATAGATGTATACTACTGTAATAATAATAACAATAATATGATATTAAATATACACTGAGAGGTTTTTTATTATAATATAAAAATCTCATATTATAATATGCATGTTATATTTATGTCTTATAAATATTTAAATGTTATCATATAAAATAGTATTATTAATAATAATAATAATACAATGTGTTTTTTGTTAATAGCTGAAGTCTCGCTTGATGACACCTCTAGCCATCTCTCCTCCCAGCAGCACCCCGGAGCCAGACATGAGCTCAATCCCCCAGGACGCTGCTACTATCCCCCACTCAACCACCCCACAGGTCCTCACAGGTAACGGACACACACACTTCTGCAGACTGCCGGTTTTACTATCTGCAGTGATCCTGTGCCAATCCGGGAAACTAGTAACCCGCTCTTACTAGGGGAATAATAAAATATGAGCATTAGAGGAATCACTGTCCTCAGAGGAGTGCCATTATAACTCTGTGCCATCTCATTCTCTTCTTAGTGGCCAGTAGGTACTGTAACTCTACCCATATATCGGAGTTATGATAACTGTTATTTTATCAAGATGATATTATGGGATGTGTCTGGGGATATTTGTAAACCAGCCTAGATATTTGTTCTGATCTGTTATTTAGGGCAACAATATCTATTAGAGTTAAATTACGAGGATGTATTGACTCTTTTGTTTAATTTGTATTAATTATATGACCTAATGTAATCTTACAGAAAGTTATTTACCATAAGTTACATTAAGCCTTTTAATTTGTCGATGAAATGTCTTTCCATAGTATACACAATGGTCAAAACTTGTAAGAGGTCTGTAAGATTTTTAAACATTTTTGAAAGAGGTCTCTTATGCTTATCAAAGCTCAGATTTTTATTGAAAACTGTATAAACAGTAATATTGTGAAATATAAAAAATTAAATAACTGATTTCTAAAAAGCTTCCAGTGTCACATGACCCTTCCAGAAATCATTCATCCTCAGTTGATGCTCAATAAATATTTATTTTTATTATCTTAGTTGAAAACAGCTTTTCTGCTTAATATTTTTGTGAAAAACACACAAAAAAGATTCTTTGAAAAGTTCAAAAGAGCAGTATTTATTTGAATTTGAAATTTGTACGAATGCAACTTCTGACATTTTTTTTATTTATATATATATGTATATATATATATATATATGTGTGTATATATATATATATATATTAGTATGCACCCAATAGTTGTGAATGGTAAGGCATCTTTCATTAATTATATAGTCCACTTCAGCTGCTGATCCATGCACCTAAATATTAAGCATTAAAATATTGTTGTGCCAGTTGTGATAAGACTTGCAATACATTGATCTGTCAATCCAAACTCAGTCTGTGTGAATGTAGCCAGTAATGATTTCATACAGCACAGACACACTCAATCTTTGAGGTCAGAACCCAGTGGTCTACATGGGCTGCCCAACCAATTGGCAATAACCTCCATCTCTAGAAGGAGAGGGAACAGAGAGAAAAGAGTAGTTACCTCTCTTGTTTTAAAGGTTAAAAGCTGTGAGAGTCTCAAGGGACATTATTGAGGGACCTGACTGCTCTTGCCTTGGAGGCATTATCATCTAATTTATCTCTCTATTACAGTGAAGAGATCAATTATTTTCTGCTACATTGTTTTTTTTGTGGAATATTTATAAAAAAATGAGCTGAGAATGAATTCACATCCTAACTACAGCATGTGTGATTTAAATTCTCCCTTTCAATGAGTGGAGGCTGCATCTCAATGCACCTGTCTGGTTCTCCATGAGGTCGACTATAAACATGAGAAGATGTGACGGTACGGCTAAACTCAATCCTGAGTTCTCAAAGCTTAATCCCTTTGCTGTAGGGAGCATTTGCCCGAACAAGAGGCTTTTGTCTGCCCACCAGGTTTCTAGACTTTCATTCTTTGTACAGCGGAAGAGTCACGCTCTCTTTTAGTCCCTTTAGTATATTTCAAAAACCATGTTCATTGTGTCCAGATTCATGCTGACTCTTTCATATGTTTGACATCAGCATATTGCCTTTAATTCTTTGAAGACAGAAATTTGACAAAACATCTCAATGCTCACAAACCTGTGTTCCAGTATGTGTGTAACCCGTGGGACTGTTGTGGGGGTTGCCAAGGGACTTGTGGTGGTGGAGGTCATGACCTTGATGACCTGATTGTTAATAGCTTTTGAGCTTGAAAACGTGTTTGCTTGTGCATGTTCAATTATATTGCCTTTCCTGCATGTGCAACATTTTCAGTGTCTGTAAGTCGTCATGTCTGGCATGCCAGTAATCTTGCTATCAGTTATTTATTTTAAGGCTTTGTGTGTCATATCAGTCCTCCCACACTCAATGTTCATTGACTTTATCCTGTTACACATTCTTAAAGACAAGCACAGGCTATTTTTTGCGATTGTTTTAGCCCATTGGTGGCACGGGGAGTGTTTGTGTGTCTGTGTCTGACTCCTGGTCATGGCGCTTCTAGATGACAGACGACGGAGGAAATCCCTCAGCATGGCAATCTGTCAGATTAAAGCATCCGCATGCTGCAGACGAGCGAGGGAAGTCAGTGGGGACAGATTGTGTGGGAGGGTTTGGGAGGGGGGGGCGAGTGATTGGTGGATTCCTACACAGGCTGCTTTCTCTCTTTTTCTGGCTCTTTTTATTTCTGTGGTAATGCATACAAAACCTATTGTTTTTTGTTAAGATTGTTCGCTCAGGCTTGCATTTTTCCTTGTTTGTAAGTCACTTGAGATAAATTAATACATGGAAATTGTTCCTATTGAGGGGGTTGGTTTTATTTTGGGTAATCAAAAATGTATCACCTGCGGTTGGCTTGTAAAACCACAGATGATTTTTAGGCATGATTTACAGTATGTGATATAGTTTAAAGACTCAAGAAGTGCAGCAAGATTTATTTGTATTATGCTTTGTATTTTTAAGTGAGTGATTTAGTATTTTAATTACACTTTCAAATCCAGTTAAATTTTTGATGAATTAGTCCTTTTTCAGGTAAACAACCATTTAAATACACAGGATAAAACACTGTTCATGAAACAAGAAACCTAAGCTGTCACATGAGCCGAGATTGTATTTGCATGTCTTTTCTCCTTTGCCTCCCACCCTTTTTTATTGCTTGTCTCTTGGGTCCCATGATAAGAACGAGATATCTTCTTATATATGAAATGCAGATCTCCTTTGCTGACCTCTGGAAACGATCTATAAAAGTGGTCTCAAATATTTGACGATTCCTTGACAAAGGATTTAAAAGTAAAATCTCAGACATGCACTGTGTGCCAATATTTCAGTGTATGTGTGTTGCACAATTACATGTGGGCATTGTCTTTATAGATCATGAATTCATTTTGGATTATTGTGGTGACATGTTATTTGTGCTATTAATTTGCTGTGCTTTTAAAGGTACTTATTGCTACAGTACACAAATTCTTAAGGATACGTCACCAGCTAACCAAATAAAAACTCAAAAGCAAGATCAAAGCTAATTACATTGCATAGCATTGCAGTTAACTGTGGTGTTTAACTTAGCTTTTTTTGTTTTTCTAAGGTAATCAGACAATGGCTTGGATGTGTACTGATAAAAATATATGCCATTACAGCAGTTTTATGTCATGCTTATTCCATTATACATGCAGATATTACTAATTCTACACAGCTACAATAAGAACTATCTTTCTGTTCATCTCTCTTTTTCACCATGTCTAAAATCTCTCCATCTTATTACAGTGTGTATCTACGTGAATAAGCATGTGAACACGGGTCCTAACCTGGACAGGCAGAAGGTGCTGCAGCTGCCCGATCACCTGGGTCCTGCCAGGCCCTCTGTGGTGCTGCAGCAGGCAGTACAGGGCTGCATTGACAGCGCGTTTCAGCAGAAAGCCGTCTTCACCCTGCTTACTGAGGGCTACGGGGGAGAAAAGATCTCAGGTTCATTTGCATGCAAACACAAATGCGTACCTCCATTCTGATTATCATTCTGCATTCTGATGTTCATCTTTTATATGCACTGTTCAAAAGCTTGAGGCTGGTAAGATTTTGTATTTTTTATTCTGCAAGGATGCATTAATTTGATCGAAAGTGATGATAAAGACTTTTAATGTTACATAATATGAATATTTCAAACAAATGCTGTTCATTTGAACCGTCTATTCATAAAAAAATCCTGAAAAAATATATTAGTTTCTACAACAATATTAATCAGCACAAGAGTTTCATACAGTTCAACAACATTTAGTGATATTAACTGATAATACTAAGAAATGTTTCTTGAGCATAAAATCAGTATATTAGAATGATTTCTAAACTATCATGTGACACTGAAGTCTGGAGTAATAGAAAATTCAGCTTAAATTACATTTTAAAATGTATTAAAATATGTTGTTTGCTTTTTATAGTTTTTTTTACTATATGTTTTATCAAATAATTTCCGCCTAAGAGGTATATTTTAAAAACTATTTGTACAGTTTTAATTATGTGATTGATAGGTATATTGTCCAGAGCAGATTAATCTGTCAGTATTTAGCCATTTCGAGGTTATCATCAATAATAACTATGATTATCAGATAATATTACCATCATCTATATTAACTGATAATGCACAATTTATGTTTTCATGCTTTTAGAGTAAATCTTTTTTTACAAATGTATTTGTATTTTAAATTAAGTTCAAAATGTAACGGACTTTCAGTATAACAAATTAATTTAAACAACTATAGTATGTATTTAAAATGTTACAAATATTAAAAGACATTCACTCTAATGTAAAACTTTATGTAATGTCTACGTATACATATAATGCGGACTCTGTGAAATAAAGTCTTGCTGTATAAGTATTAAGACGATTTTCAACAATGTGCAATTTACTTGAATATAAACCCTCTTTGTTTCTCTTCCTCAGCCACCTTTGATGGTAAGCAGCATTTGTTGAGTTTGCCAGTGGTCAACAGCGTGGGCTACGTCCTACGCTTCCTCAAGAAGTTGTGCCGAAGCCTGTTGTGTGAGAAGCTCTTCAGTGACCAGCCCATCGCCCCTTCATCGTCTCCCTCCTCCTCCTCTTCATTCCACGCTGAAAAGCACTCAGTTGGACAGCCCAAGTCAAGTACGTGCTCATCAAGCTTTTACGTGACCTGTTCTTCTACTCTTTCATAGCCTTCTTCTGCCCTTTAATAGAGCTGTATTTACATCTGTCTCTATACAATTGTCACATAATTTAGGTGTTATACATTAGACTATTTTTTTGTCTTTTTGGTTTCGGAAGTTTTGTAATTTGGCAATTTGATTGCATCTGCTCTCTTTTCTGTTGCTGTCAAATGTGCCCTTCTGAAAATGCAGAGGAGGCCTTCAGTGCAAGCTGAGCTTTTTAAGTGGCAGTGAAAGGTTGAGTGCCTCTGTGAGTGGCCTGGGGTTTGAGTGTTTAAATTCTGTTGGCTCTCTTTTTTTCTTTCTCTTTCTCTTTTTTTTCTCAATCTCTCGCTCTCGCTCTCAATCTCTCGCTCTCTCTCGCTCTCTCGCTCTCTTGCTCTATCGCTCTCTCGCTCTCTCGTTCCTGCTTGAATGTGGTTTTGGAGCTCTAGAGATTAGACCATTAACTTCAGTATAACACTGAATCTTGCCACACAGCTATACAGGCAAAGGTTCTGTCATGACTCAAACCCATGTCAATGGTTAACGTGGTTAATAGAGAAAAACCTACTCTCGAAGGTGCCTATATATACTGTATGTGTATCAGTGTTTCCTGCAGACAGCTGTGTTTGTTGTGGCAAAAACCGCTGTCTACCCCATAATTTGACCTACATAAACTACAATTAAAAATACTACAACTACATAAAAATACTATTTTGGTTATATAGTAATTTTTCTTTCTTTCTTTCTTTCTTTAATTTACGTATTCATTGAATTGATTTTATGAAAACCTGTTATTAATGATATTTAATGGTTTTAAAACATTAAGTCTACAGACATTCTGAGTCGGACGTGACAAAGTATTCAGTGAGTTTATTTGGTGAAAACTGTTAGACTGATTTAAACTCATAACTGTGCATTTATGTGATTCATTGAAAGCTTCGCTTTTTATCAGACTACACTAGTAATTCTGTACGTTTGCTTTTGAGCTATGAAAGACAGAAATATGTGTTTTCTTAGGATTCATTGTGCATGTATGTATATCATTTGGTTTGGACTAAACCATGCAGGACAATCTGCACTCAAGAAAGCAATAATTAGCCTGAGCCAAATGAAGACTTTGCATGCATTATTTTCCTAAACTGCATCTCTTTTTGTGCAGCACACTCAATGGTGGACGATTACCATGGTGGTTCAATTGACCCCAAGCGCTATTCGGTTGACCCCAGCGACTCTGCCTATGCTGCGATGTCCTCACCATACACAGCGAGTAAACCTGCGTATGGTTTTCGTTCTGGCACTGCCTACTCTGGAGGTGTGTGTAGGCAGGCAGCCAGTCCCAGCACATTCCAGGAAGCAAACAGAAGTGGTAAGAGAGGAAATGTCCACTTATTCACAGAAGCAGCAATAGTGTTTCCGCACTACTGTTTTTAGATGAGAAGATAACTCACTGTAAGTGAGAAGACACCAAGAAAAAATCAAAAACTGAAAACTAAATGGTGTATGTATAATTTCCGAGTTGTGGAAAATTTACGGAATCCAGTAATATATATTGAATATATTGTTTAAGTGCGTAATGTCATTGAATTTAATGAATAAATTAAAAGTAGGTCAGTATGCTTAAATCAAAACGCGATATGGACTAGTATCTATGAAATTTAAGTCAATTAATGTCTTTACAACAACCCATCAAAATAAAAGTTTGGTTTAAACTGTGACAGAAATGTATTACTTAATGGTATTTCTACTACTAACAAAATTATTAAAACATTTTTAAGGGATATTTACTAGAAACAAATATTTACCAGAATGTATTTACCAGAAAAATGCAAATACACAACACAGTATTTCAGAAAAAATTTAGTTTTCAATAAAATCAATTATTTAGAGATGCTTTTGATTATTCAAATTTAATGAACAATTAAAATGGAATCCATAAAATGAATGAAAAACAGTATTTGTTAAAAATAAAACAACATTTCAGAATAAATATTTATTTCATAGGGCTTTACATTTTTTATTTCTGTTAGACTGTAATAAATTGCTGTTAAATTGTGTAAGTTTCATGATTTAAATTAATTATACATACTTTTTTCATTAATAAAATTTAATTGAACCATTAAAACCATGTCTAAATACATAAATAAATAAAAAAGAATACAAAAAAATTAAAACAGAAAAACAGAAATTTTGAAAAAATAAAACGATTTCATAGGGCCCTATATAAACACTGTAACGGTGGTTCTCACCACTACTGGGGGCTCACTTGGGGGCCTCAGCAAACTTCCAAGAGGGCCTCAAGATGACTTAAGAAACTTTTAGATTTTTAGTGGTTTTATATAAACTTATTTGAATTCATTGTTTGTCTTAAAAGAACCTGGATTCTCACATTTATGGAAAACCAATTTCTCAGTATTTTTACCCTCTCAGCTTGGACATGAATTTGCCCAAAATTTGATGGCATCCAAGAATAAAATCCTTGCCATCTCTGAAGCTGATTTCCCTTTATCTAGCCTACAGCCCATCCCCAGACGGAGGGGAGGCTAAGCCCCCACCCAGTAAGGATCCCTCCAGGTGGAGCGTGGATGAGGTGGTGTGGTTTATCAAGGATGCAGACCCTCTAGCACTGGGCCCTCACGTGGATCTCTTCAGAAAACATGTGAGTTTGATTGACACGTTTATTTACTAGTGGCAAACAAACACCATGTGTTGAACATTTCGTCAGATAAGAAATCCTCATGTGGGTAACACTAGTTCAGTTTTGAGTTAGAAAACCCTGGATATGATCAACTGTGTGTTTTCACAACTCATGCTTTAAGAAGCAGTTCATGTTCACATAATTGTTAAAATAACCACCTGAGCTGAATGTTACATGAGACTTTTTTGCACATTGCTTGTTTAGATTAGAACAAAAGAAAAGTACAATTTAACACTATCTAACGAATTTGAATTTACTCTTCCATCCAGGGCTGCACACTTAGCCGAACTGAAATTGGAATCATGTGCATTATTAAAGTTCAAAAGCCTGTGATTTAATTAAATGTGGAAATGAGTCCATCTCAGTAGGTGCTCTGAGTATGGTGGTTATGTGTGAATTGTAATTGGAAAGCACTGCAGGTTCACTTTAGCTTCACATTTATGTAATTCACCACATGTTTGCTAGTGAAGAAATAGAGGGAGAGATGATTGTTTTCCAGGTGGAATGTGCAGTTTAAGTTGGATTATAAATATTATAATAAGTACGTTGGCTCGACGGAGTAAATTGTCCTAGAGCTTTCAAGCCATGACCACCAAACTCAGATCAGATGTAACATACTATTAATGTGCTAAACACGTTAGCCTTCAAACTTCAAGCTTTTATAGGTTATTTTAAACTTTTAGACACGGCTTTGTCAAGTCAGCATTAAATTTGTCTTCAAACTTTACTTATCTAGTTAATATTTGCATAATTACTGCTTCACAGCAAAGTTCTTTACTGTGTTGTTTTTACGCTCTGCTTCCACTCTGCACCACTCACATAATTTAGTTTCTATTATCAAAGTATTTGTTAAAATAATTGTAATTTTTGGTCCAGATTTTAATGACATCTTCACTAGCAGTATTGCAAAACTTTATTTCATGTGTACAGTAAGCATTCTGTTGTGCACATTGTGATTACTTCTTCAGGAGATTGATGGGGATGCTCTTCTTCTCCTGAAGAGTGACATGATCATGAAGTACCTGGGACTCAAACTGGGCCCAGCTCTCAAGCTCTGCTACCACATCGACAAGCTAAAACAGAACAAGTTCTGACCTGTCTCTGCACCCTACAAACAAACACAGATGGATTCACTCAGTATTTACTATCACTCTCATTTGTTGTAGTACAGGACGATTTTGTCCACCCCCACACTCTGGTCATTTAAGGACAAGCACCAGACCATTTTTTTTACTTGCGTGGTTCGTCTGCCTGTATATTGGAACATTTACTGACCAGAACATTTCCTTGTTCTAATTTTAAGTGTACATGCGTTTTATTGATTACTTGATACTGAACACTGCTCTAATCAAATGGCAAGTCATCTCAGCTGCTTTCTGGGATTTGAGCTATTTGTCCTTGAGCGAGAGCTGTGCAGATGAGTTATAAGAGTAAATCATGCTTTTTCAAATAGCCGTCATAACAAACATATCAAGTCAGAAGACAAAGTAGCTCCAATTGTTTTCAGAGCCATGGACTGTCTAAATCCCTGTGAACTACAGCCACCTGCTGGTGAAAGGGAGTCACTGCAGCTCTGTGACATTTACTACCATTGCAACCAGGAACCTTTCAGATTTTTTTATTTATTTTTTTGAGAGCTGCTTCAACGGCCGCTAACCTGGGAGAGCTGTTACAAACAGAATTCAGCATTGTGCTTTTGATTGAACAAATACAGTACGCACACAGTTTTGGCAGGGTACAACTATGTACACTTCCACTTTGCAACCAGCAAATAAGAGGCACAAATGCTACTAGACTCAGCAATGGACCATTCACACCATCTTTGGAAAGCCTCCTTGGCAGCCTATATCAGAACTAAACAGGATACACTACTAGGCAGTTATAAATGGTTCATTACAAACATAGCAATGCATACCAGGTGCCGTCTCTCAACCAGCAAGTCAAGTTAATTAAACAACGATACTGGTACAGTACATTTCTTACTGTGGACCAAATTCACTGAGAGGTCTCATTAGTCTCAAAATGTCTTGTTTTTTTCCTCTTGCTCTGAACCGAAACAAATGTCAGCTTATGATTTTCTTATAAAATGCAAAGCACTTTACAATAATATTCAATGCATTTGGGTATCATGAACTAACAATGAACTATACTTTTACAGCATTTATTAATCTAGGTTAATGGTAATTTCTACATATACTACTGTTTATATGTTTGGGGTTAGTAAGAAAGAAAGTAAAAAATAAAATTCAGCAAGGATGCATTTAATTGATCAAAACTAACAGTAAAGACATGGTTTCCACAAAAATACTAAGTAGCACAACTTTTTCAGCATTGATAAAAAATCTTTTTAAATTCTAATAATATTTCACAATATGACTGCATATATGACAATATTACTGTATTTTTGATCAGATAAATGCAGCCTTGCTCAGCACGAGACTTTCAAAAACATTTAAAAATCCACCCACTCTTCAAGGGCAACTTTTCAATAGTAGTTTACACTTTTTTTAATATTTGAAGTTGCATGAATTAGTATTACTGTTATGAACAAATATAAATGAACAACGCACAATAGCATATTTATAAATTGCCATTAGCCTAGATTAATAAATTATGTAAAACATAATTTACATACCTAATGCATTAACAAATGTAAACAAATTGAACTTTACTGTAGTGCTTCAACAAAATGCATGCCATGTTTCAACCTATTTTTTAAATTTAACACTTTGACTTTGATCTGGTTTGACATTAATTTTCTTTCATAAACGTACGTTTATATTCTTTCATATGTGAACAGAAGCTGAAGTGCTTCTCTGAACATATGTTGCTTTCAAATACCATGGAAATGTGTGAAAGAGTCCTTTTGCATTTCAGGTAATAATTCTTCTTTTTATTTGTATTATTAGTATTTTTTTTATTGAGCAAAAATGGCATTAAGAATCACTGTATTGCTTTTCAGACAGGTGAATTAAGGGATCGTTCATGCAAAATGAACATTTTGTCATCATTTATCGACCCTCATGTCGTTCCAAGTCTTACAGTAAAATTCAGTTCTGTTCCACAGGAAAGCCTATGAATGAAGTGAGTAAATGATGACAGATTTGCCATTTTTAGGTGAACTATCCCTTTAAGCCAGCCTTGATGATGTCATACATATCCAAAAATGGATTACACCGAAGTGTACAACTTTTCTGTATCCGCAGTCATGTATAAATACGATAGTTTATGTGATAATCACAGATGTAATCTACCATTTCTTAAGTTAAAGAGCCAATTAAGTACAATTCAGATCCAAATCATCAGATGAACACATCCAGCTTTAACATGTAATCAGCTTTGCTGTGCTAGATTTCATTGTTGTACAATCTGCCTCTTGCTACTGCTATGCTAAACAGAGCATCTGTAAAGAATCATTGTTTATAATTTTGCAACATTGAGGCTTTTGAGTTGTTTTTTTGCTTTTCATGAAAAAATGTAGGCACCAGTAAGAAATAAAGGGAAATAATCAGTGAGCTCTTAAATCTGGTGCCAAGAAGTCAGTAAATCTACTGATTTGAAAAGTAGAGTATTAATTTTTTCATAAACTGTCTTTGGAAAAAGACCAGGTTTTGGGCTTTAATCATGTGATGTTTTTAACAAAGAGGCCCAACGTTATAGAAATGTTAACACTTCACCCATGTGTGATGCTCAAACTCTTGTATTAGCTTTAAAAGCAGTTGTTTTCCATGTACTCAAACAGTGGGACTATCTTGTTAGTTTTAAAAGCCCTTTAACTGAATAATAGCAGCACTGAGCTTTTAAATATGTTTCTTAGCACTCCGTTATATGGCTGCACTTAACTAAATCCTACTTCATGTAGGAAGCCTTGGCACTTTCATAACAATCTTTAATAATTTTAGTGCCGGTTATGACCTCACGCAAATATTCTGCTGACATTGACTGGCTCTGATGTTCCGATGTTTGTGACAGGAATATGAGTGGGCTTTTAGGGATAATGTTTTCTTCAGATCAGCTCTGGATCATTTTGTGTGTGCATATGTCAGGTTTCCGTTTGCCTCCGCACCATGTCATTCCTTGTCATTTTTTATGTAATGAAAAATGTAAGTGCACATTTATGAATGCTGCTCTTGATGGTGGTCCCATGTAAGATTGTTTCAATTTGTCAGCTCACAAAAGAGTTTTAATGGAAAAAGGGTGACTACAACACGGACCATTCATGTTGGTGCTATAATATGACTGTGTATTTAACAAATAATGATTTTATGGTTGTTTGCTTTATTTCTTCAGATAGGCTTCAGTGTTGTGAACTGACGACAGGCTCTGCATTGCGTGTCTATTTGTGAGGTTAATATAAAGCATTATGAAAGAGTCAGAATAAAGCATTATTAACACCCTATACTGAACTCTAACTGTATTTGTAGTTCTATATATGGTTATGCCACTGTTTGTATTTCTTGTATTTCTGCTCTTGTGCAGACAGACACAACTCCGTGCAGACTAGAAGATATACACAAAAGTTGAAACATGTCCAAAGCCATTCTTAAACTTTTCAAATAAAGTCTTTTTTTGCACTTGTGAGAATGTAGAATGTCCTAACACCTCCCAAACTTCAGACATCTAGTCTTGTTTTGCGGAGCAACATAGCTGTTGTGCCAATTTTCAGACCAGTTCACTTAAACAAAAAGTAATTACATGTAAAAGTCTAATAATAAATTCACCAATCAAACATGCATAAATATGTTTTAAAATGTTTGTATTTGTTTTAATAATTGTTTTAAATATCCAAAAATTATATTAAAATTAATTGGACATAATTTTTTTTTTGTAAATAATACAGCAAAATTATCAATCAAATTGGTATAAATTGCTATTTAAAATGGTATAATTTGAAAAAGTATTTTTACTGAATACACTGTGGCACTCCTAGTCCTCCATATGCAGACACTTAAGTTAGACCTTAAAAATTGGGAATATGATATAGCCTCTTGTTGTGTTGTGCTGACTGTCTTCTACATATAGGTGGCACTGTTGTGTTTTAAATGTGCTGTATGTAAAAACAGCCCCTACACCAGGGGTCCCCAAACTTTTTTTTTGCGAGGGCCACATCATTTTCCCTTGCTTTAATGGGGGCCGGGTTGGTTTATGGCAAAAAATTACACGGGCAGGAGTGACTAGTATTATTGTTAAGATTTATTATGATTTTAATTGTATTTATTATGCCTCCTAATAGTTTATTATTTTGTGCACCGTACAAACAAATGATCATTACTTTTCAGTGCTATTCAATATCAAAACATTTACTTATGCATATTAATTATTGTGAAATGTGAGCTTGCTTCTGGGTGGTGAGATGTTCAATGTCAGGCTCCATTCCTGTCACAGCCACTCTCAAATACTGATGCAAATGTTCATCAGTGAGTCTTGATCTCTTCTGAGTTTTCATCAGTTTCATGAATGAAAAGGTTTGTTCACAGATATACGTGCTGCCAAAAAGTGTGGACATCTTCATTGCATGCCTTTTGATGTTTGGGTATGTCTCATTAGGGAGGGCAGCATAGAACTCAATGAGACCGTTGGGCTTAAATGCATCTTTCAGAACATCACAGTTCTGTAACTCAGCCAACTCAAACTGATAAGAAGGCAAGGTTTTGTCAATGTCGGCAGCGAAGGGGTTCTGGAAAAGATGGATTTCTTTAGCGTGGACATGTAGCTCACAGAATCGCACGTCAAACTCCGCCTTCAGCATTTCCAGCGCTTCCACTGACTTTTCAGCTGGGAATGGGGCCACTGGTTTCTCAGCTGAGAGACTTTGGGTAACGGGGAGATGAGTGAAGTCTTGCTTTTGCACTTATCCCACAAGCAGTGCTAGTTTCACCCCAAATGTTTTTATGTGGGAATATATGTCACATATTAGTTTTCCTTGCCTTGGAGCTGCAAGTTAAGGCCGTTCAACATTTCTGAAACATCTGTTAAAAAGGCGAGGTCCCATTTCCATTCTGCGTCGATCAGTTCTGGGACAGTTTTGCCCTTTGTCAGAAGAAAGGCTGGCTGTTGGTATGTCAATTTTTAATTAATTACGCTACGTTAATAAATAAGTAAATTTAAATTAAAAAAAGTACATTTTAGTTTGAAAGCCAACCTTTATTATAAAATACAGACATGATACAAATAAAACATATATTTAAAATTAAATTTTAAAATGACAAAATATGTCTCTGGCATTGTTCAGAGGGCCAGTCCAAATGTGGGGGCGGGCCGCATTCGGCCCGCGGGCCGTAGTTTGGGGACCCCTGCCCTACACAATATGGGCTAATAAATCATACTTCACTCTCTCGCCTCCACAAATAAATCAACGAGTTAGACAAAACAGCCCTGGTGTATTTAAAAACCCAACCTGTTTCAAAAATATAATCCCAATGGTTAATATGTGTGGTGAACTGCAATAATTTAGCATTGAATTTAATTCCATTCAAACCTGATGATAAGCTTTTAGCCACATTCATTCATTCATTGAGAGGACAGTATATAGATGGAAAAGTTGATATTCAGCACTTGTTTTCATGGCAAGGAGTGTTTAACGTTATGGTTTCACTTTATTTTTTATTATTTTCTATTTATTTTGAGGCTGTTATTTTGAGTGCATCAAAGAACACCTACGCACAAGAAAAAGATTAAGAGAAATCAGACAGGTCAGGCTCGCGCTATTCCTTTTGAAACTGGAGTGTTCTCAGAATACAGATGCAACTGAAATGAATGTGTATCTACTGAAGGGGAAGCACATAAAAGCTTCTCAAGGCTGAAGAAGCCCATTGAAGAGAACGTGCAACAGTAGAACACCACACAACACTATGTCCCCCCCCCCCCCAAAAAAAAAAACCCGCCTCTGGCCAAGTGTTTCTGAACAGAAAGACAAATATAGAATCTGCGGATTGTGGAGAAGCTCTTAAATTAATGTTGAAATGATACAATATGCAACCCGAAGGCATGGAGGAAAATCCATTTTTATAGAAAATTGCAGGAAGAGTATATTGTAGAATATCCCCACCAGTGGAAATGTAAATATTGCCTCACATACAATAAAGTTCTGTGATGTCAAAATCTGGATTTGTTGGAAATCTCGTATATGTATGTATATGTATATATATGTATTCGTTATATATGCCTTTTTGTGAACATAATAGCTATAGCTATAAATAGCTATAGAAGGACTGTGAGTGTTCAAGCTTTATCTATCTACAATCTTCAAAATAAAGGAGCTTAAAAGGTTTTTCAAGCGATGCCATAGAAGAACCATTATTGGTTCCACAAAGAACCATTCAGTCAAAGGTTCTTTAAAGAACCATCTCTTCCTGAATTTTCTATAATCCTTTTTTCACCACAAAGAACCTTTTGTGAAACAGAAAGGTTATCCAGATGTTAAAGGTTCTTTATGGAACCATTTAGACAAAAAGGTTCTTCTATGACGTCGTGAAGCACCTTTATTTTTAAGTATCTATCTATCTATCTATCTATCTATCTATCTATCTATCTATCTATCTATCTATCTATCTGTCAATATTCTATCAATAGTTTTATCATTCTATCAATAGTTTTATCATTCTATCAATAGTTTTATCATTGTCAATCTATCATTCTGTCTGTCTACAAACTCTTCTAGTTAAAAGGGGGTTGAACTTTGAACATTAATTCATTTTAATTCTACTTAACATTTAAATTCAAACTCCAGTTCTGTTTCCCGTTTGGTGTCTCTATTAATTTTAAACAAAGGAATTCATAAAGTTATCACAATTCATTTCTGAATGGCAATCAACATTTTCTAAATAGTCTAAACATTAGACCAGAAGCACATTGCATAATCCTTTTATCAATTATTATTTATAGTCTTTACTTTTTTGCCATTATTATTTTTTCTCCAAATTACATCGTCAGCAAAATAATTGTTGAAGTTGAACACAAAAATGGGTGTGAATATCACAATTTGTTAACAAATTAACATTTCAACATTCAGATTTTTTTTTATCTTGAAAATTTTCTTAACAGGTTTAAATATATTTTGAAATCCATATCTTCAATGTAGTCTCTCTGTTGTATATCAGAAAAATGAAAGAAAAGGCTTTAAGAATACATGCTTAAAGCAGTGCAGGCTTCTTTAGAAGAGCGCTGTAGTCATATCTGTCGACTCAAATGAGCTCATCTCAGTGATGGCAGAGTGTCAGAAGGCCGACTGAAGACGAGCCTCTCATGTACATACAGCTTATCTCTCTTGGACGAGAGAGATAAGCTGTACTTTGGCACAAAAATGTCACATAAAGACATTGAAACATCTCCGTCTGCCTTGAATATCATAACTCGCTCTCATCTGCCTCCATCTCCCCCTACACCATCCGTTTGGAGTTCATGTGGAAAGCGTCTGGAGATGTTTTTAAATGGGGGGACAGTAGCAGATGAGAGAAGAGGAAGTAGTTTATTGGATTTGACAGACGGAGAGTGGGATATGTCGTGCACTCCCTGTGGGTTTTCTTCTAAATCCTGTTTGAGTAATCATTTTACTCTGAAATAGTTTGTAAGGCATCCCCTTTGCCTCAGGAAATAAAGATGAATAGATCACTTTTGTTTGCTGCTGCTTCATCATGTCTCTTTATTTCTCGCTGATTTACTTTCTCTTGTGACAATTGCAAAAGGACATGCAACAATGTGACATGAAAAAAAGAAAGGTTCTGGGTGGCGGGAGAAAAGCTGGGATGTAAAAAATGATGGTTGTGATTTACCCAATTGCTTAGAGATCAGTGTGTATGTCTGCACCCATGTTTCCTTTCACCAGAGCCTGGCTTTTTGTTTTGGTGATTACATGCATCAAGGAACAAATGACAGAAACCTAACTATATCGAGACTTGATTACAGAGAGGATGACAGGCATGGTATGACACTGCTGTCTGTTGGGCTGAAATGAAGATGTTTCCAGGGTTTGACTGGCAGACTGAAGACCGCATGGTTTGCATCTTGAGTGTTAACATTATACTACAGCTGCTTCAGGCTTGATAGATGCATCAACTCCCACACATGCACATGTCTCGTCTGGTTGAGCAGGAGAGCAACTTCTCTCACCATTGTACATACTGTATGACCAGAGAACTGTAGGAGCTGGCTCTGCAGTTTTAGAAGGATAACATGGACATTTGATAGTCTTAAATATACTTCTGGCAGCTTGATAAGGTACACTTTCAGGGAAAAAAGTGCTAAAAGTACCTTAAGCTTGTCACCAGGGAAGTATCCTCAAAGATACAACTTTGTACCAAATCTGCCACTGAAGGGTACATACTGTAATATCTAATGCACAACCTTAAATGGATAGTTCAATTTTTCATTCTTCATTCTCATGTCATCTAAAACCTGTATTATTTTCTTTCTTCTTCTGTAGAAAGAATAGTGTTTGAAGTTTGAACATTTTTATAGTTAACCTTTTTTATTAAACATTTACAGTTTTGCTAACTATCTGATTGTTAAACTTCTTTCCTCCTGCATTTTTGCTTCATCAGAACATAGTTTAGAGGAAGTATCAGATTAGCCAAATATAATAACTTTAAAGCATACCTCAAAAATAATTTTCTTAATCAGTAATTTTTCGTTTTGTTTACCAGTAAAATATCTGAACATCCTTTAAAAAAAAGATACATTTACTTTGTAGAAATATATTTAATCTTTAATATTAAATAGCCACAGCCATATCACCCTGTAGCCCAAGAGTGGTTGCCCATTGAAGCTAAGCGGGTTTGAGCCTGGTCAGTACCTGGATGGGAGACCTCCTGGGAAAACTAGGTTACTGTTGGAAGAGGTTTTAGTGAGGCAAGCAGGGGGTGCTCAACCTGTGGTCTGTGTGGGTCCTTACACCCCAGTATAGTGATGGGGACACTATACTGTAAAAAAGCACCATCCTTCGGATGAGATGTTAAACCGAGGTCCCGACTCTCTACGATTATTAAAAATCCCGTGGGACTTCTCATAAAAAGTATAGGGGTGTAACCCCTGGCCAAATTCCCGCCACTGGCCCTTGTCAATCATGGCCTCCTAATAATCCCCATCCACTTGATTGGCTCTTTGACCCTCTCTCCTCTCCACCTGTAGCTGGTGTGTGGTAAATGCACTGGCGTCGTTTTCCTGTGGCAGCCGTCGCATCATCCAAGTGGATGCTGCACACTGGTGGTTGTTGAGAAGAGACCCCCCATATGATTGTAAAGTGCTCTGGGTGTACAACAATAGACAATAAAGCACTCCTGAAGTCTACGATCATCTCCATTCTTTTGAGTGTGTTATGCTCCAGATTGTTAAGACTGCACCAGACAGCCAGCTCCTTAACTTCCTGTCTGTTAGCAGACTCATCACCGAATTGTCAAATAAACTATAGAGGTCTTATGCTTTGTCACCAAGATTATTATAATGACAACACTAGTAAATGCATGTTATAGTTTGGATAAGAATGTTTCAAATGTATTTATATACAGAAGATATTGGCTACATTACTATATGTTATGAAGACCATAGCACAGTGTTTCACTTCATTGGATTAAAACCATGTCTATCAGAGCAATAGACATTAACATATGATGTTGCCATAATTTCATCAAATAGATATGACATTTTAATACCATCTCTATAGAGGGGAAAGTTTCATCTGTGGGTTGTCATTATGTATATACTCTGACTGTAAGCCACAGAGCAGCAGTTCAATAATGAAGTCTGCCGAGGAATGTCCTACTGCTGAGCGATAGAGCTGCTCCCGGAGACCGAGCAACGATCACACAGACAGCTTAGGTGAGATTCCCCATCTCCAGCTTAATTGAAATGCCAAAAAATAACTGTTCTACATGTGTGAGAATGACAGGTACAATTTTGCAGCCCCTAATTTTTCCTCTGTGCTTGTGGGAGCGATGCTCATTGGTGGTGGCTGAGTTAGGCCTCTCGCTATTCCCAACAGCCGATCCCTGGGCTGGGAGTTTGGGATCTATGGATGAAATAACCCCTCTGAATCAAGTCAAATAATTAGTATTCTTTTTCTGTGGTCTGGGAGTTACTTAAAGGAAATGTACTTTTGAGCTTAAAACACTGTGTTGGCTGTCAGCTTTTCAGCTTCAGATTTACATATGAAAAAGAGGACATAATCAGAAAGGTTGGCGTGCACTGCTGGGAAACGGTGTTAGATGTGTGGTGCAGGGTAGTTTTCAGAAAGGTTGAACCTGTCAAATCTTTAGATAAATTGTGAAGTTAATCTGCATGTTACTTGGAGTTTAGCACAAGGATTTTGTGTGAATCTATAGACTGTTTTTTTCCTTGCACCACTGTCTGATGGTTTTGTTCATTTATTTTTCTTTATATGGAATTAATACATGTAAAGTCCTGACCTTGGATGCTTATTCCAGATGTGTTCGAATCCACTTCACAATAAAATCCTAGTTTCTTTTGAGTATTTTAATAGATATCTCAAGGTTACATTGTTTTCTAAGTAATGCCAATATTTCACCTAGACATTCATTTCCCACCATCTGTCCAAACTTCTTTCCCAATGCACTTATACTTCATCAGAACAAAGTTTAGATAAAAGATCAGTCATTACAATTTATAACATAAGAATCTTACAGCATATACTGCAAAAATATTTTTTTAATCAGTATTACTATCATGTTTTCCAGTAAAATATCAAAACATTTATTTTGTGAGAAAGATTTTACAATGCATTGAATCTTTAATTCAATATTTATTTTCTGAAAACAAGTCTAATTATCATATGCAATTTTGCTTCTCAAGTAACTGTATTTTTCTAAGGATGGTAATATATTTTACTGAAAATCAAGGCATAAATCATTATTAATTATTACATTACGAAGGCTTTTTCATAATTAAATTATAATTGTAATTCCTTTTTATATTATTGATAAAATCATTATACAAATATTTAAAAATGATCTTCCACTGGGTTCAGTTTTCAGTTCAGTTTGATTTACTTTGTTTAAAAATTATGACACACGCACAAATATACACACATTGTATGCCAAGACCTCCTCAACAAAAGGTCATATTAAATCATAACTGGCCAACACCTTCCGCATTATAGTAGTTTGATATAAAACACAAGTTAAATTTAAAATGTTCCTGTGGCTCAGTGGTTAGAGCATTGCGTTAGCAGTGCAAAGGTCGTGGGTTCAATTCCCAGGGAACACACGTACTGACAAAAAATGTATAGCCTGAATGCACTGTAAGTTGCTTTGGATTAAACCGTCTGCTAAATGCATAAATGTAAAGTCTTTGATTTAATTAATCTGACTTGTGCAGGTAGTTTTTCAGCTACACAATTTACTTTATTCAGAATTACAAGAAATAAGATCCCATTGTCCAAATGAAATCATTCCATTTTATGCATAATAAACAAATATACAGTGGGTACGGAAAGTATTCAGACACCCTTAAATTTTTCACTCTTTGTTATATTGCAGTCATTTTCTAAAATCATTTAAGTTCATTTTTTTTCCTCATTAATGTACACACAGCACCCCATATTGACAGAAAAACACAGAATTGTTGGCATTTTTGCAGATTTATTAAAAAAGAAAAACTGAAATATCACATGGTCCTAAGTATTCAGACCCTTTGCTCAGTATTTAGTAGAAGCACCCTTTTGATTTAATACAGCCATGAGTCTTTTTGGGAAAGATGCAACAAGTTTTTCACACCTGGATTTGGGGATCCTCTCCAGTTCTGTCAGGTTGGATGGTAAACGTTGGTGGACAGCCATTTTTAGGTCTCTCCAGAGATGCTCAAAAGTAGTTTAAGTCAGGGCTCTGGCTGGGCCATTCAAGAACAGTCACGGAGTTGATGTGAAGCCACTCCTTCGTTATTTTAGCTGTGTGCTTAGGGTCATTGTCTTGTTGGAAGGTAAACCTTCGGCCCAGTCTGAGGTCCTGAGCACTCTGGAGAAGGTTTTCGTCCAGGATATCCCTGTACTTGGCCGCATTCATCTTTCCCTCGATTGCAACCAGTTGTCCTGTCCCTGCAGCTGAAAAACACCCCCACAGCATGATGCTGCCACCACCATGCTTCACTGTTGGGACTGTATTGGACAGGTGATGAGCAGTGCCTGGTTTTCTCCACACATACCGCTTAGAATTAAGGCCAAAAAGTTATATCTTGGTCTCATCAGACCAGAGAATCTTATTTGTCACCATCTTGGAGTCCTTCAGGTGTTTTTTAGCAAACTCCATGCGGGCTTTCATGTGTCTTGCACTGAGGAGAGGCTTCTGTCGGGCCACTCTGCCATAAAGCCCCGACTGGTGGAGGGCTGCAGTGATGGTTGACTTTCTACAACTTTCTCCCATCTCCCGAATGCTTCTCTGGAGCTCAGCCACAGTGATCTTTGGGTTCTTCTTTACCTCTCTCTCCCCCGATAGCTCAGTTTGGCCGGACGGCCAGCTCTAGGTAGGGTTCTGGTTGTCCCAAACGTCTTCCATTTAAGGATTATGGAGGCCACTGTGCTCTTAGGAACCTTAAGTGCAGCAGAATTTTTTTTGTAACCTTGGCCAGATCTGTGCCTTGCCACAATTCTGTCTCTGAGCTCTTCAGGCAGTTCCTTTGACCTCATGATTCTCATTTGCCCTGACATGCACTGTGAGCTGTAAGGTCTTATATAGACAGGTGTGTGGCTTTCCTAATCAAGTCCAATCAGTATAATCAAACACAGCTGGACTCAAATGAAGGTGTAGAACCATCTCAAGGATGATCAGAAGAAATGGACAGCACCTGAGTTAAATATATGAGTGTCACAGCAAAGGGTCTGAATACTTAGGACCATGTGATTATTTCAGTTTTTCTTTTTTAATAAAACTCTGTGTTTTTCTGTCAATATGGGGTGCTGTGTGTACATTAATGAGGAAAAAAATGAACTTAAATGATTTTAGCAAATGGCTGCAATATAACAAAGAGTGAAAAATGTAAGGGGGTCTGAATACTTTCCGTACCCACTGTATATAAAAAAAATCAGTTTAGCCAACAATGGCCCTATTTTTCAGTTTAAGGGGTAAATGTTTCCTAAAGTTCTAGCATTTTAATACCAATAGTCTTGTAACTTTATTCCATTTGACTGTATAACGTGGACATTTCAGACATGCAGTGATATATTGTTTATACGGAGGTAACAGTAAAAAAATTTATGAGGTGTAATTTAGGTTGGTATGGGAGAAAGAAAATTACACTCCTGTTAGAGAAAAAAAGAATTGTTGCTTTAATTTCCATTAGTATAGTTTATAATTTATGTTTGTACCCCTATAGAAACAATCCCCTGAGTTAATAACCAAAGCTGAGATGGAAATTGTAATATATTACAATACATTTATATTTCTGCCATATTACAATACATAATATATTACAATACATAGCCAAAAGAATATAGACACCTGAATACCATATACCCATATTTGTTTGTTTTTATATTTAATGTAAAAACCATGGCCATGAAGAAGAAAGTTGGTCCTCCATTTGCTGCTATAATAGCTTCCAGTTTCACTTGGCTTGGCATTTTACTTCTTTTCAGACACTAGAGAATCTCTAAAGTCTGGCATTCATGTTCATTGATGGGGTCTGGTTCACAGTCACTGCTCCAATTCATCCTAAAGATGTTAAGTGAGGTTTAGATGTGGTCTTCCACACCAAACCCAGTAAACCATTTCTTTATGACCCCTGCTTTGTGTGCAGAAAAATATAAAAGGTCCCCATTCTACTATAAATGTTCAGCTGCATGGCTGTATGTCTGATATTTTTTGCACCTATTAGAGCTAAAAAGTGGCAAACCCATTAATTAGAAGGGGTGTCCACATACTTTTGGACTTGATGTGTATCTCAGATCTTCTAAAAACTGGTTTCTTTTGAATAATGTGATAGTGTGTGTGTGAGGCACGCGCGCACAGCCAAGTCCGTGAATTGCAGCAGTGTCTTGCCATGGCCCATTCACTTCAGGAACTCACGGTTGTCTGCCAAGTGTCTCTCTCTGGAGCACCATTACCCTTTACATATGACCCTGCTAAATATCTTCACCTCACTGCACATATCTTTCACAAAATACATTACACTTCAAAGGGATGCACACACAAACATGCACCCAGTTGCTTGTAAGTGTATTCGCATGCACCTGAGAGGATCTGAGTAATCCCATGCCACAGTACCAAATAGCCATTTGATGAGAAAATGTCTGGAGGAAGAAGGAATGTAGGTATATTTGGCTGCTTGTGAAGTGTGCACCTTTGTGTGTTTGAGAGAGAAGCCACAGGGCCAATAGGGCTTGTTTAAATGTCTTTTAGCACAGTGGACAGTGGCAAAGTGAGGTTAGAATTCAGCCTTTCTGCAGATTTGTGCTCCTGGACAGAAAAAGTGCCTTGACAGCTTAAAAGACCCTTGATACACAAGCTGTGAAAAATGTGCTAGGCTGGTATACAGCATCTAGTAATGTGTGCTGTCTAGTATGAGCACTCACCATAACATAACACCTTTCCCATTGCAGTAAGTTTAATCCTAAAGCTGCAATCAAATATGAATGATAGTGGTATCATTTTTAGGACTGAAGCATTTAGAACAGATTAGTAAAACCGTTTAGAGCTATAACCAGTTAGGTCTGAAATTGCAGCATTGTAACTGTTAAAGGGAACATTCTGTCATCATTTACTCACCCTCAAGTATTTCCAAACCTGTATGAATTTATTTGTTCTGCCGAACACAAAGGAAGATATTTTGAAGAAAGTTTGTAACCAGGTTGCTTTGGGGCAACATTGACTTTCATAGTAGGAAAAAAAATATACTATGGGAGTCAATGGTGCCCCAGAACTGCTCTGTTTCCCACATTCTTCAGAATATCTTCCTTTGTGTTTAGCAGAACAATGACATTCATACAGGTTTGGAAATACTTGTCTTCTTTGCTTAAACAGTCAAATACACACAAGTTTATGTTAAAAACACAAATGAGCTACAAAAACAGTAGATTATGTCTGTGAAGGTAAACAGCTGGGAAAGAAATTGCATGTTTATATTAGATCTGTGTGACAGCAGCCTCTGAGGCTGGGTCTCTAAATAGTGTTCTGTGCTCGTCATTGCAGCCAAAAACAGAACAGTTAGCATGCTTTGCTTGAACTTTGCCATGGTGTTAGAACTGGTACACCGTTGTTGCTTGCAAAAACAGAAAAGCTGTGCTGCAGTTGGAAACGTGCAGATTAAAGGGCAGTAATATTATAATAAGATCCCCTTTCTATATCATGAGGGGAGCAAAATATTAGCTGCTCGTTTTTTTCACAAGCTCAAAGAGAAGGTCTTAGCAAAAAACATTTACTGGGTTGTTATTTTTCATGTTTTCTAGGTTGGTAGATTATAGCACTTAAACACGGAAAAAAGTCAGATTTTCATGATATGTCACCTTTAATATTTTTGTGGAAATCATGGTGCAATTCTTTTCTGGATCCTTTGATGAACAGAAAGTTTGTATTAGTATTATTATTAATAGTAGTAATAGTAGTAATGTTGTAAAAATATATAAACCACTTTGCAGACTGTAGAGTTTTTATTCATTCTTACCATTAATAAGATAAAAAAACTCTTATATTTGATGGCTGGAAAGTTTCTCTTCATTTGTATTCTTTAAATCCTAATGAAGACTTGGTGTGCCAAAACACATTGATTTAATTTAAATATAATTCCCCAGCAAAAATACGTTTCTTACCATTTCCATTCACCTTGTTTGTTAGTAAGGTTGCACCTGACTTGTTATCGGTCCTGTTTCACATTGCCCTGTGCATACTGCAAATAACTCTGCCGGGCCTTGCTCTCGCTCTCTATCCCCAAACCCTGTCTGTTTGAGTCATTTCAGCCCACCCAACCCATTACCGATCAACATTCAGCTTGAAACAACTGCACTTCATCTCAGCAAGCATCAAACATTCTCTATCAACTACCTAAAATCCATTCTGCTCAGCCACCTCTTGTAGACCCTCTTTCATCAACATCCTGCCTGACAGCCACATCTTATGAACACCAGTTAGCTCTCATCGCCCTCCCCAAATGGCCTATCTAACAGCGTCTCAGCTGTTAGATCCTCCAAACAGGGCAACTACATTCTCATATCACATCTCTCCACACACCCACACATGCACGCAGTCTGTGTAATGGGCTGGAGGAAACATACTGGGAACACTATCAGTGTGTTTGGAGACAAAAGAGATGACAGCTCTGATAGAAAGAGAGACAGAGAGGGACATGATGATGATGCAGAGCGAGGAAAAACAATACGCAGAGCCAGAAAACAGCATCGAAAATTCAATTTAAGAGAGGTGACGTGGTGTAGTGTGGAGATGGATAGCTACAAAGTGGTTGGGAGGAACGATATGAAAATGATAAAAACAATTTCACAAAAGGGAGAGGGAGAAACGGCATGAGTCCAGGGCTAAGCAGCATGCCAGCAGTGAGGTGTTTTTCAGATTGATTACCATGGGACACGCGAGGCTCACTCGCACACTGTGAAATGGCTGATTGGGTGTAATTGGAAGGGATTCAGGGTTAATAAAAAAACTAGCTTCAAATTATGCGAAACTCCTCGCTGCGTCCTTCCCAGAACATTTTACCTGGAAAAAGGGACTTGCCACAGAGCGCTTTCATACTGTAAGCCGAGCTAATCAGTCTCGTGAAGCTTCACGAGTCATGAGTGTATAAAGTACCAGACAAGTCTCACTTTCCGTTCTACTTCAACCTGAGTGCTCTCACAAAAATGTTTGCTCTATTCACATCATGTCAGTCCAAAACTGCTTCAGCTTTGTTTTTTCAGATAAAGCTTTGTTTTTTGGCCAGAGTGCTAATTAGAACGGCACTTCAGCCTAAGTATGCATTAGATTAATAATCATTTACATATATTTTTATGAGTAATTAAATATGCAAGCAAATTCTCTGTATCAGGAGCATTAATTAAGATGCTCTGCATACTAGAAAAACAACGTTTAATAAGAGAGGTTGGGACGAAAGTGCATCTGCAACCAAATAAAGATCCAAGGAGAGGGAGAGTACATCTTCTGTGAGGGGCGATTGATTTCAGGTCTTTATTGGAACTGGAGCGGATACTAAATCACTGCTAATTAATATGCTAAAACTTTCCTCTAGCACTTATCTCTCACCACAGCAGCTTGGGCTTAATTATTTAATTACTGAAAGGAAAACCCGCTCTGATGGGCATAGTCGAAAACAAGATGAAATAACCTTTAAAGCAGTGCAACGTATTTTAACACACATATATCTCCTCTCTTACTGATAATATTTTTAAGAGTTTCTGACTGCATTTGTGTTTGTTTGTGTGTTGGAACTGTAAGAAAAATCTTTATAGGTTCGTTGAAGGTGCAACATTGCAACATTAATTGGCAGTTGACCTTAACAACTCTACAAAAGACAAAGATGATTTTATTAACCAGATAACAGTGTATGTTTCATTTATAATACAAGGCATCTACATTATTTACTTTCATTTTACTTATTTCCTCTATGCTATTCAGGAAAAAAATGAGTTTTTTATAAAAATAAATATTAATATTAATATTAACACATTTAATTACAAAATTCCATAAAACATTTTGTATTCAGGTCCTGCAGGTTAATGTGCATGGACAACTCTGTTGTAACAAATGACTGTCAGGAACTATTCAGAAATCCTGTTTGAAAATAGATATTATTTTTGCAATTCAGGTGATGTCATTGTAAATTTCACTTTTACTGCTTTCCTGGACTAAAGATTGTGTTCAGATGTTGGATGTTATTACCTAAAATTATGATGCAATATGTTGGAATACTATTGGTTTTGAGGTAATATTTAGGTTTTCAACAGTTCTTGCTCTTTATCGAGACCTGACATTCATGTTTATGCAGTTGCTTCATGCGTATGCTAAACATTTAATATGAACACCCATGTTCAACAGGGTTTAAAGGATCTGAAAGGAGGACCAACCTTCAGGGCACCTTTTAAAAGTGCTTTTCATATTGCTCTAGCGCCATGCCAATCGCCTTATCTAACTGCAGCAGTAGCTAGAGAAAGCAAAATCTCCAACTCATCTTTCAAGCATCTTATCACCTCAGAACATCAGGCCTCTTTTCTCAGCCCATATCCGAAAAAGTCCAAATAAATAAATAATGCAAACCCTGAGCATGTCTGTTTGTCTGTCAATGTCATTTGCACTTCAAAGTGTGAGGAATGAAACCAGAGTGCGGGCGTCTTGTTGTCAAACATGTTTGGGCGAATCGTTTGTTTGCCCCGCGGTTGTCTCTCTTTGGTTTGCATGTGGCTGTGGTTAAACCTGTAGCATTGATGCCGGCTTATCTCTGCCACTCAGAGACTCCCCTCTCTCTCTCTCTCTCTCTCTCTCGCTCTCTCTTTCTCTCTAGAGATTGCCCTAGAGGAGGATGTGGAAGGCACACATGAAACTGACAGGATGTACGTCTCAAAGAAGGATGAAAAAAGAATAAAAGTAACATCCTAGAAATATTGGAAAACAAACGTGTTGGAGGCCAAGAAAGGGCACTGAGATCTCGTCTGTGATAGTAGTGTGTGTAATAAGTCTGAGGTTTATGTACTTCCAGGACTTAATGAGCACAAAATACTGAGACCGTGTGCAGATAAAAAAGAAAAGAAAAGTACACCTAATTATGTTAGTCTTTACTCAATTTCATGTCATTTCAATGTCATATGACTGTATTTTTCTTTGGAACACTTTTTGAAGAATGTCCTGGTTGCTCTTTCCCATGAGGATTTCACATCCTTTTTGAAGCTTGAAAGCTCTGGAACACATTCATTGTAATTACATGAAAAAATATTCTAATTACATGAAAACTTGGCCCTATGGGAAAATGTAAAGTGTTAGTTAACACAAAAATGAAAATTCTGTCATTAATAACATATTAATATCGTTTAAAACAAAAATGTGTAAGACCTTCGTTCATCTTCGGAACACAAATTAAGATATTTTGGATGAAATCAGAGAGCTTTCTGACCCTCAATTGACTGCAGTGCAACTGATATGTTCAAGGCCCAGAAATAATATTCCATGTGACATCAATGGTTCAACCTTAATTTTACGAAGCTCCGAGAATACTTGTGTGTGCAAAGAAAACAAAAATAAAGACTATAAAGAGAATTTCTTCTCTTCCTTGTCAGTTTTTCATTCCTTACTACCTTTCTGAGCCTTGAGCATGTCTTGCATTGCTGTCTATGGAGGAAAGCCCCTGGATTTCATAACATGAAATAGTTATGAATTGCCATAAGATTTTGTTGGAAAACAGAGACTGGTACAATTCTTTAAAATCTCTTCATTTGTTTTGCACTGAAAAACAAAATGCTACGTGTTTCGAATGATATGAGAGGGCTCATCAATACTAACATGTTCATTTTTGGATTTAAAGGGATAGATCATTCAAAAAAATTTATTCCGTTATTATTTATTCACCCTTTTGCAGAACAAACACACAAAAAATATTTTGAACATTTTGATTTCTGAATATTCTCAACCATCCTTTGATTATCCACATTCTGTCGTTGTTTGACATTAATAATGTGTGTTCTGTCACTTTACATCACATCCTGGCTCCATTTTTGCTTCATCTACCATTATATCCTCATTTTCCTCTCCTCTCCATCTTCCCTCGGTTTGTGCCATGTTGCCTCAATCCCAGTTGGTGCTGGCAATGCCTGACATTCCCTATTGAAACACATCCAACTCAATTGGCAAACTCCTTCACTCTTCTACCAGCTCTACGCTTTCCTTTTCTTGGTCTGTCTCTTATTGTCTCCTGCTACATTAGCATGGAAATAAACATCAACACATTTACAAGATTTGTAACAATACAGGTCAGAACAAGTAACTGCTTTGATGATAATAAATGTATTAATGTGTTTAACTGTTGCATATTAGTGGACTGCTGCACATCCTCACTACATTTAGAGTGCTATAATCCCAGGTCAGTTCACAAGGTGTTTCTCTGGCCTCAGACCTCTTCTTTGTGTTATATAGGGTATAATATGAGAAGCAGTGATGGGGGAAGAAGGAAGATGGCTTAGAGAAAGAGATGAACAGGATAGCTTGCTGTCCATTATTCTGGCCTTTATGTCCTAAAAGATGAATCTCATTATTTCAAGGCTGTGCCTAATAATCACTAATCCTGCATGCAGTAAGAGACACACAGAAACACTGACGGATTCTCTCCCTCTTGTTTACAGTCAGAAGAGGCTTGGATTAGTATGAGATAAATTAGTTTATTCTTGTTTTTGAGAAGATAATAAAGAACAAATGTGTATGTTGTTGGCATATACTCTCTTAAAATGACATTGAATAACCATTTTTGGTTTCCCAAAGAACCAGTGAACAGTTCTTAAATTAATCATTGTTGTCTTCATGTGAAGAACATTTTAATAATCTAAAGAACCTACTGTATATAGAACCTTTTACAAAATAAAAAGGTTATATGGGTGTTAAAGATGCTTTATGGAACCATAGATACCAATAAAGAACCTTTATTTTTTAAGAGTGTACAGTCGAAAACTAGTTTTATTACACTTTAAGGATTTGTATTAAACCTTTATGGGATAAAAGCCATTGGTTAATTCCTTAAAATGTCCATTTAAACAGACCCTGAAGGGGGAAAGTCTGTTAATAATTTCATTTTTTACTAAATGAACAGTCTTATCGACCTTCAACTCAATGGAGGGACCAAACTTGAGTTACTGTAATTGAACTAAAGGAGAAATACAATAAATTTTCACCACAATGTCACTAGGTCGGTGTTGTTTTAATTAAATGAATCAAGAAATCCATAATGTCTCTTTTCAGAAGAATAAAAAAGAAAATGAAAGGAAAGTGCAATATGAGAGGAAAAGAAAGAGATGGCTCATTTGATCAATATCTCCCTGCCTCGCATTCAATCAGCGGGGATAAAAAGCAATTCTCCATATCACCCAAAATAATGCATCTCCATTACTCCGCACGAACTCCCATCATATCTGACCCTTCATTCTATCCACACCTCAGATACTCGCTTTTCCTCCCATCTCTTTAATCTGTGCAGAGATACTGAAGAGGAGGGGTAGAGTTGATGGTTGATTGAGTCATGATAAATCCATCATCCCAAAATAACCCACATGCTTTTGGCACTTGTCATTTCATTTATCTGCCCTCAGAGCTGTTTGAGTGGATATCTGTTTGATAACATTGCTTCAGAGTTACAAGAATTCTGACGGTAAAATATGAAGGAAAGGATGTGCATCCGAACATGTGCATGGTGATACAGTAGTACATGTCTCTCTTATTCTTTCCCAAAAGGAAGTTCCAGCAGTTGTCCATCACTCAAATGCATAATCAAGAACCCAACTGCAATAACAGCATGACACGTACAGTATTCCCTGCAGAGCGTGCCTCTGTCAAGAAACTCCCATGATTCGCGTATACTCTCACATACTGAATTATGTTTCAGAGACTTGCAGAAAATAACTGCAGGGTATGAGAGCACTGGGGAAGGGTTTCCTTATTTCTGCTTGTTTATAATTCATTCCATCCCAACATACATTTGTAGAATTATCTGTTTTTCTTGCTTTTAGAGCCATTTTGATATGCATTAAAATTAGAACTTGGCACACTGCTAGTGTTAGAGGGCAACAGGACATGTAGATTAAAAGATGGCTATACTTGCATATAATGGCAGCTTTACCAAATGAATAATAATCCGGAAGTAACGTTCTATAAATACGGACCTAAGACTAAGAAGTAAAAATGTAATGGGTGCTGGGGAGTAGCTATCAAAAGTAGCTCTTGTGACGCTTGGATCCGCTGCTTCTACAACAGTGTAGCTTTTCCAGTAACAAGCTGCTTTTCTGAGTGTTTACTGTTACGTTGTAATGTACATGTATCTTCACTTATAGAGCTGAAGTGACTAAAACAAGTCTGTGCTCTTTCTCTTATATGTATCGCTGCCAATACTTGAGATTCTTTCTACTGAATCAGTTCATCCTAAACAGTTCTGTTTCACAGTATGTAGCGCTGACAAGATTCATTATAGTGAATCAGTTCTTCATTGTCTTTGTCTAAAACAGATCTCTTGCTTATTTTGTAGCATCGGAAATATTCTGGTGAAACATTTTGGTGAAACATTTTAGTGAAACAATGATCTTTTTTATGACAGCTACTTTAATTCATCACAATTTAAAATAATTATAGCTACAAATTAGTGAGTGTTAGTTATTCTATTCTAGTAAGTCTAATATACGTATATTAGACAGAATAGAATAACACTCACTAATTTGTAGCTGTAATTATTTCAAATACATTATACACTATTAAAAATAAAGGTTCCAAAAGGTTTTTGCTGTGATGCCATAGAAGAACCATTTTTGGTTCCCAAAAGAACCTTTCAGTGAACAGTTCCCAAAAGAACCATTTTGAAGAACATGTAAAAAATCTACTAAAAACTAAAACTAACTTTTTCTACTAAAAACAACCTTTTCTGCATTTGAAAGGCTCCATGGATGTTCAAGGTTCTTCATCAAACCATTGATGTCAATAAAGAACCATATATATATATATATATATATGTTTAATCTTCAAAGCATCCCCGACACTGCATTTAAGCAATATAGTTATGCTTAAGTTATATTTTCATAAACGGATTAAAAGCAATCTCAACACCAATCAACCAGCGTGATATGATATAAGTAATACTCTGTTTCAATTTCAACTTCAAGTGATTAATCTTGTATGGGTACAAAAGGCGCTAGTCTAGCATAGCCTCTAGAAATCACATTTATCACTCACTGACAGATGAGGCTCTGAGATGCTGCAGAACAGCATTTTGTTTTCTCACTGGTTCTTTTTCATTTGTCATGTTTATCTCTGGATATTACAAGAAACAAAGCTGTAAGTATATCAGACCACCTTAGAAGCTTGTATCTAGATGAAGTATGTGATTTCA
The DNA here is from genome assembly GCA_027564155.1 of Gymnocypris eckloni scoliostomus. Classification (NCBI taxonomy): domain Eukaryota; kingdom Metazoa; phylum Chordata; class Actinopteri; order Cypriniformes; family Cyprinidae; genus Gymnocypris; species Gymnocypris eckloni. The sequence goes on from CM050412.1 coordinate 28,649,922, forward strand.
TACTTTAGCGAAACCTAAACCAAAACATAGCATTGTTTGCTTGACAGTGTTGATTAAAATAGTAACTCAGTGCAATTGTGCTATACAGACAGTGGTGCTATTTCTTTTTGACAATAACGACTGAACTGAAATAGTTCATGTTCAGATGCATTTTACCCCTTAACAACTGCTCTAAAACAATTACCCTGCCCATGATACAGATGATGGCTCCCCCACTCCCGCTAGCACACCATGATTATGAACAAGAGAGGTGCGACAAACCCTTTTAATTAGATTCCCAACCGCAATCCTCCAACGCTTAGCAGAAGACAGGAAAACAGAGTATTATCTGACAGGTGTCTGGAGGCAGATGGAGAAATCCAGTCTTCCCTTTAGAGAAGCAGTGAGATGTGGCACATTTCCCCTCTCTTCACACCCTATTACCCCTCTATCCCATCTCAATCTCCCTGATGAGTATGGAGAGGGATCCAGGACAGAATGAGACTGGATACGGGTAGTCCTGGTGGTACACGAGCACAAAGGCAAAACCGCAGAATGCTGAGAAGGTTTTAACTCAACAGGCACGAGACAGGCCAAAACATATACCTCCCATCCACATCTCGGAGAAATGCCCCATTTGGAATTCAATATAAACTCACATAACACTCACATCTATACTTATTAATAAAACATATGGATATATTCAGTTGGGTCCGACCTGTCGGAGAAAGTTTTTAAGGCACTTTGTCTGGGGGGTTGATAGGCTGTGCATGAGGGGGTTCCTGACATCTGGTGCTTGGGTATGTGAGCAATCACTATAATACACTCACTCCATTACCTTGCCACAGTGGACAAACAGGTAATGGGTTTCTTAAAGGTAAACCCTCCTTCTTTACCCCTTACCTGCAAAACTAAATCGAAAACAGTTAGTGGCTCTGACATTGGTAATTCAGATTCAGCCAATGTGTACTTTTCAGAAGGGCCATCCTTAGAATAATAATAAAGGTTTTTGTTCATTTGTTCTTCAAAGCAAATCGTATGCAATATTGCTTCTCCAGTGAATTTTTAAGTTCAGACATTTTACTTGAAATAAAGAAAACTAATTAACTTATTAAACAAATGATTACAAAATATGCATTTCTGAAAATGAGCCTTTCTGTGAAAGCACTTTCTCACTTTATCTCCTTGTTTCTGTCATTTGTTGTTAAATGTTTAAATATCAGACCATTTCTCAGTGTCTTTTCTTTTGGTCCCAGAATCTCTTGGATTTTTCTGTAACTCAAAGGCTTTCAAGAGAATATCAAAAGTAGGAACACAAGGACATTATATCTTTGTTCATATGCACATTTTCTTCTATGTGCCAGCAAAGAATTCATTCATTCTCATCCCGTCTGGCTAGATATTCTGTCTTTTTATATTATTTCACAGAATGTCTTTATTATAAAGAAATTAAATCACTGATAGCTCCTATAAAGTCATATTTCTTACATTTATGCAGAAACGCTCTACATTGATAGCAGAATTAATATTTCAATTAAAATGCAAAGTAGCGATTACCATCTCTTTATATGTATTTAGCATAAAACAGGTTTTGTTTTACTTGCAAAAATAGGATTATGCATGTTTTGTAGTTACACGGCTAAGTTCTTCCAGGCTTCATCTCTAATTAGCAACTAAAATGAATTACTCTTACAATTTAAATGAGTTCCCTAAAAGTAGAACGGTGCAGAATCTTCACACAGTAATGAGCATAACGGAGGAAATAAGAGTGTCAAACAATAAAATGTCTGCCGTTGTAACAATTAACCACAAAGGGAAATTCAAAACTCAAGATTCTACAAGCTATAAAAAGATTTATTAACATTTGGCATGATAAACAGAAAAATAAGAAGAACTGCGTAGCAGGGAACCACAGATATAGAGGTGCAGCGTGCACATTTTACTTTCTATTTATATGAATCCTGATTAACATCGAGTAATGGAACATTATTTTGGATAGAATCATGTGATGTGGGTCTAAGTTATTTTGCAGTCAAGTCACAAGCCTTAACCTTCAAGACTTATTAATACAGTATAAATAATTCATCTTTTAAACTTTATAAAGTGCTTTGGTCCACAAACATTTTGTTTCTCAAAGGTCAACCAAGTATGAGATAAAGTACAGTGGTTTCCAGGATTGGATGTTGTACAGTGACACTGGAAAGCCTGCACTAAGGCTGACTACAGCCAAACGGGAACAAACAAAAACAAAAATTTTAGCTTTGAAGTGGAAAATTATTATTTATAACAGCATGTGTGAGGTTTATGATTGACAGAGACAGGGTGCTATTCTCTGATCATCATTGGCAAGTGCTTCTTTAAACCTTGTACTGAGTGTGTAGTAATTTTAACAGCTATGTGAGGTGTGCTTCTGGTCAAAGGAAACATATTTAAATGATTTTCTTACTAATAGCATATCTGAGTTCAGTCAATGTTGATATTTTACGCTCTTGTTGTAAGAGCTAGATATGCACAAATTCTAAATTAAATTAAAAATTGTGCACAGATACATTAGCATTGCAAAACCCAGCAATATTTTTTAACAATGAAAGCATGCAGGTGGAAGCTTTTTACACTATAACTGTAAACAGGTCTCTGCTTGATATCAGGGAAAACAAACAATTGAATGCATATTGACAACAAAAGGTCACATCTTATTTCAAGTCCATTGCATTGTTTCATTTGCAGCATAACACTTACTTTGATATTGCTATCAGTTTGCCAGAACTCCATTAATCTTCTTGTGTTGCACTGCAAATTTAAGATTTCAAGCTTGACATCAAAGAGATATGAGTCATTTGACAAATAGTATTTCTCTTTTGTAGTCCGCTATCCTATATGGGCTTCCTGAAGCGTTTTACTTACCTTTACTCTTTTATTTATTTATTTATTTATTTTTATTCAACAAATTGTCCTTGAAAGGAAGTACTTAATATTCAGATGCTGATCATTAACTTTAGATTCAGTTACAAAAATGTGCAGTAACAGTAACAGTAGCAGAACAAAGATCCAGGGGGGGAGTTGGATCCACATCTAGGGGGTGGAGATTGGTAGGTTTAGGGTTTGGGATGGGTGGGCGTAGGGATCATGGGGTGGAGATTGGTAGGTTTAGGGGTGGGGATAGGTGGGTTTAGGGATCAAGGGGTGGAGATGGGTAGGTTTAGGTCTATGTACAGTGGGAGGAGTTGGATCTTGATCCAACTGCGCCCCCTGGATTTTGTGTTCCGCTGTGAGGACTGTCTCAAAATGTGCACATGGTTGGTGTGATTTTGTTAATTCCTAACATTAAATAAACATGAAAATGTAAAAATACTTAAAAATAATATATTTTATATTTAGCCTACATTAGAAGGTGTTAACCTCTTCGTATAAAATATAATCAAGAAATCTAGTATCTTGGAAACAGCGGCATCTGCTGACGACAGGAGAAACAGCAGGCACTGAGATTCTGAAAAAGTCAGTTCTTTGTGGTACATTTACATTTATGCATTTAGCAGACGCTTTTATCCAAAGCGACTTACAATTACATTCAGGTTATACATTTTCATTAGTAAGTGTGTTCCCTGGGAATCGAACCCACAACCTTTTGCGCTGCTGACGCAATGCTCTACCACTGAGCCACACAGGAACACACTTGTTCAGGTGGTACTTGTTCAGATAAGAGGTGCTCAAGGAAAAAAATCTGACAGTGTTGTTATTCATTTACACTTGGATAGACAGATGAATTAACAGATAGAGGAGCAATTCCAGCTCAAAAAAACAGATGTATCAAACAATGGTGGAAGTCATGGCCTAATGGTAAGAGAGTCGGACTCGTAATTGAAAGGTCGCGAGTTCGAGTCTCGAGCTGGCAGGAATTGTCTGTGGGGGGAGTGAATATCCAGCACTCTCTCCACCTTCAATACCACGACTGAGGTGCCCTTGAGCAAGGCACCGAACCCCAACTGCTCCCCGACAGAAATGGCTGCCCACTGCTCCGGGTGTGTGTTCACGGTGTGTGTGCATTACCGCGGGAAGTAGGGGTTCTGAGGGTGCTGCAGCACCCCCTGGCGTGTAGCCCAATAAACAATGAGGGTGCTGGGGCTGCGGTGTTATGAAAAGGAGCCTAAGCCTACAATGACAATAAGCATCAGTAAAACATGAATTAAGTTGAATCAATAGATTGTGAAAGTCGTTTAAACTTAAACTGACTTAGGAAGTCGTTTGTTGCCATGACTTTTTGATCATATTATTACATGCACCATACCCAAATCAAGAATGAATGACCTTTTCTACAGCCATTGCAAAGATACAGCAGAGAAAGCTCGATAGGCGTCTATTTACCTCAGCAGCAACCAGTCTTGCATTCTCACATCTGCAGCGCTTATTTTGATCTTTAACGTTAGATCTTTCCTATAATTGGAACAAAATTAATGCTTAAGGTTGATTCAGTATTAGGCTACTCTTAATGAAAAAGAAAATCCCACACACAACATTAGTACAATTAGCTTATATTAAACATAAAACTTTCATTAACTGACTGAATAACACATACCCACATTAAATAAATAAAAGGTTTTTGGATTTTCCCCTTACTTCAAACGTATGCTTAATTTGTCATAGTTTTGGGTTCATTATTAGCCTATTAATTAAAACACATCAGCCTTAAAATAGTACAATGGCAAGTTTGCATAGGCCTATATTATAATTTTGACTTTTATTAACAAAATGAATAAGAGCCTACTTGCTTATACAACATAAGGTATTTTCGCTCTTTAAAACAAATGCATTGTAGTTTATTGTTTTATTTATTATAATTTTTTATTATGAAAACAGCAACAATAAAGACAAACTCGCTTATACTAACGAATAAATGAAACTTAAACTTTTATTAAACTTTTATTAACAAAAGTTGCGCTTTTGGATCATAGTGTCTCGCATCACTCTTGTGTGAAAAATAAAAGTGATCAAATTGCAGTAATAGTAGTCAAGCGATCAGCAGAGGCATTGGCAGTGCTTGGTGAGGTATGCATAATTATGTGCATGATAGCTTGTCACAAACACTGTTTTATTTCTCAGCCCTCCCTGCTCAAAATACGTTCCTGCAGCTATGTGTGTGTGTATTCACTGCTGTGTGTGTGAGCACCTTGGATGGGTGAAATGCAGAGCACAAATTCCGAGTATGGGTCACCATACTTGGTCGTATGTCACGTCACTTTGTATTTTGTATTATTAAACGCAACAAATTCCACGATGCATCCAATACAAAACAAAATAAAATGGCACAGCACTTGTGTAAAATACAAATGCATCTGCATTACAATTTAATGCAGAATGTGAATGCATTAGCTTGTAATGCCACTGTGTCCTGGAATGAGAACAACTGTCAACGCAGTGCCATGTTATCACTCCTCATGGGGTTTCTGTCAAGATTAATATGTGGCCAATGACTGTGGGGAGAGGAGGAGGAGACAGGGCTGTATTGCCTGATAGAAACAGGCAGGAAGGATCACCAGTGGTGCTTCTTACAGTATAATGGTAGAATAAGCAGGTGGCTAAAGTTGCTCCAAGTTTATTATAGTGCTCGTTATAGAGGATGTGCAGACTTGTTCATTATGGACTCCATTGTTTCCAACATCCTCTCTGCCTCCGCCTCCAGTGGATTCTGGGTAAAGCCAACGGAGTACAACCTTGCTGATCAATTTAGTTCAGGCATTCTTAGATACCTGGAATTGCCTCATCTTATATTGCAAGAAAAACAAACTCGACACATGGTGAAATACCCAAGTCATTTCAGAACCTACAGCTTCTTTTTCTGTTGAGTGTGGAGTTCAGAAATATAACAATGTGGATAAAAGCAGGGAACACATTTACTGATAAAATGGATGTTCTGCATGTACTGTAAGTTGGTTTTGAGTGGCTGTCAAATGAATAAACGTAAGGGAAATAGCAGACCGTGTCTACTATAAGCTTTGGAAAGGCATCTGTTTAGTGTAAAATGAGAATGATGAGGTGAGGACTCAATTACCTGCCAATGAGTTAAACAGATGAGGTCAAAGACACGGCAATCAATGAGCCAACACTGAGATCAGTGACAAGGTCATCTCTGAGATAACTCATGAAGTCATTATTGAGAGTCTCACAGGGCTAAATACATGAGGATGTTCTTTAACAGAGCTTTCTGATTACATAAATGTAGTTTTATATAAATTTGATCCGCATAAATGTTAAAAGACTAGTTATATAAAAGCTGACTTATGTGACAGCTAAACCTTTACATTTATTGAACCATAAAATGTCAGAATATGTAAGAATGTTTTTCATTTAAAAACGATTTGACACTGAGATGAATCTTGGAACATATTAAAAGAGAGTAATATCACTTGAATTTGTTTGCATCCATTTAAGTAAGCAAACATTTGTACTAAAATATATTTTATATAAAGTTTCTGTTTAAAGGAATAGTTCACCTAGTGAAAATTGCGTGTTTGTAAGAAACAAATCCATCATCAAGGCATTTTAACTATAGTGAAAATTTCCTCCAGTGAAAAACTTTATCCCCGTTGTCCTCTCTCACCAAAATCCACTGTTTTGGACTTTTTTCGTTTATAAGCGGTGCTTCATCTGTGCATATTGCTCTTTTGATTCAGACAAGATGACTTTTTCACTGGAGAAAGCAATTATGGATCGAGGATTCGTGTTTTAGCTGGAAGCAATGGCTTGTTAAAAATGACTTGATGAACTTGTTTATTACAAACACGCTGGACATTGCTTCAAAGGACATTAACTGATGAACTGGAGCTGTGTGGATTACTTGTGTATTATTAAGATGCTTTTATCAGCTGTTTGGACTCTTTAATTCTGACGGTACCCATTCACTGCAGATTATCCATTGGTGAGCAAGTAATGTAATGCTACATTTCTCCAAATCTGTTCCAGTCATCTAGATCCTGCATGGCCTGAGGCTGAGTAAATTTTCAGCATATTTTCAATGTTGGGTTAACTATTCCTTTAATTAAGCTTGCCGTTGAAGATAACAACTCATGCCAACATTTTGAAGACAACCTATAAGTTATACAGCCTTGCTATGATCATAGTCACTGACAATGGCAATATATCTTTACAATACTGAGTGCTTAGAGGCCTGCTTGAGAAAGAAAACCAATATACTATTGTAAAGCAGAGTCCTCCACCAGAAGTCCTCGGTGGCTCCATTATTCTCCTCTGCCCTTTGATGGCCCTTGCTCTCAGTCTCTCAGCTCACACTTTCTCTATTTCTATGGGTCACATAGCTGTGGTTAACCCTCAGCTTATAAAGTCATATTGCAATGGGCCAAACATGCTCTGTATTTCAAAAATGACATATCGGATGGATAGATATGAAAATGGACAGTCTAATAAAACAAATAAATAAATAATAATAATAATAATTCAAGAAGCACAAGACAAATACAAGACATTTCCATATTATAAATTGTGTACTGCCTCTGGGTGACGTTAGGCATGCGCTTCTATTTTCAATTATTTTCAGGATGTGTAATCTTTATTGGTTTCATTCATTTACTTTGGAACATGGATGGATTTACTATCTCTGTGTTAAGAATTAAAAGGATATGTTGTTTGTCAGGTTGTACGTGCTGACCTTGGAGTATCACAGTGTTTCTACAGTTTTAAAAGAATATTCCACTGTGCGTGGGGAAATACCCGTAATCCTTGAGACTGTTATCAAGGGACACGAAGTTCAAAAACATGCTTTTGAAGTGTCACATTGATTGTTATATTATATTCTGTGCAAGACATCTTTCTTTGTACCAGCATCTGTTATTTTGCTTTCTTTTATTACAGTGAAAAAAAAACCTTTTTTGTTTGTGAGTGCGTGTGTTTTGTGTCTTATTTTACTTTTTAAGATAATCATGCTTGAATGCTATTTTGTTGTCCTTGGAGAAAAAACACAGATACTGAAGCTAAATATTAGGCCTACTTTTAAAGGGCAAATCACAGAATAAAAATGTAGCCGTTTGAGTAGGTCAGTGGTTGAATGATGTGACAGGAACCACCTTAACAGCTGTTAGAAATATTGTTTCAATTTCAAATTACTGTATTTTGTTGCATTAAAACAGTATATTTATTTCTGGATTTTTTTCTCAGTTTCACTGAATAGTAAATGGCTACAGACAACTGTCAGAAAATTAAGTTAATATATTTGCATGCCAGTGTTTATTGTGGTCTATATAACCTAAATTTAGGACATCTTTGTTCACATATTTATTCATAGAATTTAATTTAGCTGCTCTTTCCAATTCACAGATCAAACAGATAGCAAACCCAGAGCTGCTGACAGTAGAAAATGAAAGTTGTGACAAATATTAGACATTTCTATTTGCATCTATAAATAAAAAATTGTGCTGGTATCACAATAACCACGTTGAATTGTGTACATTATTTTCCACCATTTCAGAAAGTATCTATCTGGTATTTCCATTAAAGGCACCATGTAAACAATTCATTCAAATTGTTCATTTGTTAATTTCATCCTTACACAGACCCAGTTTTTTGTATTAATATAATGATATTTACTGTAACCTACATTTAAATTGAACCCTCTGACATTATTTGATTAAGCAAATTATAATTTGGTCAGTTTATAAGCATTCAAATAGTGAGGACCTTGTTCTCACAAAGTTGTTTTTGAGATGTTTTACTATTTAAGAGGACATTTAAAAAAAATTGGCCTACACAACTAAAGCCAACTTGAACACACACACACGCACACACACACACACTCACACTCACACTCACACACACACGCACACACACATTCAAGCTTTGAATGCTTGAAGCTTTGATGCTATTTTTTCAGTCCTTGGTGTGTCATGTCCATGGCGAGTGAAGCACAGAGAAAGTTCTCTCATGGTTGTTGAATATTAGTACATTTGTATAGAATAGAGCAGGCATCACACAGTGAACAAGGTCCTGCAGAGGGCCATTTAAAAGTTCCAGCTGTCATTTAGGAACTTTGGCCTCCTTCTTTAAAGTATTGAACTCTTACTCACACGGTCTCATTTTTGCTCACACAATGTTTATTTCTCAAACAGGTAATGCTAAATTAATTCACTCCGTAATATCAAGGATCTTTGGAGGAGCTAAGATCAATGGAACAAGAAAAATAGTAGGGTTCTTTTGAATTTGTAGTGTCCCTGAACAACAGATAGACCTCCAAATGATATATATACAACTTTTGTCTTTTTCTAAATCTTAATCTTTCTCTTTCTCTTTCTCTCCTTCCCTTGCTAGCTTGTATTTATTTGAACAATGCCTGAGACTTGGTGTTACGAGCACTTCCTCTGTCTGTTTGCCTCTTCAAGATTAATTGCTTTATGTATTCCCCAATTGTAAGTCTCTTTGGATAAAAGCGTCTGCAAAATGACTAAATGTAAATGTAAATATATACAGTATATACATATATATATATATATATATATATATATATTTGTCAAGATGTGGTCCTGCAAGGGCAATAAGATGTTTTTTATGAATAAATCTAACTATCAATTGTTATGATTTATAATTTGATTAGAGACATATTTTGCCGGCCCAAACACAATGAGAGATTTTTGAATAGGTATATGTATTACAGAAAAAACGTTTTCTGTATTTTTTTTTTAATTTGTGAACATTTAAAGAGATAATTCACACAAAAATGAAAATTCTGTCATTAATACCCTCAAATTGTTCCAAACTTGTTTCTTCTTTAAAAGATGATATTATGATGAATGTGAGTAACCATGCAGTTGATGGTAGCCATGTAAGTAAATGGTTGCCGTCAACTGTAGAAACAGAAGAACGAAATTCATGCAGGTTTGGAACAATATAATAGTGAGAAAATTATATCCCTATAAATGAGAACCATTTAGGACAAGTTAATTTTTAAAAAATTAAGTTTTGGAATATGAGAGAAAGCGAAGCAAGACCATTTAGGTGAATGTGCTTAATTTTAGCCTCTGCTAAGACATTAAAAACACAGTGTAGCGCTTAGCGCAAGAGACCTGTGTTTCCCAACCACATAGTGATCCTGTTGGTAGAGCTGTGCAATTAATCGCATGCGATTCTCAAGCGCATCTCGTCAGTAAAGCCGGTTCCGGGATTGGCACTAAATCTACATCACCTGCTTTCAGCCGGAGCGGCAATTAATACACAGAGCCGTAGTTCACTGACAAGCTATAGGCAATCTTGCGTTCATAATCGAATGCGATTCATCTGTGATAATGAATGCAATATTGCCTAGCTTGCCAGTAATTTAGTTGGCAGTAATTCATTTCACAGCCCTACCTGTTGGCCCCGATAGATTTTATCCCTACATTACAGTAGTTGACCCAGAAGTGAATTTCCACACGGAAACAAGCCGACATTTAAAAACAGTAACATGTTGTGATTCAGTGGAAAAAGTAGTTTTTTTATTGTAAAAACATTACTGAACTAGTGTGAAGCTACTAAAAAGGCAGTCGATTTAGTATCTTTGTAGCCTTTTAGCTAGTTATTCTCCAGCACAAGTATGTAAATGCTTGGGAGTGTAAATGCATATGAAACCAGCTTAGATAGTCTGTGATGTGTCGCATCAAAATATTGAATCTAGAGCACAGTAGCCACCGCCTTTCAAGTGTCTTTGGTCAGCCAGGCGCACAAACTCAATTTAGAGGTAATGATTACTTTATTGACAAGCCTGTGGCTTGCTCACTGTGGTATTGGAAACCAAGCCTCTCTGCCGCTCCAGCTAAGAAAGAAGAAGTTAAAGACAGGCAGAGATGAGCAGAAAGTGGAAATAAATCATTTCTCAGAAGATGAACACTATATGGTGAATACAGACAAAGAATTGTCATTTGTTTACAAAAAGCAATTGTGTGCATGTGCGCGTGTGTCAGAACACACATTAAATACACTATATTGCCAAAAGTATTGGGTCACCCCCTTCTAAAGAAAGGTTTGACTACTTTAGTAATTTCTGGGAGTACACATCTTAATGTTTAAGCATATAATGATATTCTAGGGAATTGTGTGCTTCTAATTTTATAGCAACAGTTTGTACAGGACCCTTTTCTATTCTAACATGACAGTGCCTCTGTGTATAAGGCAAGGATCAAAGAGAAATGATGATTCAGTCAGTGTGGAAGAACTTGACTGGCCTGCAGAAAGCCAAGTCTTAATCCCAGCTGAACACCTCTGGTGTGACTTTAAATGCAGACCTTGAGCCAAAAATTCATCACCAAACACCAATGACTAGTGCATTCATAATATGGACAAAAGTACTGGGACACCCCTTCTTTAGAAGAAAAAAAGGCTCTTCCAAACTGTGGCAACAAAGATGGAAACATAATTAATGTACTTAAAAATTGTATTTTCACCTCTATTGCAACAGTTTTGAAGTGTATGAAATGACTGTACCCATATGTACCCAAATGTCATTGGTGTTTGGTGATGAGTTTTTGGCTCAAGGTCTGCATTTAAAGTCACACCAGAGGTGTTCATCTAACATCATGATTCATCACAGTGATTTATTATAAATGAGTGTAGAGTTATTTTTGAAAATGTACAAATATAATTTTGGCACAACAGCAAAAATGTGTTATGCTTATGTGTGCAATGTGATAAACACTTACAGTCTGTCAAGTTGAAATTAGATGATCTATTATTCTGTTCGTGCAGAAATTATTATTTAAGATTTATCATCAGCAATTCTCTGATATTTATCTTTTGCATTGCTGTCGGTCTGTCTACATTATTCATCCTCTCATGAAAATGAAATTGCTGACTAATGTTATGACATTCCACACATATAAGACTCTTTTTTAATTCCTTCTGCTTATTCTCACTCCTTTCTTCTTTTTCATTTTCTCCTTCACCCTTTGCTGGAGCAAGAGATCTGCTGAAGCATCCCAATGAAGATAATTACCAATTCTTCATTCTCAAGCTTTTGAGATCTCACTTTTTAGCTCTGTTGTGTTTGCTTGACACCTTAGCAGCTGTAAAACCCAGATCGGTCTGTAGTCAGAGAAAACTATTCACACCAAGGCCTTAGGAGAACCATATCTGAGCCATAACAGAGAGTGTGAGAACATGAATTATAGAATACTGTGCATTTTTTAGACTTGTGTAAAATGTAGAATGTTCATTTTCATAGTATTTCGCTAAAAGGGATGATTCAACCAAACTATTGTTTGGACCCCAACAATTTTCTTAAAAATATCTTCTTTTGTGTGGCACATATGACCAAATAGAATTGGAATGACATGATAGAATTAGCAGATACCAGAAATACCAAATTTCCTTACTGGAAAAAACTACAACCAGCCTAATGTGGCTTTCTGATCAGGTTTAGTCAGTCTAACAATCTAATCCCCAAGAAAAACACACCAACCTGACATGAGTGGCAAGACCTTAGGCTGGTTCAAGTGTTTTTTTTAGCATTGTTAATCAGACATTTACAAGGCTATTGGGAAAACCGTATAATTTGTCTTAATAATCAATTTATATTTGACAAATATCAACAAACTGAGGTGAATGATTTTCTATAGCTTTCAAACAATGGCTTTAACTCCGTTTGAAGGTCAAAGGACTTTTTCTCGCTCAGCAGCCACATTATCTCAGTATGCCAAAGCAAAGAAACATGCTAATGCTAATCAGGAGAAGCAGTGGGATCGATCCTGCCACAATGAATCTCAAATGAAAGAAAAATGAAAAACGACAAAGGCACAGAGGGAGGAGAGGGGAAGGTAAATGATGTTGCGTTCCCTTTTGAATCTGTGATAACATCTGTTTTTGCATGTAAGTATGCTGTAGCTATTGTTCTCCTAGTCTAATCAGTATTGTAGGCGTCACAGGAAGGTAATTGTGATTGAGAGAGTCTGAGTGGGTTTGTGTCAGTAGGCTGCTCAGAGCTACATGGACCGCTCACATCTGATTTGCATAACTGTGTTTTAATCAAGTTTATAATTGTCAGATGCTTTTGCCCCTGAACTGCAAAATAAATGCAATCTCTTGGAGAGCAATGGAGGGATATTTTTGGGGAGGGAAGGGAAATGGAGGGTAAAGTGTGTCATTGTGTGTTTGTAAATGTTTCTACATTTACTACGCATTGTTTTGCACCTCAGGTAGTGCAGACAGAACACCTGTCTAAATTGAATAATAAAGATGCGCATGATTGTGTGCTAAATGCAGCCGCAGCTCCCACAAGGGCAGTAACAGGAAGGAAAGATGACTGACGGCAGCCATGGTGGAGTTCTGCCTGCATTTTAACTGTCTTAGTTAAGGATTAGAGCACCACCCAAGGGCTGTCGCTACCTGATTAAGCTGGCAGAAAACAAATAATCTTAAAATAGCTTGGTGAGAACATGGAATGAGATTTAGCATTAGTGTGTGTGTCTGTTTTTCCAATCTTGGGATGCCTTGAAGAATAAACTGTTCTGCCTTAATGTGTGTGTGTGAGTTCACTTAAAGAGATAATCAGTTAACAGTTAATCAAAAATGTACAGCCATTAACATTATCTCATTTCATCAGCAGGCTTCATAGGGCTCAGAAAAGAAATACAATTTTTGTATGTACAATATCGTTAAAAATTTGGGGGGCCGTAATATTTTCAAAGAAGTCTCGTAAGCTCACCAAGGCTGCATTTTTGGATCAAAATACAATAAAACAGTGATACTGTGAAATGTAATTACAATTTAAAATAACAGTTTTCTATTTGAATATATTCAAATGTATTTTAGTCCTGTGATGGCAAAGAGCTTCTATCACTCCAGTCTTCAGTGTCACATGATCCGTCAGAAATCATTCTGATATGCTGATTTGGTGCTTGAGAAACTTTTCTTATTGTCTGTGTTTTGTTTTGCTGAAACCGTGATACATTTTCAGGAATCCTCAATGAATGGAATGCTCAGAAAAACAGAATTTACTTGAAATGGAAATGTTTTGTAACACTATAAATGTTAAAACTCTCTTGCCTTTTTTGGAACATTCGTTAAATCATTATTTTGAGTTGGATCTTTTCAAGGAATCAGTCGGTCCAGTTCACTAAACCGGTCTGAATGATTTGTTCCCTTACTGACTTGTCACGACTTTTAACAGCTCACTAGAGGGGACGATTATCAGTGAATAATGACTACAATTCAAGTCTGTTTCTCACACACAACTAATTACTTTATAAAAGTTGTATTCACTTTGTGTTACTTTTATCTTCTTTTTGAAGCTTTACAATTCCAGTCCCCGTTCATTGCAAATGCTTGGACAACACTGACACGTACAAGATTCAAGATCCATTTGTATTCCACAAGGAAAAAAAATAAAGTTTTTGAACAACAGAATACTTAAAGAATTTAAATTTTTGAAAGAACTCTTTTCTTAGAACTGTCTGTAGAGACGTTTGACTTTAGGTAAGGGTCAAATCCCACAAACATTAGCCGTGTGTGTCTGTGTAGATTCTGATGATAAGTTCAGGGTTCATTTCCTGAAGAATTCTCTGAGCATGCTCTCTCTGATAGAATAAGTACCCCACAGCTTAAGCCCTGACCTTGTGATAACACAGACAATATATCTCTTTCCTCCTGCGTCTCTCTCCATCCATCTAAGTCTCCCATCGTTTGTCATTAGCTCTCTGCCTTTTTATATCATTCTCTGTCTCTTCCTCACTCTCTTTTCCTATCTTTCATGCTGTGTTCTTGCTGTTTCTCCTCTCTCTGCCATGTGAACTCGAAGCCAAGGCCTTGGTCAGACCTCTGCGCACAGCTATCTCTCTCTGACTGAACAGATCATACGCTCGACAACCTCTCTAAGCTACTTTTTCATTCCGCAGCCCTGCTACATTTTAACTTATGTATGGTATTAGCTATAAAGACCTAAGGACACAATTTTATAATCATTGTGGGACATTGTTTTGCAGTGAACCCAACAATGTTTTGCCAGTGGGGTCAAAACTCTTTTAAGTGGAACAAACTGCAGCAAACTTCTGAACAGAATGTTTGAGCTGAATTTTAATCAGTATCATCCCACTGAAGGGCAGAGAACATTATAGACTCTTTGCTGTCCTAAGCCCGCTTCACAATGTAAAATTTTTCAGTCCTTTGAATTGGTTACTTTTCTGATTTAAGAGTTTGAGTAGGAGCCATGACAGGACTGTAGCATATATGTCAGACTGTATGATATACAGTTTAGTAGAGACCTTAGTCACGATTGGTAGTGCTGACTGGGCATTTTACATCATCATTTGCATCACTTTCACACTGAAATAGCACAAACCCAAGCATACCCTCTGTCGAAGGCTAGTATTCATCACAAGGCAATTAAACGGCACTGTCGATTTTTGACCTACAATGAAATATTTTACAATTCTATTATTTTCAGATGGAAAATGACTCATCCAGTGGAAACACTAGTAAAAAATAGTGGATCAATCTCTAATCAATGCCAATGAAAATAGCTAAGTAAAGGGATGTAAACAATAAAAATGAAATGTTGAATGTATGTATGTTTTTTCATATTGTATAAAGTCTTGACTTTAAAATTAAGTGTTTTAAAATATGAAATTCAAACAATGAATATTTTTGATGCTCTTTGTGCTCACACACATGTGATATGATATATCATTTTATTGAGTACTCATGAGTGATCTCTTTATGACTAAAGCACGAAAATACATTAATGAACATTATACGGTATGTTGAAAGAGATGGTAAAGCTTACTGAAATGTATCATCTCATTTCATTTCCATAGCTTATTAGTCAGTTTAAAAAGAACCTCAGTATCACTTAAATCATAAAAGTATAGCAAGAATGTCTGAATTTTTTTTAAGTTTTAGTTGTTAGCACAATGCATGATGTTTATGATTACGTTATTTTACTTAGGTTTTGGTTACTTGGTTTTGTTTTAAGTTTGTAACATTAATCTCAGTTGAAACGTTCTCTATTTTGTCTAAGTTTCAGAGAACAAAAGGCAGTGAGACTATTCTCAAAGAGCACTCAAAGCGTTGCAAAATTGTTTAATTTCTCCAGGCACCAGATATAGAGAAGCAGTCAATGGAACAAAAACAGGCAGTCCAATGACATTTCAGAGCATGACGAGGCACAGAATGTGCCAAAAGCACAAAAGCAGATGTCACGTCATTGATTTTTTTTTTATGTGGCCAAGAAATATGCAACAAAGCCATACACATGCAAGCTCAATCTGGCAACACAGGATATGAGACATCCCTCCTTATGCAGGCCTGACATACAGGATGATGAGGCCCATCTCTTTTCATTTAGATTTTGTTTTTAGCTTCATAAATTGCATTAGGCACCGCATCTCTCAGTACAGTGCACTGCTCTTATTAATAACTCAAGCCAAGAGTAGGGACGCTGTCTTCTGATTCGCTGTCTCTCCTCGAGGCACGACGCCCAAAGAGCAGGCAAAGCAAATTAATTGGATGAGCAGAAATGCAGAGAGTGGAAAATTGGAGCTCTCGATCTTGTAATGCATTCATCATTTATTTTTCTTGTTTTTGTGCTCCCTGTTTCTTAAAAGTATGCTCGCTACAGTCTGCTCACAATCGCATTTCAATTTGTCTTCATTTGGAGGTTGTTGCATGTACATTCAAGGTTGCCTTTAAACTATTGATGACAAAAGCACTCCACAGATACATAACGGATAGCACTCGTTTCAAGTATTCAGTAATGTGTAAAATACATATATACAGTTGCTTTGTGTAAATGCTTCTGTGAGGATCTCAAAACTAAAAGTTGTGCAAAGCATATAAAAGATTATGATGAAAAAATTATTTATAACATACAAAATGAAAGTATAATACATATTATTTTGGAATAATTATATACATATACACACACACTTTTTCATGAAAATATGTTATAATATTATATAAAGTACAGCAATAATAATAATAACAATGATCATGCACATATTATTTTAGAATAGTTATTTTAATTATTACTTTTATATTTATTTGAAATTATTTCCATTTTCATTACAAAAAATGTCTTCATTCACATGATGATGTCCCTGAAGATGCACATATTATTTGTTAAATATCAGCTATTTAATTTCTAAAATAATTGTCCTTATTATTTCACTATAAGAATGTTATCTTTTATCATTTAAGTTTTACTTTAGTAAGTTAGACCTGTTTATATCTGAACCGGTGTCTGTGTGAAGGACTATAAGCATCAGACAGAGCCTCTGGTGCACTATAAGTCTTCTACTACTCTTCATAAGATCCTCTGGTTCTTGTACCAGCTGTGTACGGCTGTGTGTTATAACAACAGCACACCTGAGGCCTAATTGGGGCAAATTATGTTTGGCTTTCCAATAATGTGCAGTAGCTCACTTCTGGCATTTAAGTTGATCTCCTTTAAGCTCGGCCACAGACGCGGGTCATCTGTATCCAGCATGAGAACAGAACATTTAAAACACATTTGTGCTTGCTTGAGTATGATGAGAGATAAATGTGACTACAGAGATAGACAGAGGCCAAGCTGAAAATCACAGTGAGAAGTAGGAATAATGTGTGATTCTGCAGGTATATTTTTTCATTTTATCACTTAATAGATTGTTGCCACTGCAGGTTTCTTTATTGGTGGAAAAAATACAGATTTGCACTAGTTTTATTTGAAGTGTAAACAAACACATTTAATTGAAGGCATGTTTTTCGTTCTAAAAATCCCCTGTTAGAAAACTGTGTTTGTTATCCTTATGAAAAAATTATAAGGGACTTTGGTAAGTTGATTTTGTTTACCGCTGTAAACCAACACACACACACACACACACACACACACACACACACACCAACAACAACAACAACAGACCTAAAAACACACACAAGTTAAAAAAAAAACTGGCAGCTGTGGTCCAGCACAAAATATATGACAAATTTACAAAAATTTACTTTACAATAAATCATACTTTTAAACCTATAATTCCAACAGTAATTTTCTGCTGAATTATCAAGGCCACACTGCTACTAAAATCCGTTTTTGTACATTTAACATATACTGGAAACTACCATAATAACAGGGTGTACAGATAACGCTGCATGATGAATCACAACATGACACTAAAATAATGCAATAAACACAAATAAAAAAAACTTGAGTTGTAATATAAAACTCAAATATATACAAAGCTATATAAATATAATACCATCAAATGTGAGCTGTCACACAAGGAATTCTGAGAATGTCAGTTTATGTTTTTTTTTCACAGCAAATTATAAGATAACATTTATTTTCACTTCCACAAACTGTACATCTAAAAGTGTACTTAGAAATGCATGAAATGTAAGGTTAAAACTATTAGTTTTTCAAATGTTTACAGACTTTTACAGCTGAAATTACTATTTTTCACAGTGTACACTAAGCCACATCAGTATATGACACACACTGCTGAGTGTATCTGTCGTTTGCATCATCCGACATGACACACGCTTAAAGTGACAAGTACTCAAGTCTTAGTAACTTGTCATATCAACCAATGAGTCATCAGAAGACTAATGATGCTCTTCCAGTAGCACTGCATTGCTCATGGGCTTTTTATCCATGACAGATGCGTCCATCATGAACTATTATAATAGGCCTAGGTCGTTCTCCAGATCAGAAAATGAGACCAGCAGCAACAGTCTCCATTGAAGTGCTGCATGTATTATTATGCTGCTTCAATGTAATCATATAACTGCTAGAATTGAATCTCCTTTAGACAGATACTGTTGCCTAACAAACTAAGCTTGCTTTGACTGATTGAGAACACAGCAATACAAATACTGAAATGCTAATTCATAACCCAATACAAATAAAGCGAATCTGCTAAATTAGATCAATAAAGGGGACGCGATCTGATCATTATCATGATTAAATAAAGGGAACGTGAATGGCTATGCATCTGAATAGTGAACGAGAGACAGATTGTGCCTCTGTTTGAGTTGTTGACAGGATAATTACAAACTTCCTTTTGCCCACTGAGGCTTAGCACAAGTTCTCCTGACGTGCATTTCTCTCTCTCCGTGACTCTTTATGACAGAGTGAGCGCTCTCATCTCTCATTCTGTTTTCATTCTGCCCGCCCTCTTTTCATCAGCAGCATCAATTTATAATTAGATAAACAAAAACAGTATGAACCTGGATCTTCTGGGATGATCATTCAATTGAAAGTTTAAATATTAATGTAATCAATGGCAATTCATTGAGGGTAGACAATATAATCAAATGCATTTTGAGGAGAGAAGCAAAATGATTGTTTTTACACGTCCTTTGTTCTTTCAACAAATCACACAGCAAAGAGGAAAACACCACTCGATGCTGCTTTTCTTGATTGATCAACACACACACACACACACACACACACACACACACACACACACACACACACACACACACACACACACACACACACACACACACACACGATAAGTCCAATTACACACTTTGATAATGTTGGCAAGCTAACAAGTGAAATGTTGTGTTGCTTGAAAAGACTCATCATCATATTAATGGTTGAACAGATAAAGTATGTCATATTCTTCTGGGGTCCAAATTCCCACGGCTGAGTATTCAAATAGAGAGAGAAAAGAATCTCAAAGAAATGTTTTTCATTACATTGTTTTTTTCTGATTCTTTTCAAATTCACTATTCTCTTCTCTCCCGACACAGTAATATACCCAAGCCAAGTACTGAATATAAATCAAGTGTTTCTTCAGTGAAATATGATCATCTGTAAATTAGTAATAATTGGAACTGAGAAAATGTGAGCTGCTAAATGACTTGTCTAACCATATGTGCATTTACAGAGCGAAGCACATTGACTTCACCTTAACCCCCAACGCACACACACCACATAAGGCCCATCTGTACAACAGATAGGGTATTAAAAAATAGAAAGTATAATGAACATCTGCCAGAATATTTTTATTTAGATATTTCTGCATGCCTTAAAAATGAAGGAGATTCCATCTCTTCCACTCTTGACTTTATTGCAGATGTATTGTGTTACTGTAATACAGTATGCTATCTTAAATATTAATGGACTCGGTATGCTTTTGCATTTTACGTGGACTAAATTGTCAGAATTCTAATCAGAATAGGCAGTTCCTTCACATATATACACACGCTTTCTTTCTGTGCACTGTGACTGGTGATGGAAATCAGCACTTGCCATGGAAATGGCCTATTATCAGGACACTGTGCCATTTATGCATGAAATCGTCAGGATTTTTTAATCATTTCATATGAAAAGGCTACTGCTGAACTTCCAAGAACTCATATTTCCCCACCTGAGGTCTAAAGTACTAGGACTGTTAACTGCATATACATAGTACTCTGTCACAAAAATATGCAAAACGTGTTCCTTTAGGGGTACAACAGCTTGTCACTGGGGCAGTACCCTTAAGGGTAAATAGTTGTCCCTTATCTACCCCTAAAAGTTGCATATTAGTACCTTAGCGTAGTAATATGGAGCCTTAAGATGAACTGTTCTGGGCTAAGGCACAAAGTAGGTTTTTTAATGTGCTTCTCCAGTGATAAGGCTTTGTGCCACTAAATGTAGAATTTTTGCTCATGTTTTCTGAGAGTGTATTGGAGGACCACCACAGTCTCTCTCTCTCTCTCTCTCTCTCTCTCTCTCTCTCTCTCATATATATACATATATAAGAAATAAATATTAAACACCTATTTACATTTCAAACATGTTAAGTGCCACCTCTGTAACATTCAAAATGTTTGATTGAATGTCACAAGACATTGCAAAAATAGGTAATTATCAAATCATCATATCACATCATATTATCAAATCAATATTCTTGACCAAGCCAATATGAGGAAAGGAAACTTGCTTCGGTTTGAAGTCTGTATTTAAAAAAAATATTCCAGGAAGTGCAAACTATTTTTATAGTAAAAAATGTCACAATAGATGAAAAACATTTCTACAAAATCCATTAACATGTAATGGCGATGAATGATGATGACATGCTGGCATTTCAGATCAAATTATCATTTGATTTGAACATTTCTTTCACATTTCATACTGAATCAGTTCAGAGTTAAATATATCTAATAATGTGATTACGGTGACTAGATGTGATTTCTCCTGTTAAATATCCGAGTAGCATCGTTTTATAACATTTATCAAATGGCCTACTCATACACTTTTTGAAAAGATTAAATCTGACTGGAAATGCTACTAGAATATTTTAACTTGTTTTACAAAAAGAAGAAAAAAAGAAAAAGCTGACAGTTGTCCTTGCAAGCATTTTAAATATTTAGTATAATAGTCACCTGTCCAGAGTATTTCAGTGTCAGTGCCTGAGAGACTTATTGAGATAGGCTTCATCCCTTCCCCTCCTTGAGCCTAAAAATAAAGCAGATTTAGAAGATGGATGGGTGAGTGTATTATATTTCCATATGCTCATGCAAATGCAACAATACATATTTCACGCTCACTCAGGGGAAGCTAAACAAATGTTTAAATAATAAAGCTTTATGAGCAGTATAATGCAGTACTTTACGCTACAAATAATACAGCAGAAACATATTATCAAGCATCAACTCAATATGAATTTTTGTTGCCAACATATAATTTAATATCTATTCATTCAAAGCAATATTCTGCTCATATAATCTTAAAACAATCAAATATGATTTCCCATCAAAATGAAACAGAAACAGTGAGCTAATCTAACTAAACTGTAATCTTAGATTCATGCTAATAAATATCTCTTGCAGTTGGAAAGCAGCTATGGATAGTTTCTTGACGGGCATCTTTCTGCAATTACAGAAATGGCTTCAATACCCGAGGCAACATATTCTTTGAAAAGGACTGATTAAATATCTGCAATTTGAGTTAGTAATTGAACTGCATTGCTTTGTCTGTTTTGTCTCAGTTAATAATGTTTTCCATCCCAGAATGCACCACTGCCCTGTTTTAATAGATATACCTATGAGCTACTGAGAAATAAGAATGGAAAAAGAGCAGGAAAATATTCAAATGAAAATGGCCCTCTGCTATTGAGGGTTCAACAGGGCCATATCCGAACAAAGATGTTCTAATTACTCTGACGTTTTAGTCGGTTATTATTTTTCATGTTCCATCTCACAACGACTGTAGCAGTGCTTCAGTGAATTAGAAGTTCAGAAACATGTGATTTCTGGTCTAAGTAGATGTTCAAGGAGGATACTGGAGGAAAGTTACAGTATTTGTTGATTTAGGGCTTAAGTTTTGCGAAACACTTTGATTCACTCTTAACACGTGGCTTAGTGCTGGCACAGTGGATTAAGACTTAAAACTGAAGCTTGATTTCACTTTGTGTAGTTCTCTTAATTAGAGCAACATATCACTGAACTGAAGCAGTTACTTGCATATAAGCAAAAAACCCAATTACATTTTCATAAACAAACTGTGACACTCTAATTTGTGTTGCAGAGATTGTTCTAGTGATTTGGATGGTTCTGCATCACACATTAACTCAATAAGAGGGTGCTGACTGTTATCACACTTGGCATTCAGAGTCAATATGTTTTCTTCTTAATTAGTCATGTTTTAAAATCTGATTACAGTAATTTAATTCATTGTGAGTGTGTCATCATACACACACTAGGATACTTATTGAGGAATTATTTTAGTTTGGAAAGCAATGACAAATGTTTTGTCATCTGATTTTTGTAAAAAGTTGTACGCTCAAGTGGTTTATCGTCCAGTGGCTCTTCACTCTAAGAGCCTGCATTGCCTCGATCTGTCATGAGAACTTTGTGTGATGCTGGGAAATTAATTTATTTTCTGTTGTTTGAAAGTCATAAAGCCTGAATTTTACACGTAGGCATGTCAAGGGGTTCTATGTCTTCTTCACTCCACTCAGCTTCAGACGAGGCACTTAAGGTAGTGCCTTTTAATATTCACAGCAGTTAAACAATGAAGGTGTTAAAAACCCAAGGACTGACCATTTATGTGCTGAGAAGTGAGAGACAGAGACGGAATGACCAAAAGAAAGGTGTAGACAGACTTCCAGAGTATACATTTTCATTTGACTCTTTTTTAAATTAATTATTTAATTGTATTTTCTTACTTTATTACAAGTGTATTAACAATTTGAGTACAGATTGTATATATATATATATATATATATACTGACAAGCAAAATGTATAGCCTGAATATTTGGATAAAAGCGTCTGCTAAATGCATAAATGTAAATGCATATGACAATAGCACTCAAACCCCAGGAGCTCAAATGTAAAGTAATAGTTTGGTCAAAATGAAGATTTGTTCACACTCAAGTCATAAGTATATGAGTTTGTTTGATTTAGTTAAAACGATTTTGAGATTTTTAAAGTCATTACATCATTTGCTCACCAATGCATCCTCTGCAGTGAATGTGTGCCATCAGAATGAGTCTAAACAGCTGATAAAAACGTCACAATAATACACAAGTGATTCACATGACTGGATCAGTAAATCAATTAACGTCTTGTGAAGTGAAAAGCTGCATGTTTGTAATAAACAAACCAATCATTAAGATTTTTAAATTCCAACCATTGCATCCGGTTCCTCTATCCATAATATTACCTTCTTCTGTCAATCTTTCAAACTGAAGCAGTTTGGACTCTCATTCGGATGCCACCCATTCATTTCATGTCATAACTCTCATTTGTTTTATTCATTCAAACAACATTGCTTATTTTCATTCAGATTTTGACATTTTTGGATCCTGTTGTATCTCTGTATTCCTGTTCATTAATCAATATCATTATTCTGTGTCATATATGAAGGCACAGCAGATTTCCCCTGGCCATTGTATGTTAATAAATTAACAAAAATGGCTGAGTATATAACTTATAAAGTCATATAAAGTCATGCATGCAGCTGGAGCTCTCTCTTCAACATATACAAAGACCCTCATTTCCCTTCAAAACACGTTTACAGGAAATTCAACTGTTAATTTGCCGGCTTCACAGGAGGAAAAAAGCTTATTTCCTTTTCCAGGCCTGAACTTGCAGGATAGGGTATGAATTAACAGCACGGCGACAAGCGGAATATGTTATGAGCCAACTTTAATGGGAATATGGGGTTACGGCGCTGTGAAATTGCGCAAGCTTCCAGTTTATAAAAATGTTCTCTGACTGGTATAACCCTGCCAGAATTCAAAATAACATATTGGACATTAACTGCTTTTAGAGACTGTGGGTATTTTGACACATTGATAGTGATAAAAGCAGCATGACCGGATCAGATATTTAAATTCATGTCTTGCCCAAAGCTGCTCAAGTATACAGAGGCTCGACTTCTTGACTCTTTCCAGAGACAGCAGATAGTAATGTGAGTTTGAAATTTATAGTGAAAGCCTGGAGGTTAACCATGGGTTCAGTTTGTCTAATCTAATTTCCTGTTACACCAGAAAAGCATCTAAAGAGAAACATAGGATGCAGTAAATGATAGGGATTGTACTGCTATTCTAACGGGTTAACGGTGCAGTGTTATGATACTCTGCATGTAAATAATGTAGGAGTATTGCTACTGCAGTTAACAAATCCCTCAACTACAAACAAGATTTCAAAAGTCTGAAATTCACAGTCTGAGAAATAGGAATGGAAAAATGTGATTATGAAGACTACGATTATGCTACTGTGAAAATGCCTGAAACTGAACTAGCTGGTACAACTGAACTTCTTTCTCCTGTTTCACATTATCTATGGAGCAGTGCTCATGTTCAAGATAACTTTCCAACTTTCCAGATTTTCCCTTGAGTTTGATTTGCAGGGCAAGGTAAACCTTTAGTCCTACCTGCAATCGTTTTGCAAAGCTTTAGCACAACCCACTTTAATACTCCTCTTCCATAAGGTCACCTGAACATGAATACTTTAAAATGCAGTTTAATATTACATGCCATCTGTGCAAGAAATAATCGATCACACAGAAAACATCCAGAATTTTATAAAAGTTAATGACAACTGCTATTTATACTAAGGCACCTTTATTCTTAGCCTGTGAATTTTATTTGGGTCTGACACTTACATTCCCATGGATCCCAGTGTGACAGCAACATAAGAAATGAACAGAAACAAATGCTTTCTTTGTTTGGAGAGAGTGTCAAAGCAACCAAAATAAACTTCTTTAACTGGTTTGTAATAACCTTCTAAATGTTACTAAATTCTTAAGCTCTTTTTCTCATTTTTGTCTCCAGTTCTTAGACCTTTCATTTTTCCCCATTTAAATCGTGCCATACCAAGGCATGCAAATGGATCATGTTTAAAGCACTTTAAATGGAAAATTAAAAAAGATGGTAGTTCGACACTACAAAGAAAAAGGTACGAGATGAACAAACTGTCATTAGGGCAGTATCTTTCAAAAGATACTAATATGTATTCATTATGTACTTATTCATACCATTTAGGGGTAAATAAGGTAGAAATATGTACCTTTTTGTGTATACTGGCCCAGTGACAGCTTTGTACCTTTTTTCTGAGAGTGTATAGAGGAGGTGGAGGTCTGAAAATGAATGAGGATCTATAGAAAACTACTGTGTTTCTTTTTATTTCATATTTTGTCTGAATAAATGATGGTCCCTGAAGAAGGACTACTCTATTTTTTTGGAGATATCTTGGCAGTCATGGTTGCAAACCCATTTGAGGATTTTTAAAGGTGTAAGCGAAGGGCCATTAGTGGTACTACAATACAACAACAAATGCTTGACAACTAATGCTCTCCCGTCTATGTGGGCTGGTCGTATGATTTCAAACACAGAGTTGTTTTTTACCTTTAATTGATAAATGACAATGGAGCCATTGTGGACTGTAGGCTACCCGAGGATGCGCCACATGAATCGTGAGCAGATAATGCTTCTGCGTGTAGTGTGGCTATATTTAATATAAAACTTAAATCATTTTCACTTCTTTTGACACATTAGGCACTATCTGACAAAGAACAGACAAGCGTTTTATCCTTAGAGGTGAGCAATTCAAAAAAGAAATATTGTTTCCCTGCAGCTCTTTTTCCTTCTTGGTTCCTGTGTCAGCACTTAGCCAGTGAAGAAGCGAAGGGTCTTGAGAGTCCTACAGCACTCTCATGAAATTATGAAAAAGTCAAATTATAGGGGTGGGATTAGTTTTAAATAAATAATTGGATTCTCAATTTGCAGAAGATGATGTTTAAATTTAAATCAAAAGATTATGTATTCCCTTAGGGAGGGTATGGAATTCATTTGACATTTTCTTCACTGACAGAAAGACAGAAGTACCCTGTACATGTACTGCTGTGTGACTTCAGCAGTGTAGTTTCTATGTGGTCAATTAGCCTTACAGGGACACTTAATAAAAGAAAAAAGGGGGAAAATAGTTAAAATGCTGTTATTATTTTGTCAGGTATATATCATTCCAAAACCACATGTTGTTAACACAAAAGAGGGGATTTTAAAAGAATATTCACACAGAGCTTTTCCATAGAAATGATGAATCACAGGCTTTCAAGCTACAAAATACTATAAAATCAGTCTATATGACTCATGCAATATATCCCAAGCCTCCTGAAACTTTTTGTGACAAACAGACAGATATTCCCACACAAAGATTCTGTTTGATGAGGTGGTACAAACCTGACCCAAATCAACATTCATTTAAGTTTTAAAACCAACATGCCTGTTGCACTTTATACATATAGCTTAATACAATTAAAAGCTGAACCTAAGATTGAACCAGCTTGCAATATGACAAAGCTACATATAATAAGCAGCACAAAAGGCTGAAAAAGACCACAGTTTAATTTGCAGATGGTGAGATAGCTGCCTGATACTGAGAGCTGAGGACAACCAACATGACACTCTCTCTGATTCAGCTTTAGTCATGTGGAAAATTAAACAAAGACAGGAGCGGCAGTCAATGCAAATACTGCTAGGGGATATTTCTACTTTACAGGAGACCGACTCAAATTCTCATTTACTGCAGATTTTTTAGCTTAATAATTCCAACCCCCACTTTCTCCCATTTGATCTGGTTTATTGTTCATCTTCAATTTGATCTTTAAAGCTAGTGTTTATGTGACTGGTACAATTGCATGTATATCACATGGCCATCCAACTAAAGAAATGCATAAACATAAAATATTAATCAGTGTTCAAATTATCTAAATTATCAAATCTCTATATTATTTTACAGCATTTGCTAAAAATTGTCCATTACAATGTATGAAATCAGCATAGCAACAAGACAAACACTGCAACAATATTATTAATACAGAAGTCCTCTGAGGTCATTATACAATTCCTAACCAACCACAGGAAGATCTAACTATTTTATAAGATTGTGAAAACACAAGATTAAAAAAATCATTGAATCAAAAAAAAGCTCCTTCATCTATACTTTTTTATTTAATGTATACATTTTTTATCCTAATGAAACATTTTATTACCCATGATTATGCAAAGATATTTCCACCAACCAAAAATCTAAACAAGCAAATTACCCAATGTATACACGTCAAATCAATATTTTTATATTGATCAGTCATTTACAATGCTTCATTGTGGTTATTCCCCTCACGAAATCACACAATGTACATACACAAGTACAGAGTCTTGTATTATTGTCCTTTTTAGGTTCAAATCAAAGTTTGTAATGTTGTGATTCATCTCATAGCTGGTTGGTTTAGTTCATGGTATATAACTCTTAAACTAAGACTTAAAAAGAAAAAAATACTTCTGGATCAAAGGCCTCAAAAAAGGGGGGGTTGGGTAAAGCTGGACTCTGTTAATTTCAATTAACACTATTTATAACGCTATTTACGGATGCTTAAATTGAACAGTTATTATGTAAATACCAATGATGTGGGACACTATCCTAAACTAGTCCTTAACTGACTCATGAATGCAGTCTTAAGTTATGTAAAACTAGGACAACGTTCCGGGAACTAGAGAGATGACACCAGACAGGAAGTGACTCTGCACACATGTATAAATACATATAAAACACACACTCACTCACATACTTAAGGGGCAACATGAATATAAAATCTTCAAAGTGTCAAGCTATCAGTTTCCTTTTGTCTCCAATGTTCTTTCTCGTGCGATTAAGTGAAAGCCTATAAAGTATGGATGCTGAGTGGGAGCTGATGGGTTTGTGTAATGATGCTGTATATGCTCATGTGCGTGGGTTTGTGAGAGATCGTACCCTGCGTGTTTGTGACCGTGTCTGCAAGCGAGAGTCTGTGTTAAAGTTGTAGTAGTTGTTTGGATGCTCATTGGTGTGCATTTTCTCTGTCAGTGTGTTTGTGTGAGTGTGTGTGTGTAATGATGCTTCTCTTTAAATTGTCTTTTATGAGGTGAAGGCTGCGCTGTCCTGCTGCTCAGCATTCTGGGTAAATGAGGGGTTAAGGCCGGTAATGGTGGGGACACTCAGCATGGAGGCCGGAGCTCTGATGACAATCCTCCTCTTGTTTTTAATCTCCACTTTCTCTTAAGTCTTGTCATCCTTGGAAAACAGTCTTTGTTGTTGACTTCTGTTGACTCACACTGCAAAACAGTGGTTAAACAAGTGCATTTAGGCCTATACATTTTATACAGACAACAGAATCCAATCTAGTTAGAGAGTCATTTGAAATAATTATGTTTTTTGTGTGAAAATGTGCTTAGCTATGTGCTTAAAGGACAAAATCAATTTAAATAGTTTTATATAAAATCAATAGAAGTCATTTAGAAAGACAAGTATGTGTCTGAAATGAAAGGGTATGAAATAAATTTCAAGCGGCTATCTAAAAGCCATTGACTTGGTTTATTGCTCAGATTCAATCACCAATACCAACCCAATACCGCCATTACTAATATGTGTGCGCGCACATATACCTCAACAGCAGCTAAAAGACAAACTCATTTCCCCACTGAATTGGGGCTGTGCAAAGTGCTAACTCTGCAAAACACAGTGAAGTGTAGGTATAGAGGCTATAAATTAAACCTTAGGCATGGAAATCTCGTTTAAAACCAAATGGCTTTCAAACCGCATGCACGCACACACACACACGCACACACACACACACACACACACACATGTTGGTTTTTATGGTTTACGGGGACTTTCCATAGGCGTAATGGTTTTTATACTGTACAAACTGTATGTGCTATTGCCCTACACCTACCCTACACCTAAACTTAGCCCTCACAGGAGACGGTGCATTGATTTTCCCTCAAAAAAACTCACTCTGTATGATTTATAAGCGTTTTAAATTATGGGGACACTGAAAATGTCCTCATAAATCACCTTCTCCTTGTAATACCTATGTCATACCCATGTTATTATACAAATTTGTGTCCTCATAAACCACATAAACATGCCCACACACACACACACACACACGACATTTGGGTCGGATTGATTTATTTATAGAAAGAAAATAATATTTGTATTCTAAAAGGAAGCTTTAAATTTGATCAAAAGGAATTGACAGTAAAGACACTTATATTGTTAGTTTATTTCCATTTCAAATTAGTGGTCATTTTGAACTTTTGTTCATCAAAACATCCTGAAATCATCATGATGTAACTAAAGCAGTAATCAACACAGAAGTGTTCCATATTGACAGTACAAATAAATGTCTTTAACAGCAAATGTATTAGATTTAGTTCTAAAGGATCATGTAACTAAGGACTGTAATGGCTGCTGAAAATTCAGCTTTGCCATCACAAGAATAAATTACATTTTAAAATATATGAACATATAAAACTTATTTTAAATTGTATTAATATTTAAAATGCATCCTTGGTGAGAAAGAGAGACATCTTAAAAAAAAAAACTTACCAGCCCTGAAACATCTGAACAGTGTATATATACTGTATGTAGGCAGCGAAGCAGCTCACCAGGATTTTGTTACAGAGCTACTGTATGATATCAGTTCAACAAGACTTCAACACATGAATATATGCCTTTACAGTAGCCTGAAGATACACTGAAGAGATTATAAATTATTTAATGGTGGTGTTTTGACAATTTATTTTAAAATGTACAATCATGTGTACAACAAGCATTACATTTTTCATAACATGGTTTTGTTGAAGATTTAGAAAAACCTATGAATTACATCTGGTGGTTATATAAACAATGGATGTCAGCAATCCTCATACTATTCCCTTAGAAAATAAGCAATAAATATAAAATAAAATAAGCAAGTTATTAAGCCACACAGCAAAGCAATTGGCCTCTATAGGTAAACACGCCATTCTGCACTGCAAACCTAAAGAGATTGCTTTTTTATCTGGCAAAATTTTGTTATCTATACATATATCCATCTATCCATCCATCTGTTCGCCTATGTGCATCCAGATCCCATCAATCTATCAAAGGCTATGTGCTTTCTGTCAGCAGACCTTTGATTACAGAACTCTCCCTCTTTTCTCCCCCTGCCTCTTTCTTCTCTTTCTACAGCACACAGTGGATTTATGTCATTGAAAATGCATTGGGTGAAGCAGAATATGTTGCTGCATGTCTGCAGTCGCCTGAAGGAACGTGTGTTGCTTAGAGAAAGCAGAGAGATGCACAGACACACACATATGCATACTGCAAGAAGGATTTGAATTCGTAATCATGCGTATCAGAGACTCGCATACAGAGAGCCGAGGAAGTTGCAGTCACAATGCATGCAGTAAATAACTGGAATTGGACAAGAGTATGACAGATGCTACAGAGTGCATGTCTGGTAACAGCCTTCATGCTCTAATGAAAAAGGCATAGAGTATGCTTTTATTTAGGTCTTGTAAAGGTTAAACTTTTGTACTCAATGTATTGAATCACACAGCATAAAACTAGTGGTGAAGGCCATTTAATCATCCAAACAGAGTTGCTTTAGTGGCATCAAAACATCAGTGTCAGTAAGGTTAAGATTGGAACACAAGTCTGTTTTGTGAAGTT
The DNA here is from genome assembly GCA_027564155.1 of Gymnocypris eckloni scoliostomus. Taxonomy (NCBI): domain Eukaryota; kingdom Metazoa; phylum Chordata; class Actinopteri; order Cypriniformes; family Cyprinidae; genus Gymnocypris; species Gymnocypris eckloni. Next base: position 28,680,820 of record CM050412.1, read on the forward strand.
TTATTATAATCTAGAACAAAATGTAATTTATTTGAATTACTCTTTTTTTACTCATTGATATTTTTTCGCATTAATTATTATAATTTTTTTTAGGCATTCATCTCTCAATTGTTTTTTTTCCATCTTATTAGCTAATTTGGCTTGCTAAATTGGTTTGATGCAAAGTACAATCAAAACAAATCAATTGCAAACACATCACACAGTATTCTGTTATACTCTGTCATGATGTTTATTTTCATCAGCAAGTGAATGAAACTATTAACTAGACATGAAACTGTACTTTGCATCATTTTTTATTCAAATAAAAAATAAATACATTTAATTTTAAGAAAAACTGTATATTTCATTATCTTTATATATGTAATTTAATAAATACAAAAATTCCATAGTGTCAAACATTTAGTGAAAATGGTGACAAACTTTTTCTTAGTGTGCATGATTTCGTTCCATTATGTTATAATAATAATTATTATTATTATTAATTACATTTATATAATGTGTCGCTTTTCTAAGTACTCAAAGCGCTTTACATTGTGAGGGGATCTCATCCACCACCAGTATTATCGATCTGGATAATGTGATGGCAGTCTTAGTGCGACAAAACGCCAAACACACACCAGCTTACTGGTGGAGAGGAGACAGAGTGATGAAGCCAATCAGCAGATATGGGGATGGTTAAGAGGCCATGATGGTAAGAGGGCAATGGTCACACCCTACACTTTTCGAAGGACATCCTGGGATTTTTAATGACCACAGAGAGTCAGGACCTCGATTTAACGTCTCATCCGAAGGATGGTGCTTTTCGACAGTATAGTGTCCCCATAATTATACTGGGGTGCTAGGACTCACATAGACCACTGGGTGAGCACCCCTGCTGGCCTCACTAACACCCCTTCTAACAGCAACCTAGTTTTCCCAGGAGGTCTTCCCATCCAGGTACTGAGCAGATTAAACCCTGCTTAGCTTCAGTGGGCGACCACTCTTGGGCTACAGGGTGACATGGCTGATATGTCCATTTGGGTGGCTTAATGCAAAATATTGTTGTGGGAAAATCTTTTCACATTCCAGATAGACTTGGAGCTCATTTGCAGCTTGGCGAGGATTAATTTTGGACTACATTTTTGGAATCATTTTGGTTAAAGTGTTTCTAATCTGTTGCAAGTTGATAATTTCAATGGCTCTAATGGACCAGCGGACTCTCAATGTCAAAATCAGCAGAGAATAATGAAAGACACTATACAGAGAATATAAAGATTAATAAAAACATAGAAGTGCAAAGGTATTTGTCTTCAGAACGATTCTGTAAGTCCCTTTTAGTGTCATTTCAAAAACTTTGCATTGTTCTCTGGGTAAGAAGGTAAAATTGTCAGTCATTGATGCAACAGTGATGTAACTAACTTGCAAAGAAAATATGCCTGATTGTCCACATCTCCACACCTTGAATCTTTCAAGACAAAGGTTCATGACTAAGCAAATGTTGATATTTATTTTAAATATTGTTGCATAAATTTCTTATGCACGTTTAATGATTTTGTTGAATATTGTGTCATCTATTTCACATATAACCACCACTAATCAACATGTAAAAACAACACTTTCCATGCGGTCAAATGGTCTCTTCCTTTTCTAAGTAGGTGGTTCTTGGCTAGAATAAGCTGCAATGTGTAGTCTGGCTAGAAGAGACTTGCTGAAGACTTTTGTCCATACCGGAAACTGCCGTCAGCCCACAGGGATCCAGTCACACAGGGACACACATCTGTTTGAAGCTTGGCAGACAGTAAAACTATCATGCAGCTATCTATCCATCCTCAACCTTGTATGATTTTATGACTGAAAAAGTACATCCTCTTCCCTTATGAGAGGAAGAGAAAAAGAGGGGGTGCAACACTGGCTTGGGGCAAATGAGATTTTGAGTCGTTTCCTGGCTAATTAAATCATTCTAATAAAATACCGCTGGACACAACACAAGAGAGGAGGCATTATTAAATCATAGCCCATGGTGTAAGCATGGAAACTTAAAAAGCACTGTCCTGCGGCTGGGATGAAGTTAGATTTCCAATGTAACTAATATGAAAAATTAATTATGGCTTCAGTGTTATTGGGATCTCCTTTTAAAAAATTGAGCGGTGTCTTAAAAAGGGAAGCTCAAAGTACCCTTATCATAGCTCGGCCTCACAGCCGGCATGATCAATCTGTATTAAAAGCAAAGCTAATCATTACAAACCAGTTGTGTGGCCTCCATCAGTGCAACAGGTCTGGAGGGTAAAGGACACATTATGCTATGCTAATCATAAAACTTCAAACCCAGTCAAACTATTTTCTGATAGACAGCCTTTTTTGTCCCTTTGAGCTACACTACTTTTTTTTTAGATAAGTGGGATGTGTACATCAATACATGGCTTTATTCGTAATTAATTTTATATGCATATTTATAAAGCTTTTAAGAATACAGATTAGCAGTTTTGTTATTGATATCACATCCATATATGAATAAGATTAATTATGACTATCAGTGTTTTGTATCCTAATACTGGAGGGATGCATTGTCCAATATATTGGTACCATATTGGTTGTCAGCTGCTATTAGAGATTTATTGTATTTATTCTTATTGTTATTTAGTAATAATAAATGTAGTAATTTTAATTTTGTTATTATATATAAATATTAGGCATATAAATATTAAACAAATTGAGACATGTCATCTTGGCAATTACATAAAGAATGAAGTACAAAAATAACTCACACTTAAATAATAATAATACATTAAAGCAAAACAGAAATAATAATGAAAAAATAAAAATGACAAAACACAACAAAATTACTCAAATTTAAAATTAAAACTTAAAAAAGTTAATTCAAAATATTAACAAATATTTTAATATTATTCGGATAATACTAAAATGTCAATGATTTAATTGTGTAGGCTCATTTTCTCTTTTTTACATTTAAATGACCTTAGCAGTCATCCAACTTGAAGTTAAAAACAATAACAATGTTAAATGTTTTCATACTGTATATTATTATAATGTTGTGATGCTTATAATGAACAATCTCATGCTTGATTTATCTACATGTGCTGAGTGCTTTTATAGACAAAGTGAAATATTTATTTTATAATAATGTGAAAAGCACATTTTCAATATCATCACGACAAGAGAGATATTCTAGTCACGAGAGACCTATTTTTCATTGTAGATCTGTAAGTTCTTGACTTCAAGGACAGCCTCGTGTTTATAATAGCTCGTCGATGAGAGCCTCAGCTTAGAATTATGTGCTCACAAAGTCCTTCTGCAGAGAAGCATTGCACCATCAGCAGTGATTTTCCCAACAATCTTCTACGGCTGTGACCTCCCTTCCACACGAGGACAGAAAACAAGCCCTATAACAACTATGTTTGACATCCACCTTTACAATGCAACATCTTACACGCGCTGCCCTTGTAATGTCCCTGTGCTATGGAGATTTCTTTCTTTGATTTAAAACTGTCTTTAATTATTTTGTTTCTTTGTGTCAAAGCAAATTCAGCGTTAAGTGTGTATTTAACGCTTCATAGTCAGTGTAACAATATACAGTGGGCAGACTGAGAGAGAGAGAGTGAGAAAGAGAGAGAGCACAAAGTCCTCAGATTCTCTTTCAACTTCAGGCTTTGGCACACAGTGACAGACTCAACCAAGCATAGGCTTGGAATGTGAAGATAAACCAGAGTCAGTCTGCGATGTCCCCAAGAAAAACGAGGCGGGAGGGCAGAGAAGAGGTGAGTGAGGGCAGAGCCGAGCCGAGGAGGTGAGCACTCGACTCTGAGCTTAAGAAAGAGGGTGCTACACTTCCGAGGATTCAGCGTTGTTCACTGAACGCAGCCTTAATGGTTTTGGTGTTGAGATATGAAAACAAGTGCTGCATCTTCCCCTGGAAATTCAAGGCAACACTGCAATGTTGGACATGCAATAATTAGCACAACAAAAAACACAAGGATGTTACTAATGGAAAAGTCTTTGCATGATCCTTCACGTAGTCAGTAATTAAAACCGCTCTGTGTTCAGAATTATGTGGAGTCCTGAGATGGTACTGTATTATTGATGATCTGGGATTAAACAACGCATGTCCTAATGAAACACCTACATTACTGTCATCAGCGCTATGATGGCTCATTAATATACTACTATCTGTCCTTCCGAGAGGTGTGAGGTTGTATGGTTATGAGAAAGAGAGCGACAGAGAGGGAATCAGATGCTCCTCACAGGCCATTAATGCAGAACGATGGTAAAATATATTTCATATTCTGGATGAATAATTTCTATATGCTTCCTCATTATTCGTCGAACTCACAGAGCATGAGGGATTGCTGCTGTACTTATAATGCCCACGAAAATCAGTTTCTTTTTTCTTCTTCTTCTCGGACTGTTAAATTATTGATAAAATGTCTGTTATTCCTCCTTCCCTGATTGTTTGTTTACATTTTATTACCTCGCTATATCTTAAAAGGATTAAAAAGTTGATAAAAACTTAATTTAATTTATTTATTTTTAAATGAATCACTATCATGGCATCGTCAAATTTAAACTAGAAACTTTAAACCAGGTTAATTCATCTATTGTCAGCCAATCTGAACATACAAAAGGATTCACAAGCAGAGAATGTCTCTGATTGGTTAAAAGGTAATCAGGTTTTATTTAGCTGGTTATCAATTATTTTTTAATAAATATATATATACTAAAATAATATTTAACAATATTTAGAATTAGATTTTATTTTTATATATTCAAATTTAAATGTTACTTTGTTTTAATAATTGTATGTGCTTTTGTCATTTTTTATCAGTTTTTAACCGTTTTTAATCAGTTTTATTTCACCTTTATATCAATTAGTAACAACACATTTTAATAGTTTTAGGTTTGGTTAAGAATAACAACATTGTTGATGACTATTAAAAGGTAGACATGCTGTCTGACAAAGTTGTTATACATAAAGCCTACATGTCAGAGATGTCATTATATTACAGTAGACTTAATTGTTTGATTTTTTTTAAGGATTCTTGAAAGCGTCAAATTATATATTTCAGGTTGCAGGAATATTATAGGAACTTATATTACACACAATGGACACAGACACACACGGACACAGACACACACACGGCGGTCATTATGTACCAATTAGAATTAAGCCTTTTGTTTGCCCATATTTTTCCTTCATTAAGATCATAAGTAGTGTTTAATGTGAGTCCTAAAGGAGTCCCATCACATCTCAAACAAGGACTCTTCATGCAGCTTAAGGAATTGCCAGTCGCATCAGCATGTGTGCAACATCACCATATCTGCGCTATTACAACAAAATGATCAATGCTAATTGGTCTCTTTGGAAGGCGTTACATTCAAAAATGAGATGCGAGTCACCACAGAGCAGTAATGAAGGATTCATGCTGCGTCTTTGTGGCAAAAGGTCAGCCGCTAACGTTTGAGACCACTCTCTCTCGCCTCCATTACCTCTGCCTGGGCTGGAGCTGTTTTTTCCTCCATCTCTCATAAATACTTAAACCTGCCCCCTCCCTGGATAGCTCAGCGCAGGACAAAGGCCTCGGATGGATGATGCCCATATAGCCAAAGGACTTGGGGTCTGAATCTAAAATCGCTCTAGACACAGGAGACAGTGTATATTTTAGTGTTAATTCACCTGCTGTGTCATCCAAGGCAGATGCTCTGCAGCACTAGCGCAAAGATAGCATTGCTGGGTCACTTAGTCTTGATCCGAGCCATCTTAGAGTGAAATGAATGTACTATTTCTGCGTTCAAGTCAACTAGAACAAGGGCTCTTATTTTGGATGCATCTTTAAAGGACAGAGAATGCCACAGAAAGCATTCAGCAGAAGCAATGACTCATGTGCTGCACATTAATACCCCAAATTGTTGGTAGCTAAGTGTTTTGGGGACCAAAAAAAAAGCACTTATAAGAGACAAGCACAAAGAGCGTAGTAGAATAACTCATCTCTTCCCCCAGAGACAAATGGATTTACGTTAAAGAACTCCCTTTGGAGATGGGAATGAAAATAACAGGCCTTGAACATTTTAAGAACTTGAACAGGAGATTCGCATCATGAATGTGCAGCCGACTGCAGCAACTGCGTGATGCTATCATGTCTATATGGACCAACATCTCTGAGGAATGTTTCCAACACCTTGTTAAATCTATGCCACGAAGAATTAAGGCAGTTCTGAAGGCAAAGGGGATCCAACCCGGTACTAGCAAGGTGTACCTAATAAAGTGGCCAGTGAGTTTATATATGTTTGTGTGTATATATATATATATATATATATAGGTCAAAAGTTTGGATTAATAATTAATAATTTTATAAATTATTATATTATTTAAAATGGGTTTATGTGGGTGGATGTTCGCATTGGTCTGAACAAAAACTGCAGACTGGTTTACTGAAAATGCACATTCATTCTCTGACAGTAGGAGGTGCTTTTGGAACGTCAGAAATATAGCAGTTTTCCCAGTAACGGCTTTAAACAAAGCAGCACTTAGCTCATAAATGATACTTTTTAATGTAAAATGAAAATGCCAGCAAAACTTTTCTGAAGACAATCGGTTCACATCAGAGGTTCATTCATATAAAAACTTGAATTTGCGAGAATGAGAAAAGTGTGAAAAAATCTAGCCTATATTGACAAGGAAAGTACACTGAGTTACCAGCGTAAACCTACATTTAATTTAAGTAATTTTAACTTGGGCTGTCAATCGATTAAAATATTTAATTGCATGATTGTCATGAGTTAACTTGAGAATAATCGCAACTTCATCGGGTGTTACATCGCTTGTAATGATTGGAAAATCAATTTGTCCTTCCTGTCAGAAACAGCGGAGTGTGGAGGACATCTGTACGTCAGAAATATACCGGGGCATCACTTTACTGTCCGCATCCACTGTAGTGTAGATAGTATATATAATGGGTTCTATATTGTTGTCTGTTGTCGAGTTGCACTGCGGAGACACGGAAGCAGTGCGGCAGCGTCGCGGGTTTTGCCCGGGGATGAACCCGCGAGAGTGAAAGAGCTCCGGAGAACATCTGCACTGTGTTGATACACCTTACGAGAGAATAAGACCAGCAAGCAAGGTAAAATATATGTCCGTTTGTCTGTGTTTGTGTCAGATTTTTGCACACCAGTTTAACCCATAGTAACATTTACTCGTCAACATGGCAGTTACAGAACTTTACCACAGTAAACTGCACTGTCATTTCAAACTACTTTTGTCAACTTATTGAATTAAGTTAACAAATTAAAATTATTTTTAACAAGCAACGCTCATCTTATATTAACATTAGGTTGACTAATGTGAAATTTAGTTAAGGAGTTATTAGTTAATGCTGGCCAGTAGCCTATTGAGAAAATCTAATTGTATAGGTTAAACTAGTTTTATGTCTAGCTGCCTTTCTAGTTTTAGAATTAGTTTGTTAAAGTTTTTAATAGAATTTAAGATTTACAAAAAAAAACAATTGTATTTGTGTTTTAAAGGTAACTGCAATGAAGCATCAAGAAAGACATGAGCGAACAACTATGGTTTTGAGAGATTTGTGTATTCTATATGAGGTTTGCTTTTTAAAAGTGTGCTATCTCTACTTGTTTTTCAGAGAAGACATTTCTGTCACTTACAAAGTGGATGGTGAGCAAAGGTGGTGGCCACATTTTGGAGCAGCACCTGGGTTTTACAGATGGCTATGTATTCTTTTGCTGCTTGTCTTTTCCCCCATTATGTTTCTGTTGCCTAAAGATTCTTTGTGAGGATAAATCCAGAGGATACAACATAATGCACTGTAAAATATCATAAAACAGCAATGGTGAAGATGCACTGTTCCATTATTGGAAATCTGTATTTTTAAGTGTTATACATGCAATATTTTATATAAAGAATTTGATATTTTGTAATTATTGCGTCTGTTTTAATTGAATGCCAGTAGTACCTATGTAGAGTAAAAGCTAATGAAATAAATATTAAAATTAATTATAGTAGTATACTGATGAATTGGATTTTATGTACAGTGATTTACTGTAAAACAGTACAGTTTGCAACTGTAAATCAAATACAGTTTGCTACTGTAAATCTTAATTACATTAACTTACTGGCAACAGTGTTGCCAGTAAGTTACTGTAAAAACCCTTTGAAATGTCTAACAGTGTAAACAAACCAGAACTATAGTTTCTAAAGCAACTGAATTATGCAAATAGGTATCATTCAAGGTTTAGTATACTGTATGATTAAAATAAGAAAAAAATCTCACTTTGAACTCATAAAACTACTTCCAATGTAGCTAAAACCAAACCATGTTTGGATAAACATAGGGTAACACATCTTAGTCATTTGCATTCATGAAGAAATGTTGTACTTCAGGACACAATCAGTCACAGACATTTTGTAGATGATACTTGTGCCAGATGCCTTGCACTTTCAGCTTCCAGCTCAATCATGTTCAAAAAGGTCATGAAAAGTATGAGGTAAAGTGAAATACTATCATATAGCGGGAAACTGAAGTTTACAGTGTTGTACTCAGAGGTTCTAAGTGTACTGTGAGTGCTTTCTGAGAACATCAGTGCGTCTCTTCATAATTATTTGTTGAAAACATATCAGATGAAATAACATTCCATCTCTCCAACAAAACTGCATATGGGAATAACCTAAAAAAACTGCCTGTGGATGCTTGCATTATGACTGTGCGCTCTCTGTGAATTTGAATATTTGGTACATTGCAATTGCGTCAGGAGTTGTTATTCATTACATTTAATTTGATTCATTGATACAGTGAAGGAATATTTTTTTCTGAACGGGTGACTAATTTCAGGAAGTTGAGAAACAATGAGACAATAAGAAAGAGAGAGAGGAGAGAGAGAACATTATCTACTAAACCCCCTGATAACTTCTCGGACATACCGCTGCTCTCTATAAATCTTTCTCTCTCCCTCATTTCCTCACCATCATTCTCCTTCTGTGAGCCTCTGTTTCTGCCTCTTCATCTGTGAGTAATGAGTGAACATTCTTCCACACTACAACTCACTCATAATTAGGGATAATAGGCTCTTGCTGGCCAAATGAATAACCCTCTTTCTCTGATTAGGAGTGGTAAAGTGGAAAATGAAGACCAGTTGGAGAAAACCAGTGTCAGACTGGAAATTACAGGGCATTGTGGTGATTTTAGGATTTCTTAGGGGAGGGCAATTAAGAACCAATATGCATGTAGAGAGGTTAAAAGAGGCTTATTACAAATAGAACCACTCCAGATGAATTTTCACAATATAGTTTGATTAGATGTACAAACTTTAACCTCAATAACAAAACATATGGGAAGTATTTTCTCCTGAAGTTGATAAACCTATTTTTTTTCTGTCCTAACAACAGTATGCAATATTGTAACTAACTATAATATTGCTGTCCTAACTACAATATGATTTTATAGTTGCATTTCATTATTTATAGGTAGCATTGTTGATCCATGCAGTCTGTGACCTTTTCAGAACAGGCTTACAACCCATTTTTGGGTTCAAACTCAGGTAAAAGAAAATGTAATATTATAGAATTTAATGGAATGTGTAAAAACTGAAAAATGAATAAATTGAAATAGTCCAGACTGTAAACTGTTTTAATTTGGTACATAAAAGATTAATAATGGCATGGTGTACATAAGTATATATAAAAATTATTATATATATATATATATATATATATATACACACACACACACACACACACACACACACACACACACACACACACACACACAGTATCTACAGAAGTGAGTACACCCCTCATATTTTTGTAAATATTTTACTCTTTTCATGTGACAACACTGAAGAAATGACACTTTGCTACAGTGTAAAGTAGTGAGTGTACAGCTTGTATAACAGTGTACATTTGCTGTCCCTTCAAAATAACTCAACACATGGCCATTAATGTCTAAACCGCTGGCCACAAAAGTGATTAAACCCCTAAGAGAAATGTCCAAATTGGGCCCAAAGTATCAATATTTTGTGTAGCCACAATTTTTCAGCACTACCTTAACCCTCTTGGGCATGGAGTTCACCAGTGCTTCACAGGTTGCCACTGGAGTCCTCTTCCACTCCTCCATGACGACATCACGGAGCTAGTGGATGTTAGAGACCTTGCGCTCCTCCACCTTCCGTTTGAGGATGCCCCACAGATGCTCAATAGGGTTTAGGTCTGGAGACATGCTTGGCCAGTCCATCACCTTTACCCTCAGCTTCTTTAGCAAGGCAGTGGTCGTTATCATTTTGGAATACTGCCCTGCGGCACAGTCTCCGAAGGGAGGGGATCATGCTCTGCTTCAGTATGTCACAGTACATGTTGGCATTCATGGTTCCCTCAATGAACTGTAGCTCCCCAGTGCCGGCAGCTCTCATGCAGCCCCAGACCATGACACTCCCACCACCATGCTTGACTGCAGGCAAGACACACTTGTCTTTGTACTCCTCACCTGGTTGCCGCCAGACACGCATGACACCATCTGAACCAAAGGGGCTTCCTTCTGTGACGACAGCCAATGCAGACCAATTAGATGCAATGTGCGGCGTATGGTCTGAGCACTGACAGGCTGACCCTTCACCAGTATATATATATATATAAACAAATACATTTGTATCTCTCCTAATTTTGACAATTTACTTTATGTATGCATGTATGTATGCATTTATATATTTTTTATTTAATTTTATTATTATTGTTTTTATTTTTATTTTTCAGAATCAGTTTAATGTGCAGATTTGGGGTTCAGAAACTTATCTTATCCACATTGAAAACAGTTGTGCCTCTTAATATTTTTGAGGAAACTGTAATACAGTTTTTAAGAATTCTTTGATGAATAGAAAGTTTACATGAACAGCATTTATACAGAATGTTGCATTATAAATGTCTTTACTGTCACATTTAGACAGACAGGCAGGCAGGCAAGCAGACAGACATACAGATAGACAGACAGAGAGACAGCCAGACAGGCAGGCAGACAGACAGACAGACAGACAGACAGACAGACAGACAGACAGGCAGACAGACAGACAGACAGACAGACAGACAGACAGACAGGCAGACAGACAGACAGACAGACAGACAGACAGACAGACAGACAGACAGACAGACAGACAGACAGACAGGCAGGCAGGCAGACAGACAGACAGACAGACAGACAGACATACAGACAGGCAGACAGAGAGACAGCCAGACAGGCAGACAGACAGACAGACAGGCAGGCAGGCAGACAGACAGACAGACAGACAGACAGGCAGGCAGGCAGACAGACAGGCAGACAGACAGACAGACAGACAGACAGAGAGACAGCCAGACAGGCAGGCAGACAGACAGACAGACAGATACTACTGGGTAATTATTACATAAACTGAAGAAAAAATGAGACAATGATCTCAAAAAGAGGTTTAGAGGTTGAACTCCCTTTGGAAACAATAATGGGATGAGAAAACAGGAGAAAACACTAGGAAAGAAGGTTGAATTTCCAATTCCAATCACCAATTCTCACATGACAAATTTCCTGTCAACGCAGAACATTGGATTGAAATGGATTACTAGAATACTTGCAAATCTCGTTTGGCTTCTACAAGAATTCTCGCTCCCGACTCCATGAGAAGAGGCAGCTGAGGGGTTGCGATGGCGGCGGTGGTGGAGAGGGTCTGTTTGAAGTGTTTAAAGCCTGTTTCTCATCCCTAATCCTTCATTATACCTCATCCATATATATTACTTCTGACTGAATCTATTTACATTTTAAAATGGTAAGATTGACTTTCGAATGCATCAACATCACCTCCATGGCATCATGCGCAAGCTCCAAAAGTCCTACGGCGCAGAGCAGAATGTGCTGTCAATTATTTGATAGAAAAAATAAATAAATATCATGGCATGAAGCTGCGTGTTGCAGAGCGTGATTGAATAAGGCTGCTTTTGATACAAGCAAACGGATTCGTCTCGTTTTGTTCCTAAACCTTGCTAACTGCGGGGAGAGTTCTGAGAGGGAAGCCGAAGCACAGAGAAATATCTACATGCTCCAGACACAATGCACATGCAGGCCTAGTGCAAGCCTTCAGACTGATGTTAAAAGCTTCAGAAACTGTTCCAACTTTGCCTTCAGCTCCCACTCGCAGACACGCACTTCTGTGAGTCCTCTCTGTCTCATGCTTCTCTCGCTCGCTCACTCTCGCTTGGAGAGCAGAAAATAAATAAATTAAACCATTTCAGAGTCAGAGATAGTCGTTTCGCTTCAGTGGATCATCTGTAATTGTCACAAATGACAGAATCATTCAGACATTTTCTTTTTTTGCATGCATGAAATGGATACTGGTAATTGGCTGTAATTGTTTTGTTTTTGAGATGGAGAACGGTGCTTTTGCAGGTCAGATGGATTTAAATGCAAATGCACACAATTTTTTGCTTCACTTTAACCTTAAACCTGTCTCGCATAGCCACGGCCCATTGGTCTGGACTGGGAAGATTATTTCTAATTTCCTTTCTCTCTCAAAGAAATTACCCTCTCTCTGAAGGGGAGAGAGAGAGAGAGTGACATAGGAAGACAACTTGTGCTCAAGGTATCTATAATTCTTATATGTCATGGAGTATTTCACAGGCCATTTTTAATTTGAGCAGCCTGCACATGTATGCATGTATGAATGAATGAAAGATCTTTCTCTCTCACACACTCACATACATTTTCAATACATTTGAGTTGTTTAACAGCACTGTCTGGTTTAAGACAAATAGGCCAAATATAATCCTTCAACATGTCAAATTCCTGAAGACTTCACAGGCAGCCATTTTATTAGCTAAATTCCTGGTTCATTCTTTATTGTTATCATCTTTTTTTTCTTAGCCGCTTTATCCTGAATTTTAATCCTTTTGGATTCCTGAATTCCTTTTAATTTAACATTATTGTATTCTAAAAGGTCTGATCCTAAAATGGTATGTTTATAAAGCAAACATATTAATAGCAAACATCTTAAAATTAAAGTTTCCAATCTGATTAGTTGGCTTCTGTACAGTTTCTATCATAAACCCATCCTTAAAAGTAAGATGTCGGTGAGACAGATTTCATTTTGGTCATACAGAAGGCGCAGGAAAATGAAAATGAATAGAATCTCGTGACATGCTTTTAAAAGTAGTTTTAACTCCGAATTAAAAAAAATGCAGTGCTTACGCGTGTACAGAAGTTTATTTCCACCATGGAATAAAAAAAAAAGTAACTGACTTTTTATCTCAGAATTCTGACTTTTTTTCTCATAATTGGGAGTTTCTATCTCAGATTTTGATATTTTCTTCGAAGAATTGAGTTTAGAAAACGATTGTGAGAGAAAAAGTCAGAATTCTGAGATAAAAAAAGTCAGTTACTTTTTTTTTTATTCCATGGTGGAAATAAACTTCCATATGCATGAGCTGCATTACAATGGTAAAAAATAAAGTATAAGTATCACTAGTGTCCATAGAAAACATTTAAAAGACAGAGCAGCGGAAAGATGCATAAAGATGATTCATTCAAAACCATAAAAAAGCACAGAAATAGTTACAGCATTGAGGAATAGCTGAGGAAAGTGCTGCACAGAAAGCAGATGTCTGGAGACTCATATTTATGAGATGTGCCATTCTGGAAATAACAGAAATAGCTGAAAAAATATGCACAGTTGCTATTGTAAACACGCTAGGGATGCTTGACTTTTTATGGTTTTCCTTATGGAACTTAAGGGACGTGTAATATAATATCTAATATTAAACTGCCACAGTCAGTTTCTACTCATTCATGTTTGATGTGAAGAGTGGTTATTCAGTTCAATGATTTTTCATTGGGCGGAGCTACTTGGTTTGATGCCTCAAAAGAAGCAACATAGTGTAAGTAATTGCTGCAATGGGCGACCAGAATTCATACTGAAAGACTATATTCAGAATGGATGTGATGCTATAAAGAAATGTCAAAATAACTGGTATTAAACAGGAAGCAGTAACGCAACCCATTATTAGTTGGAAATTGCTATTGAACAAACAACACAGACTTTATTAGTATAACAACATTATATTTTGGGTTAAATCATTATGTAGTGAAATCAAATTCAGAATACACAACTTCAATGCATTCATATATGAAAGAGTTCAAGAACCTGCCTTTTGTCTTTGTTCTGTTGAATGTGCTTAGAAGTTAAACCTTGCCGACTGCAAGTATACACTTCTGCCTAAAGGAACATTTTTCACCTTTTACTGCAAAGCGTCTCATTTCACACAGGGGCAGACTTAGTAATTTGGGGGCCCTAAGCAAATTTCAGGTTCGGGGCCCCAACACAATAACTATAATGCTCTTTTACGCATAACCCTTATTTTGCTCACTAGCTCTCTCTCATTATAGCAATAACTATTATTTATTGCAACTATTACCCCTTCCAAAATAATTAGTCAACCTGATGCTTTTGGATAACAAAAGACATTATATAAAAATTGCTTGCACTTGTCCATTTAATGAATTTTAAACTTCTTAAATCTTTTTACAAAAAGGATTAAAATGTAATAAAATTATCCCATACAACTCGTTCTGTATTCCAAAAAGTGGCTGCTCCAGGATTTTTGTTTTGTTGGGGGTGCTAAGGGGGGGCTTAACAGTTCAGAGGGGGGGAGCTAAAAAACTAATTAAACAGAGAAATAATGAACAACTAGACTTTAGCTATCCATTTTTTATATACCACAGCTTCGGAAAAGACATATTTTACTTTTTTTGTGGTATTAAACTTCTCATGGCACTGTTATTAGTAATACACTAATGCCAACTGCCAAATATGACACTTACAAAGTAATATCATTTATAAACCAATATAGAAAAGAGAGAAAGTTTTTTTTTTCAATTCAATAAAAACTATTTTAAATTCCTGATAACCTCCCCGTGCTGATTTGCATGGAATCATGTGTCGATGATAGCCAGAGATAAGCATAACAAATGGGCAATATTAATGTAGGCCTGTTTCATTATTATTATTATCAGGCATATTATTATGATTAGATTAATTTTATTATTAAATTACATTAAATTATTGCTACGCAATCACCGCATGATGCGCTGTGAGGATAATAAAATATGCTATTAGCCATATCCTCATTTAAAATTAAAAAAACTAAAACAAATTATTTTCCTTTTTCATACAGTGAATTATAGGTCTATATTTAAAATTATTAAGACAGCAGTCATCAATGAAAATTCAGAGCAGCTTTATTTCAGCCACTGATTTTCTAAAACAACCTGTTTAACGTGAAATTTCATCTCCTGTTTTTTACCCTCAATATTTCTCTTGTGGCTCATATAATAATTTAAGTTATATACCGTTATCAGCATATGTTAGAGAAGATGAGTCTCTCGTTGTCTCAGAGAGAATTTACGCTGTTAATGCAGCACTAGCCATCAATTTTGTACCTTCACTTTCTTTATAGTGAATTGACATTCACCGTTTTGCCCAAAGTTTGCGCGTTGCTTGCTTGAGTTGCTTGACCCCTCCCCCATAATATCAACTGTTTATAGACCACATATTAGGCACTATTTTTTTTTTTTTTGAAAGTGACACCAAAAACAGGAATATAATTTGGAAATGCTGTGCCGGAGCTAAGCAAGGTTCTGATAGGGCTACAGCCCAGTCAGGCCCCGCCCTAGCACCGCCACTGATTCCAAGTGTTCTTATGGCATACGATAGGGTTGTTGAGAAACAAATCGAAAATGTAATCTGTTAAGAGAAAATCTTCAGTCATTGCCTTCGTGCATTTATACATGTTTACAGTTAATTCATTTATTGTTTGCGCTGGCGCCTAGGAAAATCATACAAGGGAGTCATTTTGAAACATCAAGACAAATAAAATTATGACTTGAAACACAATAATTTATTTACTGAGGTGAATATAACTGTTCTGAGACCGTCAAAACAGACTGCGCACTGACTATAATCACTAAAGACTGTCATTCACTTCAGTTTATTGTGATCAGGACGTTAATAAGCTCTCTGCAAAATGAATCTCTTATTTACATCTTATCTACACAAAAACTCCCCGTTTTGAGTGGTGAGTGAACATTTGACGCTCTTCATAACACAAATACATACTGGTGCATTTGCAAAATATGTTTCGCGAATATCAGATTTCCCAGGGCCCTAAGCGGCCGCTTATGGTTAAGTCCGCCACTGATTTCACATCTCTTCCATCAATTAAACCAATTAAAAGAGAAGAAAATGAGAAGAGAAGGAGGGCATGAGATACATTAAGACAGCAAAAGCAAGTTAGAAAATGGTTGACAGCGCTGCTTTGTGATTCAAAGCACGTCGTTATCTCTAGATTACTGACTGCAAATGTCAGAGGGGAAAATAGGTATTTGTAAGCAGGTAAGACCCAGTGTGCTGTTGTGGATGTGGGCATGTATGTTGTATGTGCATCTATGTATAGAAAGGTTGAGTGTAGAAAGTTGGCCCAATGGGATTTTAAAGATAACACAGATTGCGGAACACATGTGGTGAGGTATGCACACACACTCAGCGGAAAGTCTTCAACAAACACTTGAAAACCATAATGTCACATCAAGGTCGAAGCACTAAATGTGTCAACATGCCATTTCGCCAACACTCACTCCCACAAAC
Organism: Gymnocypris eckloni scoliostomus; assembly: GCA_027564155.1. Lineage (NCBI taxonomy): Eukaryota > Metazoa > Chordata > Actinopteri > Cypriniformes > Cyprinidae > Gymnocypris > Gymnocypris eckloni. Next base: position 28,697,470 of record CM050412.1, read on the forward strand.
TGAATTAAGGCCAATCCACTAAATGTCACAATGTGGCCTTAAATCCAAAAGACCATGCTTCTGGTCACCTTTGTTGTGTTGGCCATGAATCTTGCCCTGGTCTAATTCAAAACCTCAAATAAAAGCTGAAGATTGCTCAGAACTTGACTTTCCCATAGACCTCCGTGTGCTCTTGGTGGAGGACTTTTAGGGTGAGTGCTCACTTGTATAAGAGTGTTGCCAGGGGAAATCACTACAATTGTCATGCACTGAGAGCTGCTCTGGCATTTAAAAGGAGCTCCTGAGACCGACGACTGTAACTTAGAATTTTCAATCAGCTTCTGAAATAAACTATCCTCATCCTAGCAACAAAGTCAAGAACTCAGCCTCCACCCTGCACTGACCTCACACTTGCACGCACACACTCCGAATCTCACTCTCCTGTTCTCCAGAGGAAAGTGGTATGACAATGGCCTATATTCAAACTCTCTGCTCCGAAATCGAGACTTCAGAATAATAATGATTAGTATACTAGAGCTTAGTAAGATATCACCTCATTAAGTATTTTGGGAATGATTTGGGTTTTTATTCAGGTAATATAGTGAGCACTACAAAAACTATGTCAAATGATTTCATCATGTGAAATGCCACAGTGACGGTTTGCCAAATTCCCTTTTGAACATGATTTCCATTATGATTCAGCATAAGAATGTTTAACCTGGAATCCATAAATGGTTCACTCAACCCATTTTGTAATGGGTTAATCATTTGTTTTACCCGTCTCATACCGTGGTTTAATAATATGACAAATGTATGTTAAAATTGCACGGACATTGCATCAGTGTTGTCAATGCATACTGAAAAGCGCCAGAAATTAACCAGGGGATGAGGCTCTACACAAAGAGTAACAAAACTGCCCCAAGAAACTAAGTGATTGTATTATTTATTTGGAAAATGTGATTGATGATTAAATAATTGTTGACAGACTGATAGAATTGAACATTTTGTTTTCTTCTTTTTTGTAATCTGTCCAAACACTGGGGCTGAATACTTATGGCAAGCTATTTGGAGAAGAAGTTCAGTCCACTGACTGACCCAAACTCCCAAAGAGCCAAATGCCAACAATACTGCAATACTTGCAGTTGGTAAGGATCTGAAAACTTTACAAGAACGTGCAGGCCATTTCTTTGTTGGAGCATCTTAAACTTTCAAACATTGGAATGTAAAAAAATTCCTATTATCTATTAGTAAGCAGCACAGGAAGCCTCATTCTCTGAGGTCAGGCATTCACAGTGGGATTGAAAAGCCAGAGATCATCACCATGATAATGTGATATCCACTTTAGTACATCAACAAAGCTAGGGAGTCTCATTCTAGTAAATAAGCACCTTACTTTTCTATCTTATACGATGATTTCTTTAAATAACAGGGTGGTTTCTCTATGACTCTAGCACCCTGCTGACAACATAAAACTCCACAGTGGTGCGCTGCCCCATCCATGACCCCTCTACATCACCTCAAGGCCCTGACATTACACTTTTAGAAAGCATGGGGCAGGAAGAAGGGAATGAAATAATGAATGGACTCTGCTACACAAGTACAATACACCAGACAAGAGATGGAGCGTTAGAGATTGCTAACACATTTGTTCAACTGATAGTTCACTCAGAAATCAACATTGTTGTATGATTAATTATCCTTGCCATTTTTCACACAAAACTATCATACAAATTCATTAGACTTAGAAAACAGTGTACGAGTCACACATACCATTTTTATGATACTTTTATGGCACTTTTGTGTCATACAGGTTTGGAACAACATCAGAAACCAGTGGATCCTCTGCAGTGAATGGGTGCTGTTAGACCGAGAGTCCAAACAGATGATAAAAGCATCAAAATAATCTGCAAGTCACAACTCCAGTCCAGCAATTACCATCTTGTGAAGTGAAAAGCTGTGTGTTTGGAAGAAACAAATCTAACATTAAGGTATTTTTACTTCAGCTTTTGACCAAAATACCACAACATAGCAATGCTTCCTCAAGTGAAAAAGTCTTTCCCTGTTTTATCTGCTGTTTGAACTATCATTCTGACGGCACCCATTCACTGTAGAAGATCCATTGGTGAGCAAGTGATGTAATGTTAAATTTCTCCAAATCTTTTCAGGTGAAGAAACAAATGCATCTTGGATGAAGAGACCTGAAGGATTGTTGTTTTAGCATATTTTCATTTTCATTTAAGAATCATTTCAGACTTTATCTCAAAAAAGCAGTCCAGCAGCTCTGACTCGGACATGCACGGCCACCTCTCAGCCCACCGTGGCAGAAACTGGAGATGTTGCTGATTAGATCAGAGAGTTCTCTGATCACTCCAGAATGAGTCATTCAGACCACATGGCAAGAATGCCAACACGTCACATGCCTTTCACTCTCCACTGCCCCTAATCAAGAGCCCTGTTCAGCAGATGGGTGGAGGCAGGGGGCTTCCCACGAATAGAGAAGGGGAATCGCTTAAATGAGAAGCAACAGCATGGCATCACTCTCTAATGAGGGAGAATTGAGTCCTGCAGGCTTTATGCGAAAACAGCTCGAGGCAGACTGAATAGAAAGGTTTTTCCAAGACCTTTCCAAATGAACCGAGGGAAGGAAATGCTAAAGGTGAATTAACCTTAAAACCTTAGTTTCAAAGATAATGGCTATAGTTTATTCCAGAAAAGCTGTTGTTGATAGCTAAAAAGAATAAAATATACAAAACAGGGATGAATGTAACAAGGAATACAACATCACTTTACCAGCTAAATACGTAATTATAATTTACAACATCCAACCAGACAAGATGATAAGGTCCCTTACTCTGAACTTGTTACACTCAATTGATAATAAAATATTATTTTGTATATCAACCTAAAACTTTCACTGTGAAAAAAATGTTTCGTTACAACTTCAGTCTCGAAAAAAGACAAACACAGAAACAATATTTCTAAAGTCATTCAAGGTCATTTCATCCAACAGAAGCAGTTGCGTTTGTATTAAAGAGAGAGCATGAGTCTGAGGTGTGATATTAAGACATTAAAAGTAGCAGCGAGTTTAATGTATGCATAAGAGTTCTGATATACAGTGTAGCTACAAAAATATCTGACAGTTGGATGATACAATTGACCAATCAGAATCAAGTATTGTGATTAACAGGAAAGTGTGTTCAGCTGAATTGGAGTAGTACTTTTGTTAGATGGGTATAAAAATCTTAGTTTATCACGTCAGCCGTCGTGTGAAGCCCTCCTCGCGTGAAGACCAAAGAGTGTAAAGACCATCGACTCTACCGTGGGACTCCCCCGGGCAGGGACACCGGCAAGGGATATAAGTATCGCTTTTTATTCATCTTCTTTCTTACTGCTTCATTCCCTTATGTTTTAGTTTTTATAACCAATTCTTACTATGTGTAAGTAAGTTGTTGTTTGTTAGCATGTGTGTTTGACAGTGTTATTTTTTTAGGATTACTGATAAACTACTTCCGTTTGATTTATCTATTTAATTTTAGATAAATGATGTATGAATTTATTATGTATTTCTAGGTATTTTCTTTAGTTTTAGTTGTAATAAATTGTATTTATTTTAGTAACGTTACTTCAACATACTACATGGAAATGAAATAGCATATATATATATGTGCGTGTTTGGCTTAGTGTCATGTTAGAATAATTGTTATACTCATAACTTTTGTTGTTTTAATATTTTGAAATGTTTTTAGCTTTATTTTTTGTTTTCATTTAAATGTTTAGTTTTGGAATGTTGTTGTATGCATTTGTCATTTTATTTAATTTCTCCATTTTCTTAAATGTGTATATATAGTATTTATAGAGTTTTAACCTATAGTTTTAGTTACTTTTTCTTATTTGTAAGTCGCTTTGGATAAAAGCGCCTGCTAAATGACTAAAAAGTAAAAGTATTTGTAAAGAGCCTAATTTAAGTGATCGTAATAAGCATTATAAATTAACTTGTGACAGTTTGGTAAGAAACACGTTTAGTTGACAACAGCTATTAAAAGTTTGGAGTATTAATATCTGAACACTGCACAGAAAGATTTTTTGGAGCAGAAATGTCAGCTTAATTTAAATCTAATAAACAAATGAGCTGTATCAAGAAAAAGCAAACAGGATGACTTTTCTCTGTTTCAGTAATAGCCTTATTTATGCCTTAAACTACATAAGTCTTACTCGCTTTATATTTGTACAAGTTACTGACCCGTGTCTTTGCAAATGGATTCAAAAATTCATGCATAATTTGCTTGGTGGATTTTAGTGTTTACAAGTGTAAAAATGGAAGAATATTTATAAAATAAGTAAAAATAGCTGTTTTATTTAATGTTGTGGTTGTATTTGCTCTCGGTTTCATAAAATCATGCTTTCAACTAGATATACTGGCAAAACTCTAATGAGGATTTCTTTTAATAATGTATTCAGTAGCACTGTGCCAACTGCAAAATGAACTAGACATGATTGTCTGATAGCTTTATATCCTAATTTATCTTCGCCGCAGAGACATAGGCCTGTTTACATAAAATGCAGACACTATTTCAGATTACAAGTTTTTGGCATAGAAATGCGACCACATTAATAATAAATCAACTATGAAATGGTTCCTCAAAACACATTTATTATTGCATCTAGACTTTTATTTAGCAGACAAGACATATCGGAGGGATTCTATACTCATTTATATGTACAGCTTCAATTCATGGTTGGCTATGTTGAATATCAGCATTTTTAGTCTCCAACCCCAATACACGTCTTTACTGTTAATCTGAATGAACTAATTTGGTTTACTTGTAGATTATTTTGTCATGCGCTTCTCAAGAGCACTTCAAGTGTGGAGCTTATAAGAGCAAGCCTGGGGCAAAGAAGGCGCTGGGAGATTTCTTGGCGGGTAAAAATCTGGGGAACAGTTTTTTCCACACTATGAGACTTTAGCAATCACTGCAACACAGACAACCTACTTCGATAAAATCACAATACCCTGTTTGAAATACCAGCACACACTGTTATAGTCTTCACAGCCTCAGCGTAATGCATCTGCATTTATGACAAAAATGCCACAAGTATTTTCCAAAGCAGGTTTAATTAACCACCTGGATATTTACAAAAAAAACATCATAAAGAACTCTTACTTATCTTGCAGAGTTATTAATCATCAGCGTTAAACATATGGTACCTTTCATTGCATTCCGTTGTAATTATGGTGCAGATTATTTTTCATTAGGCATCACTCCCATCACAGATGGAACAAGCATATATTTTAAGCGTCATGAAGCTAACAGAACTTTATATCAACACAAATAACTCAGAAGAAAGATTTGCCATCTTTACAAATGGAATAACAAAGATCTAAAGCTACAAATTGCTCATAAAACATCTCATGGAAGTTTAGTTTTAACCATATTTAATGCCTGGAGGTTTTTACCATGTTCAAATCTATTTTTTTAATGCTGTTCAGCCCAGGCTGTCTCAAGCGTATACTGCAAGAAATCATGGATGAGCCATAGCTTTTTTTCTGTGGTTTTATGGCTATAGCAAATGCTGGCTGCAACGAATTCAGAGTCACAGTGTGATACCTACTTTCCTGTTTGAGGTTGGAGCCAATGTTCCTAGAGCTCAGTCTTCTGGCTGCATGACTGACCTCCACATGACCCTAGTTCCTTTCTATGTATGTTTTCTCCCATTTTTTCAGTTAACCAGCTTGGGACTGACGGCCAGACAGACAATGCTTTTCATACAACATTCCTTTAAACAGAGTAATCAATGAGGTGCATAAGAGTGTGGAAAATAATAAAATAACGCTAGATACTCAGGGACCTACTATAAATTAACACTGTGCATTAACAATGGCAACTTTATGTGGAGAATCACCAAGGTTCAAGGTTCAAGGTTTCTTTATTTGTCACATAATAAATTATACAGGGTATAACTAGAAGTGAAATGTAATCAAATCAGGTCCGCTCAGTGGACAGTGCAGAAGAATAAAAAATAAGAATTATATAAAGGTAACACAACACAAGAGCATATATATGGTAAAAAAAAGAGAAATAAGAGTAAAATGTGCAATATAAAAAGTGCAAAACAATAAGATGTGCAAAACAATAGGATGTGCAAAAAACAATAGGATGTGCAAAAAACAGTGTACTGGGACCTAATAAATAGTGATATGAATAGGAGGGATGTGCAGACGGGTTGTTCAGGGTATGTACACAAAAATACGGGTGATGAGAGTATGGATGTGTTCCAGTAACAATCTTGTTAAAACAGTAGTCAAAACATTTTCTATCTGAATGACATTTTCCTGCAATGTCCTAGTGGATTATACATGTTGTTAAGAGATCTCTTCAGCCCTCATAAAAGAAATGGCCTACACATAATGAGATCCCTTAGGTACTGCATACACATTTAAAAGGCTCTAGAAGGTGTTGGAAGCACCAGAAGCTACAACAATGATACATGTCTTGCTGTAGGTATGTATGACCTAAATTACACACAGACACCGTGGACCCGCTTCGTAGTGTTTTCAATTAAACAATCATCAAAAGTAGTCAAATTGTTCGGGGCACCATTTTTTGCTGCCAAGCAGCAAAGCCATAACCAACCCTGATGTTAGACTGAGTGAAAAAACTAAGGCAGGCTTTTGTTTAACAAACCACAAGTTAAGCATTAACTCTGTGGAGCACGAGAATGTGTTACAAACAAACCCAAACTGGTTTTGAACGATGAAGGGGGGCAAAGGCTGTTATGTTGTCAGAGGAAATGGAATGTGCCGACCTGCCAGCATTTCCTCCTGCTTGTGCTGCTGACAACAAAATATAACCTTAGCCGGGGAAAAATCATGGCATTCATTTTAAACATACAGATGGGCATAAGGGTTTGGGTGAACATGGCCCCTTTCGACTTTTATGAGGCGAGGAACTGTTAAATGACCATTAAGATCGAAATATTAGCTTGTGCAAAATTCAGAATTGAAAAATCGGCTCTCTTTTAATTTGTGAGGTAGAGTTGGAATTGGCCCTCTCTGCAGAGCTTAACTAGAATTTGAATGAGGAAAAATCAACATTGATAATGTATTCTGGGAAATTAATATGTTTTCCATCTTGGTCCAGAAAAGTTCATTATAAATCATCTATCTCTGTGTCTGTCTAACTTTTTAAACTCAAAACTTTTAGACGACACTTTGTCAAGCCAGCTTTCAAGCTAAACAATATTTCTTTACATTCCAAAACAATTTTATTTAGTAGTTCTGCATCATGTTTGCTATTTTAAATTCTATAAAATTAAGGAATTTAGTTGAAATTCAAAAGGCTCTGATTGGTGGACAATCCTGCAAGATTTACTGAGGAAGATCCAGAGCTTGCGTGTCAGCACGTTAAAAAGTCAAGACAGGTGTCAGAGGAAAAGCTCTGTACTGCGATTGAAGGTAAACAAATGCATTGACCAACAACTGGCAATGTAATTATTGCTGAAAAGCCAAACAGAAAACATCAATTACCAGTTCCTGTCAGCGCTTATTCAAGTTGTTCACACTTCAACATCTAAAAAGCAACAGCTCAGCTGGATCGCCTAAAATGCCATCTTGCTGTTTTTTTCCTCAGACTCTTTCCATTTGGCAGATGACATGAAATGTATTTAATCATTGGACCGGCCTCAACCCAAAGCTTATAATTTAACAGCCTCTGTTAGTCTGACATACTTTCTCAGAAGAAAATGTCTATCTGCTAAAACTCCTCGCACCACCTCAGCCTCTGCATTAACCCTTCTGTCTGACAGCTAGTTATTAGCTCATTCTCTCCGATTGACCAGTCATTCTAAACTCTCGTTTTTCATTAGTTCCTCACCAGGCTTTCTAATGGGTCTGATGGCAGATAAGCACACAACTCTGGGTTAGAAGCACAGCAGGACAGGATATGCAGGCTGGGGCCCTATACAGTTTTAGTGATGTTAAGAAGAATCTCATATGAAATGCCATGGAAGCCAGCTGGCCCATAACAGGAAACCGGTCCTGATAATAGTTATTTGTGCAGTGATAGGGTGTAGGGCTGAGAGCGCACTTCTTTCAGATAAAGGCTCAGGGAGCACGGCCTACTAATAGTATCGAATTGTGGAAAAAAGAGGGGGTGAGTAAGGATGGCAGTGCTGAAAGCAGAGAAGAGGAGAATGAACTGTCAAGTAAGCTGCTCCATCAATAGCACAGTTTTGTGGGAGGTCTACAAAATGGCCATAAGGGAAATGTGTGAAAGAATTGTCAATACCCACTCTCCACCCGATGTGGGAACACAATCTATAACGCAATCTCAAAAACACAACTCTTTCTTGCAGGTCTAAAAAAAGTATCTGTGGTGTCCTGCGAGAGTGAGGATTAAAATGTAATTTTGGCATGGAAGCTGAACTCGCTGTACGGTCTAAAAAAGGGTCAGGGCCCTTAAAGCACAGGCTACCCCGCTGCACTCAGAACCTGTGAGTCACTCTGACTGAAAGAGATTGACAGGCAGCGCTATTGTTGTGTAACTGACAGAGAATTTAAGAGCAGAGGATATTTTTGGGTCAAGCCAGATAAATCAGATCCATTTCACCCTGGACGCCCAAAGTCTTAATTTCCTTGGCATTAACAGATAGTAACACGATTTCTAGTGGAATCTTAATTAATAGTCCCTCTTGAGAGCTTCTCAGAAACCACTTGACGTATGAAACAAATATGATAGTCACCGAGCTGAGAACACAATGATATATAAAGCATAATGATATGAGGGCTTTTGGTAGGAACTGATGTATTGTTTGGAATTCCCTATCCTCTGCAGTCATACTGAAGCTATGTTTTCTCTTAGAATTGCTACAGTGGGATGTAAGATCACTTGCAAAAACAATAACTTGGGATAATATGTGACCCGGGTAGCATGTAGCACGGGTATTTGTAGTAATAGCCAACAATACATTGTATTGGGTCAAAATTATAAATTTTTATTTTCTGCCAAAAATCATTAGGATATTAAATAAAGATCATGTTCCATGAAAATATTTAGTAAATTTCCTACTGTAAATATATAAAATATATCATAATATTGTGACGAGCGTCCCGGTATCTCATCAGCGTCGCCCTGGAAACGGAGGCAGAACACCTGCACTTCCTGTTACCGGCTGATCGGTCCCAGCTGCAGCTCGTCAGCCGGCAGTGTTATAAGCCCAGCAGATCTCTCCACTGTGGAGTTCGACCTCCAGAAAGACTGCAGCTAATCTCTCTCTCTCATCTCTTGACCCCCCCGTAGATAGCAGCGTGTGACCGGATAGCCGCCATCGAGCACGAGCACGGGCACCCTGCACAAAGACCAAGGAAGAGAGCACAGACTGCACCAGCGCACTTCTACACCTGTTTGCCACCTTCTTACCTTTTTGGGCACCAATAAATCCGCCCTCCGGGCATTTATTGGAACAGTCCTTGTCGTGTGATTCTTCACCCCGTGACAATATATACATTTTTGATTAGTAATATGGATTGCTTAAGGACTTAATTTGGACAACTTTAAAGGCAATTTTCTCAATATTTCGATTGAGATTTTTTTTTTTGCACCCTCAGATTCCAGACAAATAGTTGTATCTCAGCCAGATATTGTCTTATCCTAACAAACTATCAACGGAAAGGTTTCAGATTATGTATAAATCTCAATTTTAAAATAATTGACCCTTATGACTGGCTTTGTCTAGGGTCACATTTTTTTTCATTACAATTTGAGCAGCATTAGAGAACATATATGCAGTTGAATGGACAAATGTTTGCGGCTTACGAGCAAGCAGGAAAAGAATAGGCAACGTATTTGGATCGTGTTCCGTGTTTTGGTACAAAGCAGCACATTTTGTATTTACTTCCTGAAACTTCGTGTGTTTTAAGCCATTCTCACACAACGCATAAGATTTTGCATTTAAAAAGCGCCACGTTTTAAGAACATGAGACAAATCTAGCATATAAAATTCACACATAAGAACGACGAAAAGCTGTTTATAATATGATAAAGCATTATTTGATTAGGGCAACACATTTGCTTATATAATGAGCACCCTAGAAATAAAACAGAATCCAGTAGGTTTGGTATAACTTTAGGTTTTATTAAACTTTTGTTTATTATTATTTTAAAATTTTAAATGAAAACTAAATTCCAGATTTTCAATATAGTCTAAAACGTTTTGACCCCACAGTATATATATATTACAATGCTTGCACTTTTCTATGGAATAATAACAACCAAAGAAGCTCTTTTAGGTAAAACTCTATACCTGCTAGAGCAGAATATAGATTCAAGTGTAAAAGATGTATGCTTGCAAAAGATGTTTACATACACAACTGCTAAACTCATATAGAGGGAATGATTAGTTATCTTGGCAGCGTTTTATATGAAGCCCATAAAATACTGTTTTCTCAAAGCCTAAGCCTTCAGCTGGATATATTGAATGCAAGACTGCCACATGGTCATTGTTACCAAAAGCTATTTTTCTCCTGGTTTCTGTTCCTCCGCTGCTCTCATCCCTCTTTCCTCCTCTTCTTTGTTTGTGCTTGACTTGTTTTCCCTGGTGTTCTTATATGATTGCAGCGTGCTTGTTTACTGCAAATATGGCCCATCTCTATATTTCAAGAAAGTGAAAAAGTCCTGTGGATATTGTGTTGTCCCTTTATTTCCTTCACATCCTCCTCTTCCATTTCTTTTCTGTCACTCTCTCGCGCTCACACTGTAAGTATTCACACACTTGACACCTAGGTAGGTCTCCTGATGTACGCCATGTACCCGAGTGTGTGTGTGCCAAAGCATCAGGATTATTTCAGGCGTCCTCTATATCTGCCTTTCAAATTAGATTATCTCTCTCTCTCCCGCAATCACACACATAGGCAGAGCATCTATACATATTAAACACGCATGTGCACTACATAACCACAGATGGGTGTATTACTGAGACACAAGGGCAATCCATTTCATCGGTGGATAATTGGATCTGTTTTTGCAGAATAATTATAATCTAAATCATTCCAACTTCAAGCCTGACACTCGAGTGCCTTGTTTGTGTGGGAACATGTGTCTGTGTGTGGCATATTATGGTAGTGTTGATACTGTGTATGTGTGTGTGCATGCGTTACTGCATGAGGGCTGGAATTTCATTTCAGCAAACTCTTGATTATGAATGGCTGGACGATGCCGCAAGGAATTACTCAGTCTCTTGACTGTCCAAGTCTCATGACAGCTAGTGTGTGTGTTATATATGTCCCTGTGTGTGAGGGAGATAAATGAAGGATTCTGAGGACCACACCAGACCTGACAGAAAAACAGCTTCTATCATATCATATAGATTCAGGTCATGTTAATGGAATATTCCAGATTCAATGCAAGATAAGCTCAGTTCACAGCATTTATGGCATAATGTTATTACCATAAAATTAATTTGTTCTTGTCCCTCCTTTTATCTAAAAAGAGCACAAATCTGGGTTACCGTGAGGCACTTACAATTAGAACTGAATAATGGAACTGGCTAATTTGTATATAGGTAATCCTTTCCAATAAGGTTGCATCTATTACAACAATTAACAACAATAGTTAAAGAATGAATGAATGAAGCACAATATTAATTAATTCAACAATAGTTAACATGAACTAACAGTGAAAAATACTTATTATTCGATGCTAATTTCAATATTTACTAATACATTATTAAAATAAAAAGTTATCTGTTAATATTATTTCATTTGTAATGTTTTTAAAAAAATGTAACTGTATTTTTATTAAACAAAATTACCAACGATTAATAAATACAGAACCGTGTACTGCTCATTGATGTTAATGCATTAGTAAATAAGGAGACTTGTGTAGATAGTGTTGTAGATACATACAAATGCTTACTAACCATTTTCAATTTAAGTTATACTGCAGTTTCATAAACTTATAGCATGACAACATCGGACTTAAATCATGCTAGAAGAAAGTGTGCATTTATTAAATGAGTTTACTTTTATAGTAAGTGCCTCAACTTAGCATTTTTTAAGGAAAATGAGGGACAAGGCGAAATAATTCAACATTATGCCGACATTAGGCTAGCTTAGATTTACTATGGTTATATTTGACAAATCTGCCAAACCCTTTGGGTCTTGAAGGCAACGAACAACACAAACAGCTGTAATATTATAAGCCTCTGAGCAAAGGTCTACGTTTTTCATGAGGGCTCTTAACCAATCGCCACGAGGAGGGCAGGTTCTGCTGGTCGGGGCGGAGTTTTCTAGACTATTTAAAGTGCAGCGGTGTAAAGTGTTAAGAGAATCCAGTGTACCTTGGAGGCTTGTTTACGCGCCCAGGTGCGCGTGGTTTATTGTTTTGTGAGGTGACTTACTACGGCTCTGTAGGCTACCTAGACAGCATTTTTGGGCGCGTCAGAATAATTCTAGTCAGCCTCCCTAGCTTGACACTCACATAACCCTTTTGTATTTCAGAAGCAGTATTCCATGTCTCTTCTCTGCCCTGTTATTGATGGGAAACCAACTGGACCGGATCACCCACCTGAACTACAGCGAGCTACCCACCGGGGATCCATCGGGCATCGAGAAGGACGAGTTGCGTGTTGGCGTGGCGTATTTCTTTTCAGATGAGGAGGAAGAGCTGGACGATCGATCGCAGTCGGACAGCTTTAAAGACAACAACAGCCCGAGCAAAGACAGTCCGGTTGCGCTCAACGAGATCGAGTACTCGGCGTTCTGCTGCCAGGAATGTATATACTCCAAACTGCGAGAGAACGAGGACCTGAATGTTTATTCGGTTAAAACTTTATTGACCATGTGCAAACCCGGGGATCTACTGGAGTTAGTGGCCAACGCACAACCCCCGCACTGGGCGATCTTTGAAGGGGAGGACCAGGTTATTCACCTCTACAAGGGGGAGATCCGCAAGAACAGCTTGTTTGAGATCAGCTGCGGTCGGCAGGGCAGGATAGTGAACAATCGGTACCGCTACCGACCGCTGCCAGCTGATTTGGTGATGCAGAACGCGAGCGGGCACGTGGGGCTCAGCAGCGGCGAGATTTGCTGGACGAACTCGGAAAGTTTCGCAGCCTGGTGTCGTTTCGGCAAGCGGGAGTTTAAAGCGGGCGGGGAGGCGCACTCGGTCGAGCAGCGCTACTTTCTGAAGGTGCACCTGTCCGAGAGCACCGCGCACACGCTCATGTTCCGCAGCCTGGAAGAGATGATACGCGAGAGACGGCGCGTGGACGCCAGTGGCATTCTCAAGGAGCTGTCGCTGGTGACCGGCAATGAATGAGTGCTTGGGACTCTCTGCATGCCTTGAGCAAGGGCTGCTTACCTTTATTTCAGGACTTTGGGAGGGTTGTGCGTATTTGTGTGAACATGTTTTGGCAAAGACAACGCCCCTTTTGGTTGTGCTGTGAGAACCGATGGCTCCACTAAAGTCACCCTGTACCTTTAAAAAGGAAAAAGATAAAACATAAGGTGAGCCCTCATCACAGATCGCCCATGAACTGATACAGCCCCCTCAAATTCGCACCCGAGCCCTGCTGCGGCAGATGGTGACCACGATGCATTCATATGTCTGTGGCAGGCCGTTTTGACATTTATTCCTTAAGACTAACTATCGTTTGTTTTTGCTATTAATACTCATTATTCTCCATTAACTATTCAAACGGTTTCTATTATCTATTCCAGTTGTCCCAGCAACATTTCAATGGATACTAGAAGCGTGTATTTCAGCTGTTACTGGTAACATTTGAATCGCACTAGTAGCTGCTTGAACTATAAAGAAGCCATTGTGACTACTCATTACAGTTAAGTTGCAACCTAAATGAATGGTCACTAGTCAAGCTGGAGTTGAATAGTTAATATCTGAACCACAGACCCTAAATTTGTATAGTGGGATATTTGCTTGTCATTTTTACAGTTGTGACAGTTGAATGAATAATTAGGATATAGTGAAATCAACAAAGACACTAGTCGCTATTGGACTACTCTATATAAATCAAGTACTGGTAAAGTTAAAGGAATAAAGGTAACTCAGCTTGCCACATGTCTCTTATTTTACTGAATTCCTGAGCTTTAATATTAAACGTGGTGCTCCGTTATTGCGCATCTGTCCAGCTGCATTAGCTCCTCTAACCTACAGGCGACAGCACACGAGCCTTTGTTTTCATTCTGTTATTAACAAACGCAGCGAACATTCTTCTGTTTTTGGAGTCCATATTTTTGTATTTCAGTTAGTACGTTGAAAAAACCTGTTTTTATTTAAATAAACGTAGTTTGCCCTATGAAAATTTCGTTGGTCTCTAGCTCATTTTCATAGTGTTTTGCCTGCATACAAATGCAATAAGTGAGCACGTGCTGGCTGAGGTAGCCTCACGCGAGTGCCTAACCGATGCGTAATTCACGCATCAACCATCTATAGTGTTCACAGTAGCATGGGCGTAACCACCATATATTGGAAAAATACCAATCTGTACCCCCCAATAACATGCCTATTATATTGTAATATGTGACATATGATATGCCCTCCTTTTATGAACCCTGGTTGTAGCCTAGTGGACCTGTTGTTATTTCCGATTTACTTTCAATTTAGGAAAAACAAGGGAAACAAAACTGTGACCACCCCCCCCTCGATTGTACACTTGGTTGAGCCCGTAAACGCCGGCTCGCGGCATCGTTTGAAAAAACCGCTCAGTCCGACTGTCACTGGTGCTTAAATGAAATGAAGGTAGGAGTTAAAAGAAAGAAGCAGGACTAACAGGCAGACATTCGTCTTTTTTCAGACGGTAAGCAAGTAGACACCTATAAAGTAGTGCCATGGTCAAAAATACCGCGGCAATTTTTGAATAAATGTGAAAAAATATCACATTTAAATGGCTCAGTATTGTAGCTAGCATGATACCCTGAAAATAGGCTGAATAATGAACTGCTGGAGTCGCAGACCAAGGAGTTCCCGCACTTCCCACTCCATTGATAAGCCTCTATTCATTCGTTGATGGCCTGGCCTGTTTGTTTTTACGATCTGATCCGCGACTGAACTTAAAAAAAAATATCTGGGGGAGGGCTCACATTTGGACCCCCCCAATATCTATACCATGGTTACGCCCTTACAGTAGTATCGATCATTCGTTCATTTGATGGATTTATTTCCCGCCAGCAGGGCAGTCGTTTGTTATCATTGCTGCATTAGTATACCCTTATGGGCAGCTGTTGATGTATGAAGACACTGTCCCTTTGTTCCTAGCTTGTTATTGTCGATGATCATCATCAGCTAGTTTCTAACTTTGACTCATAGGAGACACTTTTTATTCTATATTCCGTCTGTTACTTTAATTATACATATCAAGTTTATGACTGCTCCGCTTGTGGTCCAGAAGCCATACATCCAAATTAACTGCAGTTTTGCTGCATGGTTTGCATTAAGTAATGGGAGAGCTGTGTATACGTGTCTGTGCACATAGACACTCTCTAGCACCAGTAAATACAGTCATGCTCTGTTTGTTTTCCTATTAGAGGCTGTAGGCTGCAGCTGGGATCATTTATGCTTTATGTTCAGTGGGGCTTGATTGGCCCTCAGGTCTGTGTGGCTGGACCCTTTACAGAGCTTGTGCTGGCCAACACTAACAAGTCATTCTGAAAATCTGTTTGTATATTGCAAGGCCGAAGTCCATTTTTAGTAGGTTTACCTTTGTGCTGCTGGTTATGAGTTTATGTCCAGCACAGTCTAAATGAATGAACTGCATTTATGGATTTACACACTGACTGAATAGACAATCTTTCTGCTTTTCCTGTTAATAATCTAGTTGAATATTTGCTAGATTTAGTAGGCTAGTTCCTCTAGCATGCATTCTGCATATTCATTTCACATACACTCTTTACTGCTTATTCTTTGTGTGACTATTCCAGGTCAGGGTGTTAATCATGAGCCTACATCATGCACAACATGCTCTGTCAGTTGTGTCAGTTTGAGCCGTTAATATGGAAAGCAGCTATTGTGTGTATGAAAACAAGTGGGACAGGTTTCTAATGGTTGGGAAAGATGTCACTTGAGTTCATTATCCATGATTGAGACTTGGGCGAGTTCACTAAACGACTACAGCTAATTTTTACATCCCTGTTTAACTAGATGATTAAAGTGATGAAACAGTTTTTTTAATTGTTAAATTATTACTCTTTTTAGTGCAAATGAACTACATTTCCACAGGAAAAAATTGGCACATTATGTTATATGTCTGGCACAGATGGAAAACAGGCATTAATAATGTTATTAAAAAAACAGATTTATATACATTTTCTATTCATTATGGTATAAGTTATTCAACAAATTACAGAGAAAAAACATAACCAGGCTTTGATATACATACTGTAATCAAGCACGTTCGCATTGGACAAACAATGCTGTACTATTACCGTAAACTATGTCAGATCTTGGTATTCGAGACATTTTCCACCATATAAAATTTATTACTGACCTGCAAGCCTTGTTAGTATGTACTTTGACACTAAACTGACATGTACGGTTGAGAAACACCAGACATTGACACTCACTCATTTTCTTTGGCTCAGAATGTCATCTTCATTGTCTCTCCAGTCTTGTCTCCACCACATTGTTGTTCACCAATCCCAGCAGCCCCAGTAACCCAATTTTTCACTAGACGATTTGTGGGATCCCCTTTCTTGACATTACCCCACCCCTGCCTCATTTTCCCATTCTCTAAGCCTGACAATCTGTCACCTGTACTGATTGCTTTTTTTCTGATGCTGGAAATTTAGGATAGTGGGGCAGCGGGCTATATGTGGAGAATGAGGACAGGAGTGAAGGAGCGATGGGCTGAGGGAGTAGATGTTGCCAACATGTACAGAATATCTTTAGCCTGAAACAAAGTCTGCCCCTCAGTGATATGCCATGTGTGTGCCATCTTGTTTGTGTTTGTGTGTGTGTGTGTGTCTGTCACACTTCGTAACCTGTTACTGGGGAAACCTCAGCCAGTCATTTAGCTTGCGTCAACTGAATATTCTTTTACTTGAAGCCTGGAGAGAGGATGAGGAGTCTCTTTAACAGATAGCTTGTTGTTTTTGTGTTGATTAAAGAACAAACAGTAATGCATTTGCTTCTGCTGAAGGAGAATTATGCATAGCATCTGTGCTCCACAGAAATCCTGCCTCTCTTTTAGACTCCATCGGATATTCATTTAAACCAGCAGGCTAGCTGGTAATCTGGCCTCAGGAGTAGAGGAGGAATTTAGGAATTTATCCTCATTTGTATTTAAATGTAAAATAAAATTTCACAGCAGTTTTAAAGAAATAGTTTTTGGACAAAATATCCTGGTCCAAGGGTGTCGCTAGACCCTTTTACTGTGGCACAAGACCCACTGTGTCCTGGTAAAGATTTTACTGATAAATCCTTATTTGTTGATGGGATTTATGTATACCAACTTGAGGATAATTTTTTTCCTGATAATCTTTCAGCAATCAAGTCTTGTATGTTTTCTATCAGCTGTTTAGAATCAGGACTAGTGTAGCCAGTTTCGTGAATACAAAAGGTCTGGAATTGTTTGCTTAATTCGGACAGTTCATTCACAATATAAGTTTGAAGTGGTTTCTCACACCAAAATAGTAACTGGATATTTTTTTTCTCCCAGCACATAATTGTCTAAGTCACAGAGACAATGTCATGAGAACGACAGAGCTTGACTGGAGATGGACACAGCGAGAGAAAGATATGCTTATTCACAGACAAATTTTTTTTGGTCTTTTAAACTCACACTAGCTGGACTTATTAGGTTTTAGCTAATGATAATGCCCCAGTAATTATTCAGTTTTGTTGAGTATTGACAAATGACGTTTGGTTCCATTAATGGTTCTTACACATATTTGCGGTTGTAAAGGGCAACATTGTAGTAAAATACTAGTATTCTGCCAATATATCAACTACAGCGACCAGTGCAGTATAATTCAGTCACACGTTATTTTAAGTTCCAATTCTGGCTGTAAACAAACCATTAACTGTGAATTTTGCCTCAATAAACTATATTTTTAAAGAGTAAACCAAAAGAGCACTGGATAAGGTGGATCAGTCAATCGTAGAATACAAAGCTTGCAAATGATTTCTATCGTTTGTTAACAACGAAGCAGCTCTTTGTTGCATGTGCAGCTTGTGAATGACTCTGCAGGTTAAGACTATTTATTTATCTACAATATAGTTTTGGACCTTTCCCGAAGTGCCTTAAAATACCATACCGCTTAAATACTGCAGTACATGAATATGTGATCATTCAGTACCATGGTAGCCATAATAAGTGGTACTATAAGGCACATCCACATATTTCTCCTGCATACAGATAAAGATAATAATCTTGAAATTTCTACAGCACATCCATAATGATTCTTTACTGCTAAGGGTTCACTGAGATAGACTCACTGTAACAGGACATACTGAATCGGTCAGAGCTACAGTGTGCAGGGGATCCTTAGAGAGTAGATTAGACTCGAGGTCATATCATATTATAGGTTCTTTTTATAATGCCACAGCAAAATGCGCCACATTGCAGAATTCAGCAAATTCTCTTTCACGCTTCTAAACGAGAGAGCGCTGCTGGCTGTGAAAGAGCGCTGTCTGATAAAAATTCAAGCAGAGTTCCAGAACGCATCTACAATGACTCGACAAAATCAACATATAGTGTGTGAGGCGAGCAGCCAGCTAAGACTTGCATTTTAAATAGCAGAACATTTTATTTTTTCCCTATCGATCATCATGTCAGAGCATGTGCAGACCTGTTTAGAATGAACAGAGGCTCTCAGAAACGGCCAATGGACGCTGTCGGAGATGTTGTGCCACCTGTAGAACAATGAGGTAGATTGTTTACGCCACCCCCCACAGGCTCATTATGTTAATGCTTTGTGTTCTTGTGTGAGTCCCTGCGGACCCCCGACAGTCTCCCCTGCTCCCTTCCTTTTTATGTTTACTCCGCTCCTACTAGGCTCATATTGGTTTATGCTGGGCCACGCCAAAGTTCTTGGTCTGTACCCAATTACTACAGAAGTGTTTGCTCCTCTTGCTGTCTCTCTCTGCACCGTACAGTGCACACGGACAGCGATGGCTGGGGAAAAACAACCTGCCTCATGAAAAATGACAGCTCTTCTTTAAAAAAAAATAAAGCAATCTCTCACCAATCTCAAAGGTTTGGATCAGAAGAGGCCCGTTTCTTTTGTGAGGTGAACCGAGACTCAGTGTAGTTACAGGCTCTGTTGGTGATGGTGGAGAGAAGGGTTTGTGTGACATACTGTAGAATTGTAAATTCTGGTCCTATAAGAAAGAAAAGTCACAAATTAGATCTAATATCTTAAATGTTTCTCCTACAGACAACAATGAGATGGAATGGAGAGCAAATGGAGACTTTTGCTTGTGCTTGTCAGATTTATTTTCTCCTGACAATGATGTTTCATAGTATTTATGTTCATACAATCAGTGAAAAAGTCATTTTGGAATACACTGACTTTTTAATTGTATAGTGAAAGTGTTCTACAGAAGAAAGTAACTCATACAGGTTGGAACAACTTGAGGGTGAGTAAATGATGATAAGTAACTAGAAAACTCTTGGTGTGTGACTTATTTGCAGCACATTTTAAAAAAGAGGGAGAAATAAAAGAGAAACATTTCTGATGTATCTTTAATTACACTGTTAAAAACTATTTTTGTACAGAAGCCAGTTCTTTACACACTACAGACTTTATGAAAGTAGCAGTTGTGGCTACCTGAATTTTCAGGGGTCATACATATTTCATATTCTTTTACTGCTCTATATACTTTTAGTGCATTTTCATTTACATGTCATTGCAGTTGAAGGAACAGTTCACTTTCAACCATCATGTTGTCCCGAAACTGTATGACTGACTTTCTTATGAGGAATCCAAAAAGGTGAATTTTTATAAAGAATATGCAGGTCACTCTTTCAGTATAATTAAGCTGAATGAGTAGTTGAGCAGTCAAGGTCCAAAATGACAAAAACTAATTGAAGATTCAAAAAAAATATTCAGAAGACTTCATATGAACCACTTAAAAATGTTGGTGCTTTTATAGTGCTTTTTGACAGCTTATGAAATAGATGGCCAGGAATCCCTTTTTTTTTAATAACTTTTTTTGTATTCCAATCAAGCTAATTTAGGATGACACGGGACTGAATAAGTAATGACAGAATGATTTTTTTTTTTGATGAGATTCATTTTCATTTAAATCTGCTATGAAACCGCATGGCCCGAGTGCTTAGATTTTTCTCTGGAGAGTTCTACATATTGAGCATAGCACTGCTACTAATATTATACAGTTTTAATTGGTTTTGTCACACTCAAATCTGGACTAAACAAATCAACAGGAAACTTAATCTAGCAGTTGGTGCACACCGGCACTCACAAAACACGCAGTCGTGCCCATAACTTTCCATTCCTCCTATCATATTTCACCTGCTCTCTCTGTCTGCGAGTTAATGAGAGAGTCAGAGGTACAGGATTAGGTGTTCTGCTCTCTCTGCTGGACCGAGCACAATGCCATACTTTTGTTTCGCCTCTAGTATCTCACACTCTGCCATTTTTACCCAGGGTTTGTTACATTTCACACACTGGCACATATTTGTTCTGCATTTATTGGCACGAATACATGTTTACCCCCTTCCCCTTCACATCTTGTATTTTTCATGCTTAGGCTCCTTTGCACTTTCTGCTAAAGCCAATCACATACGTTACTGCCGTGGCTTTGATTGAACACATATCTCATCTAATGCTTGCACAAATATCTACTCAAACTGCACATCGGAATCCTGTTCTCATTTCCCTGTTTTTCCTCTCCTCATCTTTTTCACATTTGGTTTTCGCAGTCACATGTTCAGTTCAACCTTTCTCCCCTCATTCAGTGTCTCGCTTCATTCTCTCCGTCCTCCTTCTCCTCGGTTAAGCACTGCATTTATTTCTCAGCTTGACCGCCCTTTGACCGGGAGAACTTTTCCCCCTGCATTTTATCAGTTGCTCCTTCATAACAGCAATCACACACCCCATAGGTGTCTCCTGCCTCTATTTTTCTCTCAGCACATAATCATCAAAGTCACAGAGACAATGTCATGAGGACAACAGAGCTTGACTGGAGATGGACACAGCGAGAGAAAGATATGCTTATTCACATATGCTTATTTTGGGCCTTTTTAACTCACACTAGCTGGACTTTTTAGTTTTTAACTAATGATAATGGCCCAGTAATTATTCAGTTTCGCTGAGTATTGAGAAATGACGTTTGGATCCATTGATGGTTAACACGTTTTTGCGGTCAGAAAGTGTAACATACTAGTTTTCTGCCAGTATTTCAACTACAGTGACAAGTGCAGTCTAATTCAATTCTTGCTATTAACAAACCGTTAACTATTGCCTCAAACTCTTATTTTGAACTGCTTATTACCAATTCAAAGGAAATTAGTGGACGTAACGTTTGGCCAAGTATTGTGACCCATACTTTGAATTTGTGCTCTGAATTTAACCCATCCAAGTAAATACACACAGCAGTGAGTAGTGAACAAACACACACACACCATGAACACACACCCGAAGCAGTGGGTAGCCATTTATGCTGCCGCACGCAGGGGTTCAGTGCCTTGTTCAAGTGTCTCACCTCACCTCAGTTTCCAGACCTGAGACTCAAAGCCACGACCTTTGGGTTACAATTGGCCACGACTGCCCCCTAAAGTAATGCTCAGTTAGTAATGTAGTTGTTAAGTTTAGGTATTTGGTAGGATTATGGATGTAAAATTTGGTCATGCAGAATATGTGCTTTATAAGTACTAATAAAGAACCAATAAAGTCAGTTATTTTTAGAGAATCAAACACATACAGCACATCCATCCATCTATCCATCCTCCAAGCCGTCAATCCATTTATCCCTATTTACTGTAGGTTTGATGAGCAGCACAACCATTTCAATTCCCGACAGAATACCTTAATTATTCTTTTTAGGGAGTCAAACACATACAGCACAAATTTTGGGTTATTTTTGTTTATCAATCACATTCAATTATGTGTTTAATTGACAGCCCTAATTTTATATATTTTTAATCTGTTAATTAAAATTAACTTGTTATTTCCATTATGTGCTGGTCTATTTTGCAGTGTGTCCTGTTATCAATAACATGATTTGAAACTAAATTGCCAGTTTGCAGAGTGGACAAAAGAGGTGTAACATCAGCGAAGGACTTTAGGACCCCTACTTTATGACAAGGCACAGTTCAAATTGCCTCCGTTATGGCAGTGTTCTCAATTACTATGGGCTGAACGGTTGGATGCCTCCCACTTTGAGCAACAAGTGTAATTCCGTAATATTGGGTCTGGCAATAAGTGTATGGACTGCGCTATGGTTGGTTATCAAAGGAAGCTGCAGGGAGTCTGATTGCAGAGGTTTGGAATGAGTGTATCTAGTGATGTAACCAAAGAGCCTAGCTTTGAATTATACATGACTGGAAGACTGAAACCTCCATAAGAGAAGACTATAAACAGTAACAAACAGTATGTATAGCAAGCCCGTTTAACTGTACTCTGCAACAACATTCTGCACAAAAAAATGACTTATTCTGAATTACAGCCAGCTATTCAGAAGGACAAAAAGAAGTTACCGAAAGAGAAAACAAACCTGGTTGTCAGGATGTTTTTATACGATACATGTTGCAACAGTACTCTTGCAAATAGAGAGTGACTTACAGCATGCTTTGCCACAAAGTCCAGAGAGTGTGTGAAATATTCATACAACACAAAATGAATCTAAAACAGAGCCCTCATACATTCAGTAAGCAATGAACTGCACGGAGAGACAACATGGCTAAATCAAAATAAGGCTCTCTGGCCCTCTGCTCTGTAGTCGTGGCCTCCTGTACATCGACCTCATGTTCCACAGTTCAATATTTCTCTCAACAGTCTGCTGCTGAATATTATAATAGCTGAATTTCAAGCAGCCAGGTGCATCTGTGAACTAACTCCGACACCAAATGTTGACCATGTGATGTAAGAATTATTCAATCACATATAAAATTAAAACTCCCTGGCAGCTGTATCAGCATGCTAGGTTTCTTTTAAGATACACACACACCAAGGCATCCAGATTACTATTAAACTATGGATCTTATCATAGACATCATTAATCGTACACAGCTGTGAGTGGCATGTTGGTTTTTCTTAAGCACATCTCTGAAGTTGTGCACAATGTTGTCTTTGTCCATGTACTCAGCTTTCCTCACTGCCTTCTATTTACAGTATGAACAAGCTCTTTCCATACACAAAAACACACTCTCATGGTCACACACACATCCAAATATACAGACACATTACACTAAGCATATTGAATTTCCTATGATGAAGACAAGAGCATCACCATGGCAACGTCACAATCTTCCACTCTGCCTGTTTTAAAAGATGAGAGGACGGAAGACAACAAGAAAAACAGAGTTTAAAGGGATGAGGGTGGTCAGCACATCATTTCACTGATAACTGCTGCCTGGAGGCTTCTGTGGATTAGGAGGAAAGGTAGATACATTTCAGGCACATGACACCTACAAAAATATGCACTACTCTCTGAAGAACAGAAAGCCAGAAGCATTTTGTATGCATACACATTCATATACAGTTTAAAGTGATAGGTTACATCAGAAATAAACATTCTGTCACCATTTACTTAACCTCGTTGTTCCAAGCCACTATGACGTCTGCTTTCATTGAGTGGTATTGAAAATCACTCACACAGCTTCAACATTCTCCCTAAATATTTTTGTTTTCCAGTAGTAAGTCATACAGGTCTGGAACGGCATGAGGGTGAGTAAATTATGACAGATTCGTCATTTGTAGGTGAAATGTTCTTCGTAACATGAACCTACAGACTACATCCATCTTAAAGTTAAATGTAACAATGTGAAAAGATTTCAGTGAACAATCATATATATATGCACAGGCAGCATTTGAATGCATAATGCTAGCTGGAGGGCAGAAGACAATGAAATGGGGTAGAGTAAGAAAGCTCTCAAGGCAAATGTCTGAGTGAGTTTATCATGCCTAAAACAGACATTTAACATTCCAATGCACAGTAAGAGCAGGAATGTGTGGAATAGATGCAAAAACACACAGATTGGAACAATTTTTTTTCATTTTAGGAGAACTACATCTTTGATAACCACTGTGCTATAGAGAGACTCTTACATAATTACACCAGTAGGTGGCGATAAGTGACTGTCTTTACGAATGAGTCATTAACTCCTACAACACTGATTCATTCAGGAACGAAACAAACGATTGGTTGCATCTGAGATATACTCCCCTAACAGTATGTGAACAGTAGTATATCCTCATTAACAGTATTCGTAAAACTAGTGGTGGGCTGTCAGGGCCAGCAAGGCCTTCTCTGCTTGCCTAAATACTATTAGAATCTTGAAAAAAATCCATTAATATGCATTCGATTATTTCCAATAGTCTATTTTATACTTTTCATAATTTTTATCTAGGTTGCACTGCTTCGAGTAGTGTATGTTTATGTTAGAGCTTTTATCCAATCATATTTCAGCCAATGGCTGACCTCATGTGCTGCCAGGGTCGAATAAATCTGCCTTGAAACTAGGGCAATCTAGCAGGCATATAATAATGTCAGCATTTTTACGTCCTTTGATTGGATAATTGGACTTGGAGCTTATCAAACCAAACCATATCTGTAGCAAACTGCAAAAAACTAAAATATATTCTTAAAATAACTAAAATAAATAAGTAGATTTAACAACTGGTTTTTAACCCACAATGGCTGACAGGGGAGAAGAAATGGATTTGGTTGCAGATATAATAACTAAAACCGTCTGTTGCATTCATACTCGTTGGCAAAGGGCATCCTCTCGCAGAAACTTCACAAGTGAGACTCTCAGAAGTAATAGAACTTATGCTGTTCAAGGAAATAACTTACATGGACAAAGGCAAGGCATCTAGCTGTTGCTGTAGCTGAAATAAATGCAATTATAAATGTTTGCCTGATGAAACATCAGTACAATAAGTTACCTCTGTTTTTTATAATAATAAAGCCTATTTATAATGCAATGCAATGTTAAAAAATAGCTTGATTTTGTGCCTCATTCTCTGATATAAACCACGTCAGATCACAAAAGTAAGATATTTTAAACACTTGACTTATGTTATTAAGTGAATTTAGACTAAAAACATGTCATTAAATGTTCTCTTATTTTGACAACAGGTTTCTAAACAGGCTTACACACACATTGCAAAACCATCACAAACGGGGTGCTGTGGTAAATGTATTCATTGTACAGACAAATTTTTTTGTAGCATGTGAGACACATTACACTGCACAGCCCAGAATGGTGTCATGATGGTATTAAAAAGTGTATTAATTCAAGTAGGATGCCACTGAAGAAACCTAGAGTGAAATGCACAGCCCACCACTACATACAACAGTAAAGAAAGTCCTTTACTGGATTACATTCATACTACACACATTCATACTTTTTAATCATTGATAAAGTAATTACATGTTTAAAAAATACCTATTAAGTGATTTTAGACACAGTCACTGTGATACGCAAGATCATTTACTCAGCTCATTTGTTCAATAAAACTGATTCATTCAGCAACACCACTACTGTTTGTGACTCAAAGATTTTATTTTGATCAATATCTGTGTCAATGTCAATATTGTTTTTTCAACTGTTCTATACACAATTCTATCACACTTGCAATCATACTGTAGGTCTGAATAGCTGCACAATGTCTCGGGTTACTTACATAACCCATATTATCTGAACAGGGAACGAGACACTGCGTTGCTATGATGCCTTCTGGGTGTTCCGATTTTCTGAAGCCCTCATAGAATCACGGCAATTTATTGGCTGATGGCGTGGATGCCGTCCTCGACGTTCTTACATCGCCATCCTTATACTGGCAAACGCGCCATATGCTCCTCAGATTTCTCTGCTGAAAAAGGCCACTTGTCAGCAGCGCGAGGAGCTTGGCAGCGGATGCAGCGTCTCGTTCCCTACTCAGAGAACATGGGTTATGTAAGTAACCCAAGACATTCTCTTTCATAGGTTCACTCGATGCTGCGTAGCTATGACGCATTGGGAACAACATTCCAAACACGCCAAGCTAAGCGCTGACGTATCTGGCTCGATGATGAACCAGATAGCATCTATAGCTGGTTCAAACAGACAAGAACCGGGAACTAGCAGCCATGTCAAGATCCAAGTTATAAAACCTGATAAAAGTGAGTGGAGAGGAACATCCTGGATTCAAATATCCTCTAGGGGGACTACATTTACATTTATGCATTTAGCAGACGATTTTATCCAAAGCGACTTCCAGTGCATTCAGGCTATACATTTTGTCAGTATGTGTGTTCCCTGGGAATTGAACCCACAACCTTTTGCGCTGCTAACGCAATGCTCTACCACTGAGCCACAGGAACATACTCTATGCTAAAGGGAGCTTGAGAGGAAACCACACTCCTGTAGAGTGTGCCCAAACGCTGAGAGGTGAAGACCACGCACCTCGTAAGCCAGCGAAATAGCTTCCCTCACCCTGTGACAAGTTCTGTGCTTCGACGCGGCAAGCACCAAAGCTAAAGTGGGCGAGGCCTGTGTCCTGAAGGCCAACTTCTGAGAAGTGAGTCTTGACCCCCAAGAAGAGGGGAGGATAAGAGGACTCGAGACTATTGAATAGAATTCCTGATACACATAGCATAACTCTCTGGCCGGAGGCCTCAGCCTCTGGAGAAAACGTGTAACAAGGGGGTGTCTGCCCACTGACTGGCCACCAAGAGGCGCTGTAGGCCAATAACGCCACCACGTAGACCTGGGTGGAGTGGGTTAATCCTGTGGAGGAACAGGCCTGTAAGAACTCCAGAACTGTACCAATCAGGCAGTTGACTGGGACGAGCTGGCGACCTCCGCACCATGAAGTAAAATTTCCACTTTAGGGTGTATAGTTTCCTCATGCTCCGGTCAGCGGAGGCCTCGAAAACTATCTGTAGTGAGAGGAAGCCTGACGATACTCACCGAAACAGTCAAGCTCTTGGAGTGGAGGCCTCAAAATGAGGACTCTCTAGATCGAGAGAGGCCTAATACACTCCACACACTGGGCATCTTGTGAGGAGGTTACCTACCACTCACATAACTGCCTCAGCAGAGCTCTGGCAAGTGGGGCCTCTAAAACTCTATGTAGCGAGAGGAGGCCTGACGACACTCACTGAGACAGATGAGCTCTTGGAGCGGAGGTCTCAGCATGACGACTCTCTAGATCGAGAGGAGGCCTACTACACTCCACACACTGGGATCTTGCAAGTAGGCTCATCTAGAGCCTACCACTCACAGACTGTCCCAGCAGAGTTCTGATAAGCGGAGGCCTCGAAAATTCCCTGCAGCGAGAGGAGGCCTGCAACACTTGCAGTGACCGTTTGGAAGGGAAGAGCCCGACAATGGTATGTTTTTCCCCACAAAGCGAACCTCAGGAGCTCCCTTGTTCGATTACCAGAGACTGCTCAGGGCCCACAGTGTGGAAGCAACCCCGATGAAAGTGGCGACTAAGCGTCGATGGTGTGCGTGCATGCGGGCTCGGTGTGCTCACTCTCCATTGCCTCGAGCTCAACATCCGAACCCCAGGCTGCTAATTCACGGAGGGCCTAGTCCGCTTCCGGAGCGCAACGGGGAAAGACGAACTTGAATAGAATATACATCTAGAAGAGCGCCGTAAACCGTATCGCACATGTGTGAAAGCCCAAACATAAAGTTAACACGCTTACCATGCGGGTCGTCACTCACGATTGAAGCGAGAACACGGCGGCTGGCGGCGATAAAAATCCATGCACTCCACCGCGAGGAGAACATCGCTCCACAATCGCAGTTGCCGAAGTCCAGATTAAGAAGCTCAGCGAAAAAACTGTCCAAATATTGGAGTCAGAAAAACTGCAACAGAAGGGTTGATAAGGCCACTTCGTGAAGGCAGAGAAATCTAAGGATCAGATGGCACGTTCGCCAGTATAAGGATGGCGATGTAAGAATGTCGAGGACGGCATCCGTAGATTCCGCACCAACAGCCAATAGATTGCCGTGATTCTATAGGGCTTCAGACAATCGGCAAATGTGTCAGACAATGTGTCATAGCTACGCAGCGTCAAGTGAACCTATGAAACCTATGACTATGATTAAAATAATTTTCAATACAACAGCACACCTGCTCATATGATATTGTAATTATTTAATTATAAAACATCACTTCTAAAAATGCTATGGGCTATTATAAAAACAACATGCCAATCTAAATCTGCATAGAAGCAAGATCAAGAGCTATTTGAATTACCAGTATGTGTGTGTGTGAAACTGTAGCCTACTATTGAACTGTTCTTTAAAAAAAATATTTTTCAAAGACACAACATAACAGACTTTGAATTTGAGTATGTGTGTGTGTGTGTGTGTGCCCGTGTGAGTGAGAGAGAGTACAATGGCTGCCCAGAGACTGTGAAATCTCTTGGCTTTGTGTCTTCCACCTTCTGTCTCTCTCTGCACACAAACAACTCACTTAAGCATTGATTACATCTCATTCTGCTTCTCTAAAGCAACTCCTTTACAAGCATAATTAACACTCTCAAAGGGGGACACTAGGATAAAACATCTGCTGTACACACGGCCAGAAGAGTGAATGACCAATTCATCTTCTCCATGCTGTCAGCCTGTCAGTTACATCCTCTAAATGCAGCCACTCAATGGACATAATAATCACCATGCGAACCGTGTCTGTTGGGTTTAAGAAATACCTCAGAGAGCTCAAAGAGGAATTATGACTTAAATATTGGCATTATTGCATATACTGTTTTTCTTGCAATCTTTTTTGTCTTATGCATGTTCACAACCTCATCAGTAAGGCTTTTCAAATGTGCTTTTTATTTCCATACTGTATTTAATGTTATCATTAATAATATTTAAAAATAAGCATTTAAACTAAAAGCAATAGATCATACTACAGGCGGAAATTAGTGTCAAAAGGAAGAGTCCTTTCCTTTTAATGAGACACCTGAGCAGGAATGTCTTTCACAAGGTTTAAGGACAACTGTATTCGATATTATATTGGTGTGAAAAGGAGAGAAGTGAGAGCGAGATGAGTAAAAAATATCTACTCTATAAAATATTTTTTTCAAATAATAAAACAGATTAGTGCAATATGATTTACAAGAGAATGCTATTTCTGTCTTTCTACTTCATAATTTCATGTTTAATGCAATGTGTTACTTGCTTGTTTCTCTTTAATTTGTGAAATTTAGTAGCAATTTATGAGAGAAAATAGTTTCAACGTAAAGACTTAATTAATTATTCATTCATGAACTAATTATATATGCAATAGATAGATGGATGGATGAATGGATGGATGGATAGGGAATGAGAGAGAGATCGCATTCTTACATCACACGTGACTCATTTCCTTCCTCACAGACTGCAGTGACACTTGCAGCTGAAATGGATTACGCAGAATTAAGACACACCAGGAGAAAACCATCTGTGGAAATATGAAAACATTGTAAATCATGTCAGTCTTATTGAATTATGTAGTATAAAGCAAATGTCCTATTACCATAGTGGAGTAGAGGCCAGAAGAAAAATATTGAAGTCGAACAAAAAGCAAAAGGAGGGGGAGAAAATCTGTGATAGAGGTGCCAGGAAGTGCGAGAGAATGATAGGAGAGACCCCTCATCTGCCCTGACCTTGAGTAATTGTGTGTTTGGGTAAATAAGCCATCCGGGACTAATCAGTGTGTAATTGTATTTGTGACTGTATTAGACTGCTGTGTATGTGGAAGGCTGAAAGGTGCCATGTGTGCAGCCCACTGCTCTGACCATGTCACTGTTTCCATTAGCAACCTGTCACTGAGGGTCCTTCATTGTGTGTTGCTGCTTCCGATGGGCAACATGTAGAGAGTGTCTGGGTCGCTATGGCTACGACCGTCTGGCGCTGAATCATCAACCTCTCCCTCTGCTTTAATGAATTTGCATACAGAACTTCCAACCTTCACTTTTTCCACAGCAATCAGAAATATCCATGAGTGCCGTAATCCCATCATTTGGTACGTTTTCGACTGCTCCCAGCATCAAACAACATTATGCACTATTTTGCCTGGATGAGTCAATTTGGCCTGGGAAATGATGCAAAGACTGCTCAGTAACACATCTAGAGAGATTTGAGATTGAGGGAAAGAATATATGTAAACACGAAAAGCCGGAATATGACCTCAAACATGTCAAAAGTCTGATCTATGTTGAGAAAAAGCATAACATTGACAAATGCAACAGCTGTCTCAATACAGCAGGAGGGACGCATAGACCTTACAAGTGCAATTAATTAATGAAAAACTTTAATTAGTCTAATCTTTGCCCTCGCTAAGGGACGGGCTATGTAAAGTGAAGGATAGGAGAAGAGCATTCATCAGTTAAAAGGAATGTTCGAACAAAAACATCTGAACTAATTTTGTCATGAATGGCCTGATGGAGAGAATGAGGGATGAGCGCATGTATATAGTTCATGTATATTTATTCCTGACCAGTGTTTAATGAGGAAATGGTTCTCAGTGGCTTACATCATGTAAAAAAAAGTGTCCTCTTATTTTCAAGGGAGCTCTGAGAAGAGTTTAGAGAACAAGAAGAAAACAAGTTAGCACATGGTTGAAAATGTTTTTTTAGAAAACACACTGTTCAAAAGATTGGGATCAGTAAGATTTTTAAAAAAGAAGTTTCTTATGCTCATCAATGCTGCATTTATTTGATCAAAAATACAGAAAACCTTTTAATTTTGTGAAATATTGCAATTTAAAGAACAGTTTTAATTCACTTAAAACTTGAAACAATTACAATTTTAAATACAATATAATTTATTCATGTGAAGCAAAGCTTAAATGTCAGCATCATTACTTCAGTCCTCTGTGTCACATTATCCTTCAGAAATCATTCGAATATGCTGATTTATAATCAGTGTTGTGCTGCTTAATATTTTTGGGGACCTGTGATACTTTTCTCAGGATTCTCTGAAAATAAAAAGCTAAAAAGAACAGTTTATTCAAAATATATATATTTTTGTTACAACATGCACTACTATTCAAAAGTTTGGGCTCAGTAAAAAAAAAAAAAAAAGAAGTTTTTGGTTGTTTAAAGAAATTAATACTGTTTAAAATAGGGATTGTAAAGAATTTATTGAAATTGTTCGAAAATAGTTCTATTTTGAATAGATGCTGTTCTCTATAATCACACCTTCCAAAACAATATTAAGCAGCACAACAGTTTCAACACTGATAATAAATCAAATAATGGCTAATGAAAATTCAGTGCTCTGTTACATAAATCAATTATATTTTAAAGTATATTAACATAGGAAACCAATATTAGAAATTGCACTAATATTTCACAATATTAGTTTTTTTCAGTATTTTTGACCAAATAAATACAGCCTCAATGAGCATAAGAAACTCATTCATAACAAAAAGGAAATTGCAACATGTTGGAAACTATACAGCCATACAGTAATTCAAGCATCCTAATTCGAGTGTCAGCTTGAGGTCCTTTTTTGATCTTGTTCCCCTCTCACTGCTTCCCATCTCCTCTCTCACTGAATCCTGTCAAAGGCAAAAATACAACAAAAAAATGCAACCCCATAAATTAATTTAGTTGGAAAATGGCATAAAAGGCAAAAACTGATTGGTATGCAGTTTTCACATTCTTCACTATGTCACTGGTAAATATGAAATCCAATGAATAAGTATTTTTCTCATCGGACTCGTCGCATAATGATCTATAATTAAAATGTCACTAGGGCGCAGCAGAACTTTACTGGGGCAAAAAGAGTCTAGCCCCCACACTACACTTGTTTCTGGCCTGACTAAGGAGAGATTATCTATGTTATATTCATAGATTGCACATACAAGGCCTACCTGCTACAAGTCAACTCACAAACAATCCGGCTGTCCTCCTTGATAATTTAATCAATCACCACTCTTGGTCCTCAGATTCGAGTGTCGTTGTTGGCGATAAAGTCACACAGGTGATTTTGAAGGTGGAATATCTGTAGAGTACTCTATGTTAAATCCTATTAACAAGGTTAATACTATTTATCAAGTTCCTCATCACACACAAACACACACGCACCTGGAGGGAAGCCAAGTGTGAAGTGTGTGAAATAGGCTATATACTGATACTGGGCAAAGGTTCAATTATCCACTTGAAGCAAGGTTTCAATTGGGCTCTTGAAAAGCGAAACAATCCAAGCCTCAAATCTTCCGTATTTCTCCTACTCCCCCCGAGGCCAATCCATTGGCAAGGATTAAACCCCTGCTTGTCTCTTCCCACTGGTCTGGACATCTGAGCAGTTTCTTGCCAGGATGCGACTGAATGTTAAGCTACCGAGATTAAGTCACTCACAGCACTTGTTGGAGGAGGTTTGTAGGGACTATTTTGCC
This sequence comes from Gymnocypris eckloni scoliostomus, assembly GCA_027564155.1. Classification (NCBI taxonomy): domain Eukaryota; kingdom Metazoa; phylum Chordata; class Actinopteri; order Cypriniformes; family Cyprinidae; genus Gymnocypris; species Gymnocypris eckloni. The sequence continues at coordinate 28,729,973 of CM050412.1, forward strand.
ATCTTGTCGAAGCAGCTACTATACGCTAGGGGTGGAGTCACCACAATCCAGTTTAACCCCTGGGCTAATTTCACTTCATTAGCTTGGTAAGTGCCTTCAGTGGCAGATCTCGAGCAGTAGTTTGAGAGTCCAAGGTCTAAGCGCGTGTGTACTCCAAGGCATATGAGGACAGCTGGGTGCTTCTTTTTCGACAATTACTCAACTAGAGTCACCAATTAAAAGTAAACATGCAATTGCATTAGCTAAACTTAATCGCCACATCTAACGAAGTTAGTGCTCAACATGCCCAGTGCTCAACGAAGCACTGGGCATGTGGACACTCCTAGGCACGATGCCAAAGCAATATAGCTGGAAAAATGGCATAGCTTTATGGCCATTCTTTACCCTGGACTTTTCGGAAATATAATGGCAGTGTTTTGCTCATCATCGCTCAACAATTACTTAATGTGCAATTAGACAGAAATGCCACAGGTCTATGGGGCCTTTCTGCCATTATATGTCTGATGCATGCTTTGATTAGATGCTTCCAGGCATGATTTTCTACAATCCTCAACAGGTCTTTACCAGAAGGTCAACTCACAGCTAGCATCCACAGGCCGAACAATGGCTCTTTGCAAGAGCAGAGATTGACGCAGCCTCAATGTTTACGTGCCCCCAGAAAGCATGAGGCAAGGTAATTTTCATACAGCGCTGTAGTGCTCGATTTGCATGTTTCCTGGATTTGAAGAGCATTTGAGACCTTATTCAACTCAATTTTGGGGCCTCTTTGCTGCTTTACATTTCAAACGTGGATAATTATCTGTTCAGAGATTTTTCCAGCTGCAATTTATTAAAAAGCCAATTTGAACCAGAACACATGCACTTTGCATGTGGATCGGAAGTTAGAAATAGCTTTTATATTAGTCTGTCTAGTTTCATACTGGTGAAATCTCTGCAGCCAAAGCCCACCTAATTCTGAGGAAAATATTGTCTCACATAACATTAATGAAAGCAAACATGCAAAAACGGAACGTTTCTCGCAAACAAAACTAAAGTGTTCGCCAGTGCTTCTCTGTTAGAAGCTGAGTGCTTTTACCTCATCAAGTGAGAAGAAGTTGCTGCTCTCTGCCTGATAAGAATTTAATTAATTCAATTTTTGAGGCCACTCTGAGTCAGCGCAAATCTCCAAATAACTTCTGAATGACAGTAAAAATGCACGAATGGTGATTGAATGTCTCTAATTTGAGTTTGTTTATGAAAGGTTTCAGTGCAAGCGGGCAACTCAATATCTGGGGTTTGACTCTGATTTGGAAGCTCACAGTGATAAGGAAAGAAAATGACACATTAGGGTCAATTTTACAGTATAATGGCATGCAATTTTGTTTAAACCTCAACTGCATGCATTATGGAAACAATGTTTAAAAGGTTAGTTTTATTTCTTGCATAAAATGGATAATTTGTAAAGGCAGTCTAGAAGTACTTCAGATAATTAAGCAACATCACACAGGTGTGTGCTGCAGTACTAAATATCAGTACGACTGTAGACACAAGGCTAAAAATGCATGGTTGTGCATCTAAAACACCTGGCTTGTTTTTGAAAAGGTGTTTTGATATAAACGGACAGGTGCAGAGCCTCAGGATAGTGATGTACAGGAGTTCACTCAGTTCAAATACGAGACTGCGTGTGTGTGAGTGTGTGAGTGAGTGAGTGAGTGAGTGAGTGAGTGAGGAGTGAGTGAGTGTGAGAGAGAGAGAGAGAGAGAGAGAGAGAGAGAGGAGAGGAGAGAGAGAGAGAGAGAGAAAGAGAGGGAGAGGGAGAGAGAGAGAGAAAGAGAGGAGAGTGAGAGAGGAGAGGGAGTGAGTGAGTGAGTGAGTGAGTGAGTGGTGGTGAGTGAGTGAGTGAGTGAGTGAGTGAGTGAGTGAGTGAGAGAGAGAGAGAGAGAGAGAGAGAGAGAGAGAGAGAGAGAGAGAGAGAGAGAGAGAGAGAGAGAGATTCTTGACTGGAGTGTGAAATCGGTCTCTGACTGTTTTAGGATTCATGGTTTTAGCAGTTAATTAGTGTAAGAACACAAACAAACTCAGATTCACACCAATCCACACACCTCGAATACACCAATTATTGCACAAATATTCTACCACATCTCAAATCTGAACAGAGATACACAACACAAAACCTCAGTCTGCCTAACACTGCCTCATGCAGTAATTACTTCAGTACTTGCTTGATTTCTCTTTAAAAACACTTCTATTCTTGTTCTCCTTTTCTTTTTCAACTTGTTTAATGGTGCCAGTATCATATTCACATAAATACAAAATAAAAATGTTCTCTTTTGATCAATGATGAACCATGTTATTTTGCATTTCTTGCCATTGTTAAACTTGATCAGAATCAGACTTTTTTGTTTATTTGCTAATGCTATATGTCCGTCCTCAGCAAGGGATAGAAGCTTGCAGCCAATTACTTTTTCAGCACACTTGATAATATGCTGTAGCGGTTTCATTAGTGCAGCCACATCAGACGATGACAGAAGATGTGATTACACTTTTGCTTTCGATAAAACTTTTGATTAATCGCCTGTGTTTGTATTGTTCCTTGCATAAAAGCATCCAGAAAATGAATAAATATAAAATTCAAATGTGTTCAGTTGTGATGCTATGAACGAGGGAATCTCATTCCTTCCATTCTACCACATATTACCATTCAAATGCTACATTTATCTACCCAAATCCCTGGGAGTGATGCCAGCCAGTGGTTCTGCAGAAAGTGCTGTATCTAAACGAGCTCACCCCTGGGTCACTTACTCGCACATTCAGAGATACCCTTCACACTCTTTCATGTCTCTGCTCTCTCTCTCAGCTGTTTTAATTACCCCTCCGCTCTCATGTCTCATTTCAAATCTTCGCTTACAGACAGAAACCCAAACTCTATAACAACTGCTCTGAATTTACCAGAGTCCAGAATTTGCAAGTGCATGTGTGTGTATATATGTATATGTATATATGTATATATATATATATATATATATATATATATATATATATACACAAATATATACACATATATATACACATATATACATATATACATACACACCTAACATTTATTACATTATCACAGTTGATTCACTAGTTTAAAAATAGTAATACAATATGACAAGATCTCAGAATTAAACTGTGTCAGAACAAATTCATCTTGACAATGTCAGATAACTTTGATAGAAAGGTATATAATGAATTAGGTTGAATAGCTGTCAGCTTTTAAATTTAAGTACACAATTAGATAATACTAATTTAGGTCAACCAATTACCAAGCTATGCTTGATTTTGTTCAGTCTGTGGTGTAAAATGGTCACATTACAAAACATGGTCGGGTCAAAGTGTCTAAATAAGTTTTAGTCCCATTTTTTATTCATTTTACTGATAGTCCTTTGTATGAATATTTTTTTGTATAATATGTCACAGTTGACTTTTTTTGCTATCCTGTCTTACATAAATTAACTAGTGTCCTGCACCCACTAGTAAAAAATATCACCCACCCATCCACCCACACCCACACCCACACCCACACACCTATAGAAATTAGAATATCTTTTTTTTGTAACTTATTCCAAAAAGTGAAACTTTGATGTTTAAGATATTAACGAAAATGATTCCAAAGTATCTGTTAGAATATTATGTATTTGTAAGAGAGGTTCACTGTCATTCTACAAAGGCGAATAGTAATGACATATAATCGTGTAGGTTTAAGAGTGAAATAGGAATGTTTTAATATATACTAGCTCTGTTGCTTGGAATAATTTACCTGGGTGTATTCAAGAGATGCGAGTTGATAGTATTTTTAGAAGGGAAGTTAAAAAATGGTTGTTTTATCACTGATGGTTTGAAGGTTGTGTGGTGAGTTTCTGAACTAGATGTGGATAGCACTCCATTTATGATTTGTTCGTCAATTTTTTTTTTATACCAAGGACCACGGCGGAAATTAGCCGAAAGCTTTTTTGTGTATTTTATCCTCGATAGTTTAGAATTTTTTTCTGAATTTGTCTTTTGGAATATTTTGTATTATGTTTTAAATTGTCAAATAAAACAAACAAACAAATACAATAAGTGAACTGAAGCTGAAGTGCATCAAGAGTCACCACGCTCAGATGTCTTCAGGAAAAGGGCTATCAAGCCAGAAAAAGTCAATTTTGCATTTAATTTGGAAATCAAGGTCTGGAGTCTGGAGGAAGAGTGGAGAGGCACAGAATCCATGTAGCTTGAAGTCCAGTGTGAAGTTTCAACAGTGGGTGATGACTTCCAAGTGGTTTGCTGACTATGATATTACTGTGCTTGATTGGCCAGCCAACATGCCTGAAATGAACCCCATATGGAATCTATGAGATATTTTCAAGAGAAAGATGAGAAACAGTCGATCCAACAATAAAGACGAGGTGAAGGCTCAATAGTGCCTAAGCAGTGCCACAGATACTGGATTTTGACTTTCATGAGCTGTAAGCTCTAATAATTAAAATTAAAACGAAAAACTTTTTAAATGTTATATTTACATATATGGGGCTTAGTGGGAAGCACTGTTGCCTCACAGCAAGAAGATCCATGGTTCGAGTCCCAGCTGAGCCAGGATGCCTTTCTGTGTGGAGTTTGCATGTTCTCCCCGTGTCTGCGTGGGTTTCCTCCGGGTGCTCCGGTCTCCCCCACAATCCAAAGATATGCCGTATAGGTGAATTGGACAAAGGAAATTGGCCGCAGTGAGTGAATGTGTGTGTGAATGAGTGAGTGAGCGTGTCCTAGCACTGGGGTTGCATGTGCCAAATCGGTTGTGCGGAGTATTCCGCTATATATACATATGTAAACATTTGCACAGGGTAATTTGATAAATTCAATAATTATTTTCTCTTGTGGACAATACGTAATCTTCTTTTACGTGAAATATCTTATTCCGGTCAGTACTAAATAAAAAATAACTGCATTTTGCATGATCCCTCTTATCTTGGTAAAATAATTACATTTTTACACTGCAAAGTGTGTGTAAAGTTTTGACCACAACTGCGCACACACGCACACAAATATAAATACAGACATACACCAAGTGCGGTAAAAGTGGATCTATGTGTACTACAAACCAGTGTGTTAATGATTACAATAATAAATTTTTTTATAATTAAAATTCAAGCAGTATAACAGTGTTTTTGTACAGCTAAAATTACAAAGCGGAAGCTTCAAATGGCTGCACCAGCTTTTAGGTTAAAAGTGACAGACAATAGGCACATACAAATGCAATTCAACAACAATTTGTATTGTTTTGAAGAAACTTCTAAGAAAAAAATATGTATCCTAACATTTTTAATGGTAAATTTTCCAGTAGCAATTCTTTTGTGGAATACTTTTTCATTTTTTATTTGTGACAGGTGCTTGGTGGGTGTTAAATCTACGCCACTCTTCTCATTTCCTCTTACAAATCTTCTCTTTTTGTGCTTTCTTTCTTTTGCTAACATGGTGTTTCTTGAATTTGTAACTTGTACCATTAAAGCGCATATCCTGCCGCGTGTGCGATGGCAGACACTTCCGTACATTCTGACAAGTGGATTTAGATTCCTCAGTGTTTCTCGCAGTCTCTGGGTCATCAGGGAGATGGTCAAGCTGCAATAACGAGGTAACAAGATGACACCTGCTCTGGCAGCCACAGACACCTCATACACACAGATGCAAACCATAATACATACACACATGCTCACACATACCACAAGTCCAACTGGTCACTCTAATGGCAGCACTGGGAATCATTTCACATCTCTCAAACCAGTACTTGCAGGACAAAAAAAATGTGTAGCCATGGCAACTGATCAGAGATTCAGCTATGGCTGTAAGTACCTGGAAAACTAGGAGAGTACTATGAGGAGAAAAAAGTCTCTCTCGTAGAAATACACACGCAGTGCTGGGGTGAAAACAGGTCAAGGCTTGCTGACAGAACAGGCACTTTTGGGTCACTGGTGTGAATAAGACCAAATATATTATATGCATCCCAATATATCTCTGTCTCATACAACTGAAAATATTTCAGCCCAGCTTTACACTATGTGTAGTGCTAGAAAAAACAGAAGACTGACAGACTGACAGATAAATCAACAGATAGATAGACAGATAGATAGCAAAGGAGCACCTGGATGTTCCACAGTGCTACTGGCAAAATATTGTATGGACAGATAAAACCAATGTTCAGGTGTTTGTGGAAATAACACAGACAGAGCACAATAACAGCTAAACCTCTAAAAGTGTAGAGGCACAACTGTCACCCCAGGGCCTGAATAGTTTGCTATCGTTTATGGAAAACAATGAATCCCAAGTAGCTAATCAGGACATATCACAGGTCTGCCAATTTAAGGCCAGCATAGTGACATTATGAGCCAAAGCACAGAAGAAAACAACAGAAATCCTGCAACAGAAGAAAACTTGTCCTGACCTGAACCTGATTAAGATACTTTAGCATGACTCCAAGACAAGAGAGCCACTGCAGACAACTCAAGAACGATGCAGTGCAAAATTCCTCCTGACCATTGTGCAGATCCAATCCCCAATTATAGGAAACATTTGTGCTGCCAAAGGAGGGTCAAACAGTCATCACATCCAAATATTGACATACTTATTTTCACTTGAATTGAACACACAGCGTATCAAGACATGAACCAAGTCCAGACATTTTTATCAAATTCATGTAAAAAAGACATCTCCAACATAGTCAGAATGTATACCAGAGGGGTTCTGCCTCTCTTAACAACAAACATAAGGCAGAACAAGACAGGATGCTTTAGTTTTGACTCGCATAAATTCAGTATTTTCCCCATTATAGTCAAGCTGCTAGTCCATGCTCTTCCTGTGAATCATACTGATAGATAAATCACATTTGCAATCATTGTAAACAATGATTACGTGCTGGAAGCATATAGGATGTATTTCTGAACCACACTTCCCAACCAGCGCTGCGGTAATGCATTCAAATATCTGCTAAAAGAGAATAATCTCCTTTGCGAGAATAATCTCTGTACAGAAACTATATTGAATGGTACAATCTAAGGTGTCACACCGAGTAGTGCTTGTGTAAAGTTGGGTGAAATGTGTGTATTTGCTTCCGAAGACCTGCTGTGCTCTCTCTTAGCCTCTCTAATCTCCACTGTTTCATGTCTTGTCAAGTGGTTTCCCTCTCATCCCATGAGCCCTTTCTCTCTCTCTCACTCTTATCTTGGTCTCCTCTCACTTCTCTACCCATGTATTCTGGTGCAACGACGTCTTTCATCATTTCATTCTCATTCTTTGTCTCTGGAGGGGGTCAACAGTCTGACAGCAAATGTGTGTAGAAAAGGTTAAACTAGACAGTTAAACCCACACCCTCGCAGAAAAAGATGTATCCCATCAGAGACTCACGAGGGCATGGGGTAAACTAACAAGATTTTCCAGTATTCGCCAGCTTTTCGAGGAATTTACTTGCTGCAGTCACAGTGTTAATGCTGTTACTGACCTGAAACAATAAATAAACCAAAAAGTTTGGTCTGTTACAGGTTAACAAACTAAAATTATATTTTCGTTTCCACTATATCCACCATGTTGTTACTATTCCCAGGGGTGCAAACTCGTCAGGGGTGAAAAAGGTGACAAACTGAACTAGTTAAATGCCAACGTAGGTAAAGGCAAGTAATTCATTTCACACATAATGGTAAGTCAAACTGATTTATAGGGAGAACATTTTACACACTGCAAACAAATGCTTTTCGTACATTTTTGTGTCTTGTTTCCAGTCCAAATATCTAATAAAAAAACATTCTATAAAAAAAAAAAAAAAATATTAAAAGGCCAATCTCAGTAAACACCTTGCACTGATACTGCATAAATAGGACAAATTCGGTATACAGATACAATATGCACGATGTGAAGGATTTCCTCCCCTTTCTATTTATTTTGTAGCTCGGAGTTCCGTTCCATCTCACTGTATCCGCTCGCGCTTGGAGCCGCTGAGTCACGTGATGGCATGACAACAAACCAGCATAGCAGGGGAGGAGCAGCAATGTTTATACTAGTCTAGAAGTGGAAAGAGCGGAATATACACCCACAGACATGTGTACACTTTGTTGAATGTTTTAAGCAATATATTAAGTGTATAGGAGAAAAAGGTAACCTTTAAGTATCGATCTTATCAGGCTAGTATCGATCTGATACCAATCTGCGACAAATTTATCATTTTCATGAGATTTTCGCTGCATCTAAAATCCAATACTTCCCTTCTATATACCATATGATAAACAGTAAGCCAAAAAAGTATGTCAGAATTCACGATATTTCAAAAACAGTAAGTAAAAAGTTCCCGGATGACCTACTACTACTGTCGGGATTCTACAGTGTGCATTCGATAGACACTTTACTATCCCACGAGGCCACAGGAGAGGATGTATGAATGACAATACACAATTTCAGACGCACTGTTTGGCTTGCCTACTTTCAAACTTCTATTCGTTCAGTCGATTTGTTCTGCAGTGAGTCATTGGATTTTTCCTTCAAATTATTTATTCAAAAACACAGATTCATTAAGGAACAAAACACTACTATGCTGTTTGCTTAGAAACGCACAAACTGTGTTTGGTACTATTTTTGTTGGTGGAGCAAAACTGGTTATATTTGGTCTAAAATATACACTATTTATTGTTAACTCGTTGTTTTAAATAAAAAAAATACAGAGAATATTATATAATAATATTCACAATTTTAGTTGTGAGCTCTAACATGGCTGTGAAATCTTTGGCACTCAACACTCGGTTTAATGTGAATGGACTACAAATTAATATGACACAATGAAATATTGATTACATTTAATGGCATTTCCAACAATAGATGAAAAAACTCTAAAACAAAACAAAACTATCACCGAGTCATCACTGTTTTTCCAGTCCATATTGTCCCTTTCTGTTTATTTCCTCTTGCACTTGTTTCCCTCGTTAAGTGCACAGCAGCCCTGTAGAGAGGTGTTAAATGGCTTGTTTGAGAGAGAACGATAACCTTTCTACAGACCCGCTACATTAGTAACATTCTTAGCTTTCTCTGGTTCTCCTCATCCCAGCATGATGCTCACTGACTCGAGCTGAAAACCTCCATTCCATCTCCTTGCTCACCTCTGGCATGACAATTAAACCATCTTGTGTTCTTTCTGAATCCTGATGCTGACTTTCGAGTGAATAATTTGACAAAGACAGCAATTGTATAATAATTATCAAGTAGATGGAATGAGAGGCAATTGTAAAGATAAACTAATCTTGCTGTCAGAGCCCACTCTCCACAGGTTAAACCTGCACGAACATCCTCATTTCAAGCTGGTATAATAAGATGTGGAAGAACATACCTGAAAAGATGTCTGTTCCTCAGAATTCAGTATCAAAGAAAGAATCTGACCTATTTTAAGATCAAAAGCAGAACACATCTGAAGTTAAAGGATTGTTCCAGGGTTCAAAACAAGTTAAACTCTATCTACAGAATCTGTGACATGCTGTCGATTAGCACAGACAATCATTTCATCCCGCAGTTTGTAAAAACAAACAATAAACATGGTTACAGAAACACACTTACGATGCAAGACTACAGGGCATGGCTTTTTGTAGGCTTTAAAAGCATGAAAGTGTTCATTTTCCATATACAAATTTGAGTTTTTCTCGACAGTCTAATTATGAGACAGATGCAGTTGGTGTGGGTGGAGTTTACATCATTTACATACTACTTTATGAATTATGTCACTTCCCTTTCTGGTTTTCACATGCTTATTGTACAAATGTTACCGGTTTTACTGGTAATTTGGAAGTGACTCTTTGAGTAAATGCTGCTTCATGCATCGATAAACTATTGATAAGGACAATAGACATAATTAGGCAGCAAAATTTCTAAGACGATTGTGATTTTACCAAACTAAGGGGCAAGTTGAAATATATGTCTTAGGGAATTGACAACAAGTCATAGACAATTAATTTTGTGTAACTTAAAAATTCACTAGTAATCCTTCCTTCTATATAGTATACTTCCACAGGCACGCTAACATCGATTGAGCCATATTACTCCCGACAGTTAGTTAAACTGATTAAAACCCGCTTACCTTTTTGGATTGCTTCAACAGATACATCACACTTCAGGACTGATGGCAGGTAGTCTTTAACTGCAAGAAAAAAACCTTGCTGAAATATGTGGCTAAGCTAAAAAAAACAGCTGTCAGCATAATAATTGTCTTCACTAAACCCAATGAGGTTCACAAACAAATAGTGGTTGTTTCCAGTGAGCTAATGCTTTCAATTGCAGCGCATTATTCAATCAGCTCTGTTGGGACTGTAAGTCACACACAATCTCATATTTATGCAAAACATGGCTGTCAGCCTCATCGTCTCATAGGCTGTTATTATCATTATGCACGGCGTAAGTGTGCCAAATTAATGAACGCTGCCTCTCGCCGTCTAGAACGTTGACAGCCACCTAATGATGAGGTGTCGACTACCTGGAAGCTATGGTGTAATTATTATCTCCAACAGAACACACACTCTCACACCCTGGAGAATGATGGTGTAAAAACCTATTCTCAAACACAATCACACGGCGTCGGTTTCCCCTCTCTGGTTTTATTTGCTGATGTGTAATAAGGTCCACAGGGCAACTCGCGTGTGTATCTGTCTGCGTTTTATTCCGTGTGTATCCACATTGCAGCAGAGTTCAGAAGTTCAAAAAATGGGGACTACTCCGGATTATTCTTGCAAATACTGTACTAAACTCCTCAAACAGGATTTAGATTAGTATTGTGCAGTCTTGGCAGTTCCTCCGAAGCGCTCCGTCATAGTGGAGGGATATTTTTCACATGGTTTACAGCTCTTTACAATTAACGCAATGTTCTTGATGTCTTAGAAACATTGTAACAAATGCAAGCTGTATATAAACAGTTACATGTATACTGATAGCTAATTGTTTCTAGCTTGAACCCCTGAATATATTCAGCTAACGCTGTTTCGCTATCACAAACATTTGGTACAGGCAATTCATCTGTGCTATAACTCAAACAGTGGCAGAAACAACATCACTTACAATTATGAGTCATGATAAGGAGAGATAATGACTATGCGGGTGTTTATGCTACATTATATTTGCTAATCATAACATGCGTTATGTATCTTTCTTCCTTGACAAAGACTCTCAAGGGGTGGTGAGATAATTTACAGCCTGCAAATAAAGTGGAGCTCAAACAGGATGGCAGCATTAGCCTTTTAGGCGTTTGGATTCTGTGTAGAATTAGATTTTTATTGATTCAAACTCAATTTAGATGATGCTTTCTAAAGACAATTTGAGTGGTGCTGGAATGTGTAAACATAGATTCCACATTCAACCATTCCAGACATGTCAACGCGTTCACCATCCTAGAATGGTAAACAAATCATCTTTACTCATCACTCACGGTAGAAAACAAAGAGTTTTCCAAGATGTCACAACATACACAAAACACCAGAGGAATTTCAATTCCAGAAGAAACATTTCACAGGTGAGAATGTGTTAGTTTGTTGTTTTATATGTATTAACTCAATATTACAGGTACTATGTTAACATTTTAATGTCCTGTAAGTTAACACCTTCGTCTTGAGAGTTTAGCAAAGTTATCTGCTTCATATTCATACATGTGTATAACTACAGGTGCAGACGCACACTCAACTTGCTCTCGAGTGTTCACAGACCGGCTTTGACCATTTCAATATAATGGACGGCTTACGCATTGCAGACTAACAGTTACTATTGAGGCATCATACATATACACACACACACACACATATATATATATATATATACACATATATATATATATATATATATATATATGTGTGCAAAACCCCTTTTAAATAAAGTCAGTTCACTCCGTGGCCATATTTGCAGTGCCTTCAGACAGCTATTTCCAATTACTGATTGGCTGTTTTATTTAGAAGGTGAGACTTTTCCTCCATACTGCATGCTGTAGTTTTCCCGTCTTGGTATATACAGTATACTGTATGGTCTCTGGCTGGGGTGGTCGCCAGGATGTTGCTATAAAGTTTCTAAATGGGTTTAATGTAATAGTACATCTCTTCTCAACAAGAGCACTTACACTTAGAAGACACCACATTTAGCAGAATACATTTAACAGAAAAACAACACACAATTAATGTTTTCTCTTGAGTAAGTCATACAGTGTATCTGTATTAGGCAATGTGATTGCTTTACATTATTGAAACAATTTAATACATTCCAAATGTCTGTTATCACATAGGACAAGTTGGGCACCAGAGTCTAATACTTAGGGTTAAGGGTTTTCTTAAACGAGTATGAGAAATAGCATTAGTGATACATGCCTTATCAAGCACCTATTACTAATAATATTATTTTGTAATATTCCTAAATAATATTGCTCCTATTAGCCTATTAATAATTTTTTTGTTACAGTTAATACTTCATTGCCCAAAATGTGCAGTGCACCAAAACAGACATAAACAAAACAGATAATTAAAGCAAAATGCAACTTTTAAAGTTCTAATGTTTTATTGAGCACTCCTGATATATTTGGCTAAAATACATAGATGAGTCAACAATACTGCTCAGCTACTCAACAAAGGTTGTAGTGCGTCCGTGCGTTAAAACAATCACGCGGCGAGAGTCAGCCTGAAGGCCTAATCTGTTTTCTTCAAAAATAATTAATAACCCTACAAAGGAAAAGAGCAGAAAGCTGTGTGTGGAAATGATCAACTGTGAAGTCACACATACATACACGCGCAAAACACTCTGTCAGCACACATGCGGCATTTTCAATTCCGACTGCGGCCTGTAATGATTATTAGCGCAGGCTAGCGTGACCAAACAGCCGAAGTAATGTAATTACACCCGTGTCACCGAGCTTCAGTTAGGAGAGAGAAAACGTCAGAGAGAGAGAGAGAAATGGGAAGGTGATCTGAGTCCTTTGCCAGTGGGAAGAAGTCCTGAACAAACACTGTCTGAATAGGCCAATTATAACTGATATTTGTCATCTGGATTTGGTGCCAGTGTCCACTTTATATTCGATTTCATTAAGCTGAGATTGACTACTTTCTGTTATTGGCTGATTGGCCTCCAAAAAACATCTTTACACAGACAGACAAACACAACCTCTCAATGTCAGTCGGTACCCACACGCACTCCTCAAAGCCATTTTCTAATGACAGAGAGGGCGCTGTTGAAGGTGAACTGCCCTGGGTGTGATCCTCTGTAGGACAGGAGCAAGGACCCGGCCTCAGCGATGTGGCCGGCCTGGTGGAGGTCACGGGCAGCCTTCTCCACATCCCATTCCCCCTGAGCCAGCATGTGAGAGACCAGTGAAGAATACAGAGCTGAATCCACACAACTGATCAACATCCCAGCATTCAACAGCAGAGACAGGAGCTCAGAGTCACACACATCTTCAGTCACCTACAGAGAGAGAGAAAAGAGAGAAACAAGCCATGAGAGGGAGGCAAATAAAAAATAAATCAATTTCAATAAACACTCCAGTGCAACAAAACAATCTTTGCATGAGCAAACCTCAAATTTCACCCAACACACACCACACAATATATTACATTTTCAATCTTATATTAACAAGTAATTTTTACAGCTACACTGTCTTAATATGGACACATACATATATATATACACACTCACCGGTCACTTTATTAGGTACACCTGTTCAATTGCTTGGCAACACAAGTTGCTAATCAGCCAATCACATGGCAGCAACTCAATGCATTTAGGCATCTAGATGTGGTGAAGATGACTTGCTGAAGTTCAAATCGAGCATCAGAATGGGGAAGAATGGGGTTCAAACCATTCCACTTTGAACGTGGAATGGTTGTTGGTGCCAGACGGGCTGATCTGAGTATTTAAAAAACAGCAACTGCGTGATGCTATCATGTCAATATGGACCGAAATCTCTGAGCAATGTTTCCAACCCCTTGTTGAATCTATGCCACAAAGAATTAAGGCGGTTATGAAGGCAAAAGAAGGCCCAACCCAGTACTTGCAAGGTGTACCTAATAAAGTGGCCAGTGAGTGTATATATATATATGACATGAGTTTGACGTGAGTTCTGAGTAAAAGTGTCCTATTAATCTCATAAATTGTCTTATGAAGCTTGATGCTAATGTTAGCTCTAATGGAGCTGCAGAACAGGTCCAATTCTTCTTCATAACGCATTTTGTGATAATACTTCACATAAGGTCGCAAGAACATTTTTTGTTGTATTTATTTAGAAATACGGTTGCATCTCAATAAATTAGAATGTGGTGGAAAAGTTCATTTATTTCAGTAATTCAACTCAAATTGTGAAACTCGTGTATATAATAAATTCAATGCACACATACTGAAGTAGTTTAAGTATTTGGTTCTTTTAATTGTGATGATTTTGGCTCACATTTAACAAAAACTCACCAATTCACTATCTAAACAAATTAGAATGTGGTGACATGCCAATCAGCTAATCAACTCAAAACACCTACAAAGGTTTCCTGAGCCTTCAAAATGGTCTCTCAGTTTGGTTCACTAGGCTACACAATCATGGGGAAGACTGCTGATCTGACAGTTGTCCAGAAGACAATCATTGACACCCTTCACAAGGAGGGTAATCCACAAACATTCATTGCCAAAGAAGCTGGCTGTTCATAGAGTGCTGTATCCAAGCATGTTAACAGAAAGTTGAGCGGAAGGAAAAAGTGTGGAAGAAAAAGATGCACAACCAACTGAGAGAACTGCAGCCTTATGAGGATTGTCAAGAAAAATCGATTCAAGAATTTGGGTGAACTTCACAAGGAATGGACCGAGGCTGGGGTCAAGGCATCAAAAGCCACCACACACAGACGTGTCAAGGAATTTGTTGTCGTCAGGGGCGTCTTACCTGGGCTCAGGAGAAGAACTGGACTGTTGCCCAGTGGTCCAAATTCCTTTTCAGGAGAGAGCAAGTTTTGTATTTCATTTGGAAACCAAGGTCCTAGAGTCTGGAGGAAGGGTGGAGAAGCTCATAGCACAAGTTGCTTGAAGTCCAGTGTTAAGTTTCCACAGTCTGTGGTGATTTGGGGTGCAATGTCATCTGCTGGTTTTGATCCATTGTGTTTTTTGAAAACCAACATCACATGCTTCCTTCTGCTGACCAGCTTTTTAAAAATGCTGATTTCATTTCCAGCAGGATTAGGCACCTGTCCACACTGTCAAAAGCACCAAAAGTTGGTTAAATGACCATGGTGTTGGTGTGCTTGACTGGCCAGCAAACTCACCAGACCTGAACTCCATAGAGAATCTATGGGATATTGTCAAGAGGAAAATGAGAAACAAGAGACCAAAAAATGCAGATGAGCTTAAGGCCACTGTCAAAGAAACCTGGGCTTCCATACCACCTCAGCAGTGCCACAAACGGATCAACTCCATGCCATGCCGAATTGAAGCAGTAATTAAAGCAAAAGGAGCCCCTACCAAGTATTGAGTACATATACAGTAAATGAACATACTTTCCAGAAGGCCAACAATTCACAATTTTTGTTTTTTTTATTGGTCTTATGAAGTATTCTAATTTGTTGAGATCGGTGGGTTTTTGTTAAATGTGAGGCAAAATCATCACAATTAAAAGAACCAAAGACTTAAACTACTTCAGTCTGTGCGCATTGAATTTATTTAATACACAAGTTTCACAATTTGAGTTGAATTACTGAAATAAATGAACTTTTCCACGACATTCTAATTTATTGAGAAGCACCTATAATAAATAAATATATATATATATATATTAGAGGTGGGCATAGATAATTTTTTTTAATCTAGATTAATCTAGATTAATTTTGGAATTAATCTAGATTAATCTAGATTAAAATGGCTCATTGAAGGCATTCAGAATATGTGTGCTACCCAAATAATGACTAAAAGTAAGTCTTTGAGAACGGGTTTCTCAAGCCAGGTGGCGCATTAGATCAGGGGCTCATCTCCTGTTTCCAAAATGCATCACAAACTTGAATCTCTTCCCGTCCCAATCCCACGAAAAAACTGGAGGAAAATCCCGTTCCACTCCCGGAAGAATGACTCCCATTCCCTCCCACTCCCGTGTTGGTTTTTTTTTTTTGTTTTTTTTTGATAAATGTCAATTACAGTAAAAATATAGTACAGATCACAGCGTGCCCACCTTATTAGTTGAATAAAAACCCAAAATGTCGTTTTTTGTTATTATATTGAACTGAAAGCCATCTTATGCACAGTGTTGCACAGATTAAATTTCATGTAAATCGTCCATGCTAACACACACGTCTTCTATTTATTTTTTTTGACATTTCACTCTCTATAGATATATTTTTCTATGTACTGTATTTTTAGATATATTCGAGTTTCGAAGTTTCTCGCTCAAGTTCACATGAGACCTAAAGCGCATCCTGTTTGCTTAAAAGCGCAACGTTTCGTTGTTATTCTGAGTGCACACAAATAAACGTAGAGTCTTTACAGATTCGAAAGATGTATTAGGCTACTTTTATCTGTATGACCAAAAATGACGGAGATTTTAGGAGCAAGTGAGCGCACCGGAGCCTGTCCTGCAGCAAACGCTTCCACACAAACACTTCAATAGCGCACATTTCTCTAGGTTAACATCATATTGAGCGCCATGTAAAGTTGCTTACTACATACATCTTTCAGATGAAAAGCCATATTTGAGGTTGATGAATGATAGGTGAGCGTTTGGATGTCCTGCCCGATTGTATTACCACATAGACCAGCCGTTAACAATCTGTCCATCACGGACTGCGAGCCTCTAGTTCAAGACCTACAGTGCAATTGCTAGGTATACATCCGCTAAAATATCAGGGTGAAAGTCATCATAGCTTGCGTAGTATAGACCCAGCTCCCAACCCAACTTTGAGAATAGATTAACGGCGATATTTTTTTTTATCGCCGATAAGAGTCTCACGTTAACGCAGCACGTTAACGCCGATAACTGCCCACCACTAATATATATATATATGTGTATATTTACCTATTAATTGATTTTATTCTTTGATGAACACATCTGATACTATATCACTTAAAGAATACTGGAAAAAAACATCTTATCAAACCAACAAACCTGCCATAAAAGCCACTATTACACTAATAAACAGACTAAATCTTGCCGCCTCACCTCAGAACAGAGCTCATAGACTCACGCCTGCCTTTCCCCTGGGCACATTATATTCTGTTTATCAGTGTTATCTAGTGGCCATGTTGCACTTGCATGTCTAGAGGAGGTCAGATGTGATATAAATGAGCTCAGAGAGAGATGTCCCACCCTTCTGTGACCCCCGGCCTGCTCAGGGAGACCAGGAGCACCTCTCTCATCTTTTCAGCATAAATTATTCAACTACCGGCTTTAGAGGTGGAGAACACAGAGGAGCAGTACCGTAGGAGTCAGCACACTGGAAAATCAATTATGTGCTAAATTTGATTAAAGGCAAGTCCAAGCCAAGAGATATGATGCCCTTTGACTGCGTGTGTGTGCGTCCTCATATTAAATGTGACGTGACATTAATAGTGGATATAAATACTCAAATACAGTTTATATATACTGTACTGACCTCACACAAAGGTTTCTAATGCCTATGGAATGAGTTCAGATTTACAGTGATCTAATAGACATACTAAACATGCAGTCACATTAGAGAAGCTTCATGGACAAATGGTCAATTTTCTTGTTAATACTGTAGAGATATACACAGATCAAGCAGCATTCTATTGATCAGCGGCAAGGAATCCACATGACCAACTGGACCTCGTTGCGAAATCTGGGTGGGCAAATCTTTCAACATTCCCGATCGTGTGGAGCCCTTTTGAAATTACTGGATTTCACAATGGTAAATTATGGTAAATGTGCCCACTACATTTCACATGTTCAATAGCATGCTCGTTTATCATTTGTATGTGATTATGAGAGAAACCAGATTATTAACTCTTAGAAACAAAGCACACTACACCAGGTCTTTAAAAGCTGTTTTTAACCATTCAGTGTGATGGATAATTCAAAACAGCATGACCTTTGACCCTGTCATAATTTTCTACAATTGTCATCATAGTAATCCAGTGCTGTACCTGAGAACATTTCATTCAAGTCCAAGAGAAGAACAATATGACATTTTTTTTTGAGTCAAGACGGAGACCAAAGGACAATCGAGTCCATATGCCCCTGACTGCATTATAAGACCAAAAATATACATAAACGATCTTGGACTAAGATTTATATTTTCATGGTCATGGTTAGGCTTGGGTATCGAGTTTGACTTTAAGGCACCAACCGAATTGCCTCGCTACCATTGAGTATTGAAAAACGATGTCTTGTTCGAGACTACATTTCAATAAGGGGATACTTTCATCAATATCAGTGAGCCAATAAGCAGGCTTAACGTACCTAAATCAAGTTTTGGTGATTAGCTCTGGTAAGACATCATGGAAAAACACTAGTTTATGCCAGTTTCGCCCAGAAGAGTGGCTCATACATGAGGCTTTAGTGTGTAAGCATCCAATCACGCATATACAGTATTGTAAGGCTACATTTACACTAGTGCGTTTTCATTTTAAAACAATGACCACGCTTTTACTCAAAACTGATTTTAAGTAGGGATGTGCACGAGTACTCGATTAATCGATTACTCGAACGCATCAGCAGGATCGAGCATGAAAATGATGATCGATTGGCTCAAATTTTTTTTTTTTTTACTACTTTCATTATTTCTGATTGGTTATGCTGGTATTTGGGCGGTAGTCTGATATTTGATTGGTTATGGCTGCGAGAAGTTGTGGTCTAGAGACCAGACCGGAGCACAGAGTGAAAATGGCATCTAAAGCGCGCAGCGATGTCTGGCAACACTTTGAAAAACTTGACGAAAAAACAGTCAAGTGTAAGATGTGCAGCGCCACACTGGTCTACAACTCCACAACGAGTTTGATGCGTTACCATCTTGCACATAAACACAAAAAAGCAGATGATGCCGATGCCACTACCAGCAGTCAGACGAGCATAAGAGATTTCACCATCAGACAGAAATGCGACAAAGGCAGGGCAGAGAAGATGACGCAGCTAATAGCAGAAATGACAGCAGAAGACTTGCTGCCTATTAGTTTTGTTGAAGGTGAAGGTTTTAAACGTTTAATGAACTACGTTGAGCCCCACTATACTGTCCCATCGCGCAAAACAGTCACTGCAATGATTGATGCTCTATACGAAAAATGCGCTTGTTCACTGAAAGACAGTCTGTCGAAGCCAGCGCGGGTGGCTATAACTACGGACTCGTGGACCTCGCTAACCGCTGAATCGTATATGACGCTAACCTGTCATTACATAAATGAATGAAAAATTCACAACGCAGTATTAGAGACGCGAGGTTTCAGAGCCAATCGATTTGGTCAGATCTATGAATACAAAAATATTTTCACATTGTCTCATTTTATTTGCATTATCGTATTTTAATGAGTATGTTAAGGCTTAATTATTTGTAATTCATGTAAAAAAATAAAAAATAAAAATCAGAGCTCATGGTCTACCGGTAGGTGCCCCCCCAGGCAAAAATGTGAAACTCCGTCTATGGATCCAAGACACAAACATCTCAAGTTTCTTGAGACAGAGCGGAGAGAGTAAAGAGAATCTGAAGCAGCTTTGCGAGACAATCCCAAATCCTGTCAGACCCATACAAAGTAAGCCCGACTCAGCAACGGCGCTCGACACTCTTTTCGGCGAGGACTACGGCACGAGTGATGTTTCTCCGCATGACACCGACATCGAAAGCCAGGATCCTTTATTGTGGTGGAAAGTAAATGAGTCTCGATTTGCAAAGCTAAGCACCCTTGCCCAGTGGTACCTGGCTGTTCCTGCAACTTCTGTGCCTGCTGAGCGTGTTTTTTCCACCGCAGGTCTAATTGTAAATAGACTCCGCACTCGGCTTTCATCTGAGCACGTAGACCGACTGATCTTTTTAAATAAAAATATGTAGTCCTTATGTTAAGTTTTATTAGCCATGCATGGTAAAATATTCAGGCTGTTTTTGTTTTAAGTTTAAACAGCCTAGTTAAATTATGCCGGCTTTATTTTATTTACCTTTACCGACTGATCATTTTGAAATAAATGTTATGTTACCTAATCTTTAAGTTTTATAGCTGAGGTAAAAATATTCAGGCTATTTTTATTTTTAAGTTTGCGCAGCCAAATTATGCTGGCTTCTAATTTTCGTTAGGCTATGGGCTACTTAACAGTCGTTTGGTGAAGTTGTATTAAACTTTATTTGTGCGAACCTTTTACAAAAAAACTTTTTTGATCCACAGCTGTTGTGATGCTGCTGAAGCAAAATATTGTTTTGTTAAAAATAACAGTTGAATAAAATAACTGAAAAGCATATCATGTGTGTTTTATTTGTTTTATAAAACATAGAAAAAGGTAGGTTATCTTTTTAAAAACTGATGCAAAATATTTATCCAAATAATAAGACAGACATATTGATGGGATAATACTGTAAAATAAGAATTTTTTTTTTTTTTTTTTTTTTTTTTTGCGGGGCTGCAGTTGCCATTGTTTTAAAGCGCCCTGTAACGGGAGAAGCGCATCCACTACTTTCTGGTTGGCACTTAGTTCAAGCTCACATGCATTTTGTGTAGATAAATACAATTTGTAATATAACATTTACATATTGTGTATCTAGGCTATGTGATTAATTTTATATACAATGCGTCATGAAGAAAAAGCGCTTCAGCTTCACCTCACGCTGTTATTTCTTTTAAATGTTTACTGTGTTAACCACTATTGATGGTGATGTTTAATAATCTGTGTTAATTTAATTATTTTTTAATCCTGTCATGTTTCATTGTTTTATCAACAACGTTTTTTAACAGGGCTTTAATTAAAATATTTTAATTGTCGCTATGACGCACACGCCCGCCCTTGCTTAAGCTCCACCCCCGATTAATCGAGTACTCGTTTCTCAAACCTGTGGATTACTCGAAATGAAATATGATCAGAAATGCCCATCCCTAATTTTAAGCCACTGAGTGTTTGTTATAACTTCTGATTGCGATCTAATATGTGTTTTGGCCATACGATGTTACCAAAATATACAATTTATAGACTTCTATATCAAGCTTAACACTACACCTGGTTTGTGTTTCTTATGTAAACACCCTGTATTGTTATTAAAAAAGGCCAAATCTAATGAAAATCACATACTGTTGTAATCATGTGATTATTAGCTTAATGATAGCTTAATGGAACTGTATTGAAATCAAGGTATCGGATTGAACATTTCTGAATGATACCCAGCACTAGTCATGGTCTTAACTCGAATGAGCTGGTCATGACTACAATAATATACCACTCTGCAGCATCCTTATTCTCTCATTTGTTGATGAGTTACAATCTGTGACAATGACTGATTATTTATTATTGCTTACCTAGATATTCTAACAGCAGAATGATGTGTAACTATAAAACACATCCACAATAAATAAAGATTCAAAATGCACAGTCTTCTGTTAAAGCAAAAAACATGTTTTAACTGAGACTACATCTGAAGTAAAACCACTTTGAACGCCATACTTCAGCTATTATTAGTGGTTGTTTTATTAGCAGAAGTAACTGAGTTTGAAATGAGCAGCATCTGGAGGGAGTGAATTACACAAGCACTGTTAATATTGCTAAGCAAGCTTCAGTCTGGACACATACAGAATAGTCCCTGTGACTTCTGCCACACAAAAGATCCACACTGGATAGTCCCAGGAGTCACCATCGAAAACAAGACATCTCATCTATGTCTCTCTTCATTCAGAACCAAAGCTACATTTCACAAGTTGAGACCACAGCAATGAGAATAACTTTTAATGTAGATTAATTTACATCTTAGTTGCAAGTAATTCTTTTTGACATTAAAACTATTTACTTTTCTGTTGACTTATTTTGTTTCTTGTGTATGTGATGGTGATTTTCTCCTTCCCTGCTCAAAGCCTTGTAATAGTTTTGCACTCTTTTTTCTTCTTTCCAGCTGAGCCGTTAGAGACAGCACAGACGGACCTAAAAGGTCGAAGAACAGCAAGTGTAATGTGAGAGAGCAAGAGAGAGAGTGCGTTAGAGAAATTGAGAGAGGAGGATGGAAGGAGGGAGGGAGGAAAATAAGAGGATGAAGGGAAAAGGGAAGAACATGGAGAGAGTCAGAGCTAAAATGTCGAGCATTGAACTGTGAAGAAAGATCGGGCAGCTGTAGAGGAAGAGAAGAGGAAGAGAAACAACGAGAAAGCGAAAAACAGCATGGAGGAGAAAGAGCACGGCATATAATGTTTCAAATGCATGCCGATGATAAAAACGATGTGGCTTGTGAAAAATCCTTTGAATTTTTCTTAATTTGAAAGGAATGAAGATGTGAATATGAGAGAGCTGTAATGTGCTCTTAAGTTATTCTACTCATCACCTCCTTCAAACAGACAGACGAGAGCAATCCCTCGTTCTCCTTGATTGGAACTCCATTTCTGATCATTTCAAGGAGAAAAATGAGAGAGAAGAAAAAAAATGAAGGGATGCTAATAGCACTTACTTATACAGTAGTCTATACTGTATTTTCAGTCACACCTGAATATAAGTCGCAGTGGGTAAATTTGAAAAAATAGGAGAGGAGAAATACAGATAAATTGCATCATGGTATGAGTCACATTATATTATTAGCTACATTCAGGAATTAACAAATGTTTGCATGAATGAATGAATACATTTATATAAAAGTATAAAATACATTATAGTGGCATTTATTAGAAACAAGCCTAAATTAATTTCAAGTGAAACTCAATTACTGGCATGTAGGAATTGCGCTATACAAATAGAGTCCATGTGCCATAGTTTGTCTAACAAGAACACACTCTGTTAAAGTTGAATGTGAGGAGAGATAAAAACCAAAACCCATCTCTATGCACAGACCACTAATGTCTAATTTGCCCTCAGTGACCAGTATTTACCATCACTTACCAAATTTGAAAAACAAAGCAAATTAATGATTTCGGTTAATTTGCAATGCTAGAAGACATTAATAAATTAATAAATTGCAACATGTTTGAGATTATTTAAAAAGTGCAAATTATTATACTTAGGCGACTTATTAAGGGCATAATTTTCCAAAAATCAACCAATCAATCAATCAATCAATCAATCAATCAATCAATCAATCAATCAATCAATCAATCAATCAATCAATCAATCTATATCTATCTGTCTAATCAATCCATCCATACATCCAAATATAGATAGATAGATAGATAGATAGATAGATAGATAGATGTTTAAGAGAAATAAATAACTGAGGTAGGCAAAATTAGAGAGTAAGGAAGGAATGAATTTAAAACGGAAGAAAGAAAATAAATAAAGGAGGAAGTAATAAGGGATGGATAGATCGATGTAGGTATGGAGAAATGGATGGATGTATTTATGTATGGATGGCCAGCCAGGATCGAGTTCTTGGCATGGCAGTAAGTGTGTGTCAGAAACAGAATGAGAAAGACAGCGGATCAGTGCAATCCCTCTCCTCCAGACAGACAAGCACAGAAAATGAACAGAATGAGACGACGGCATACAGATGGTTTCAAAGCATTTTGCTATATTTAGCTACAGGAGGGTGCACAGTCATGTATCTCAACCCTCTTTTATGGTAACTCTTAAAATATTTGGTGTTGTATTGTTAATACATACTTGATGAGCAGGGCTTATTGATTCAACTGGCAACTCAGGAAACGCATCGGACACTACATTTTTTCATAATATATATTTTTATTTATCATCTATCTAATACAATTTTACTGAAAAATAAAGAACAATTGAATTATATATTATAATAATAATTATATATTGAAGTTCTATATTAAAGACCTCGGGTCTTTAGCAACTCAGAACATTATTCCCTACACTCTCCCTTCTTCATTTTTTAAAGTTAGACATCAACTTTTTTAGTAATCCTCAATCTATTAATCATAAATAATAATAATAATTAATAAAATAATGTCTGTTTTGAAAAATGTAAACGTTGCTAGAGACCCGAGTTGAGCAATAGTGTAACTACAACATTAATTAATTATCTGATGACTCAATCCGTGCAATTCACCTTTATTCCTTGAAGTGTTTGATAGACAATGAGGACGTGATTTTTCACTCATAATTACCGCAGGCATAAAGCAAAAATATAACATCAGAAAAAAATGAAATGGCTTTACTGCAGAGTAATTACTGTACACAATGAAATAGAAATGGCACAATCATTTGATGCTGGATGTGGTGAATAAGCTGTCAACAATCAAAATATTGATTTTGAAGTAATTGAAAACGATAGTTTTGAGAATATTTCTGAGATCGTGAATATGAGGCAGATATTGAATGTACTGGGGAAATGCGCTCTGATGATGTCAGTGATGGTAAAATCATCTGCTCAAACTGAACCAGTCTACGATTCAAAAGGTAATGAAATATGCTTTATTTTATTCTTTAGTAATTGTTCTTAAAATATAAATTGAGTTTTTTGCTATTGGAGCAGTCATAGATCCATCCGAGTTGGATATGTAGGTCTGGGTCGCTAAAGACCTGAATATGTAATAATATTTGGTGAAACATTCATGCATTTGAGGGTTAAAGGGATAGTTCACACAACAACAAAAACTTTTATCATTTACCCTCATGGCAAGACCATCCATCTATCCATCTATCTCGACTTGATTTATTTGTTGAAACAATAACTTATTTTGTGTTCAGCAGAGGAAAAAAGGTTCAACAGGTTTGGAACAACATCATTATCTTGAAAATACATCAGAAAAGAAGAGACAGTGAGTAAATTTACCCCTGCCTTCGAAAATGCCCAAAAATGAACTTGTCAAGCTGAACAAACAATATTTGATTGAGGCTGAATATATTACCCACAACGTTCAGTGGTCCAAAACATCAATTGCTGCCAACAAATGAAAATAAAATGGCTTGATTTTTGTTATGAGGAAATGTCCTTTAAAGGCCCCAGCAGTGAGGTTAATGAAGCGACTTTGATCACACTGGAAGTCAGAAACATGAGCACACACAGCCATAAATATTTCAGACCATAATCGTATAAAATCCTAGATAAAGGTAAACCATTGATCCTGAATAAAATGCCCCATATTCTCTAGGGTAGACTGTTTGGTGTTCCTGTGTTTGGTTGCATGTTGTATCTGTGGAAGACAAACTGATTAAAAGCATAAATGTTCACAAACACAAACATGTTTGTTTTTCTATCATAGTAGTCACTTCTAGTGACCTAGTGTTATTTTGATAGTGAGCTAATGATATTTTCTATCCTCTAACCCAAGGCTCTTTTCATTAAGACATTATTTAGTTGGGGACTGTTGGTAAGTGATTGAGGGTTTTTCTATCCCTGCGTGGACATTTTGTTCTCACACAAATAAAACAACACATTAATACGGCCCATTTACAAATCTACATAATGTTCACTAATATCTGGTAATGCACACAAGGAATACGGAAAGAGCTCATTAAAAATGTATGTTTTTGACTCAGTTGCTTTTTTTTCTTTTTTTTTCTTTTGTGTTGGTTGCAGTTTAATTGGAATGACTGAGGGTCTCATAAATGATGCATGCTTGACTTTTCTTTCATCATTTAAATCATAAAGCTGGTTTGGATCAGGACAAAGTAGGACAAGGAGTAGGTCCAAACCACCGCTGGGTCTCTGCAATACCTGTTTCAGAGCAGCCGTCATGAAAACACCAAGCCGTTTTATTATTACAGACGACAGCGCAAAAGGAGGGGGTGGATAAGAAATAAATATAACCACAAACTATAACCTGCATATTGGAGTTCAGCAACAATCTAATTAGATGTAAATCAGAGAAGGTGAAACCGAAGGGAGGTAGAAAAGAGATTCACAATCACAGCGACTCATTTACAAATCTGGTCCACACTGCAGTGAATTTTGGCCTAGAATCTCCTACTCATTAAGAGACATATGACTGAAACGTAAAGGGATCAACAGTTTGTTCTGAGTACACCTGCAGTTTAGGGACAGTTTAATCTGAAATCGAGTCAGAGGCTGAGCAGCAACTAATCTTTTACTTTGACAGACAGCTTTGTACTTTTCTATCACATGCAATTTTGATCTATAGACATATGTGATATTAATCTAACAAGAACATGTGTGGAAAAAGTTTTTTTTTAGTAACCATACCATTAGGCAGTTTCTTTTCCTTATTCTGCTCTCTGTAAACTAACAACGGTCAATACAGCATTTATTATCCTAGGATAATAATATTTCTGCATACAGTAATACAATTTATCAACATTAGTTATTGTATTATAAACAAAGATCAATTAAAAATGAACATCTGTTATATTATGAACAGCCTAGATTAATACATTCTGAAAATGTTTTATTTTTAATGATACCTAATGCATTAAGTATTGTTAAATTGTAAAGGGCAATCAATTTATTTTCTTTTGTTTACTTCTAATACCTATTAAAATATCATCACTTTGCGGAATCTTTTGAATACAGCCATTCAGAAGCAAATTGAATGTGCATGAAAGAAACCCCTTGTGCAGCATTTATTTGATAAAAAAATGTAGTTAAAAATATTGTGACATTATAATTTTTATATATATATATATATATACATTGTAAAAAATGAATTTTCAGCAGCCATAACTCTAGCCTTCAGTTTTTGTTTCTTTTTTTCAGGATTATTTAATGAATATAAAGTTTAAAATAATTTTTTTTAAATGGAAATACTTTGTAACATTATAAATTATTTGAAATCAAAGCTCTGAATAGATAAATAACACAAGACACCACAAAAATAGATGTGAAAAGAAGAAAAAAAAACAGGTTGGAGAAAACTATAAAGGTGCTATGCTGAGTTGACAGAATTTCCCTGAATCAATAATGACAAAAACATTGTTTTTGTTAGGTCAGAAATGGTTCTAATGTAAAGGTAATGGACTGAGAACTAAAGATACATAAAGGTGCAAGTGTTGAAGTGCCAACAATTTCCCGGCCAAACAGCTTCTGGGAGATTTTGCTGAATGCTGGCATGCCTGAAGATGGAAAGAATAAAAGAATGACCCTTTTAAAAATGGCCTATACAAAAGTAATTCAGCCGAGCTGTCGACTACTGTCCCTTTCTTTCATGTCCTCTTTCTTCAGCCCCATTCATTCACATTTCCTGAACTGTGATTTCTTGGAAAGACCAGGTCTATGCACACAATGGATCCAGTGAACTCCAGCAGAGAAGAAAAGAAGAAAATGAAGGAGTGATTGTCTTAATGGTGGACTCCTCACATCTCGAGGGTCAAATCTTCACGGTCCGACAGATTCTGACATCCGGTGTGCTATTCAACACGCATTCTTACATCAATTTGCTTTAAATGCTCTAATTGAAGCTTTTCTGTCGGTGAAACAGCGTCGCCTGTACAAATCTTTTACAAGATCCTTTCAATAGCAAGACTGACAAGGCTGTCACGTAAACAAATAGATACACGCAGCGCATGACTAGCAAAATGAATAACAGGCCACTTAAAATGGAAGAAAATATATAATTAAAGAACACAATAACCCACATAATCACTTCGTAGTTCTCCTCTATTTTTGATTGTTGTTTTTAATTAAACTAAATATTTTCCATAAAAACAACCTCATCACAGAGAATAATAAATGCCATGCTTATTCAACATGATTCATATTCCGGAGCAATAAGTCCATTATAAAACACAAGCTTATTATGAGCGGGAACAATACACATCAGATCGCCCAATGCAAACAGAGACGGCCGAGCGCGGTGTAATTGCTCCCGGTACAGAAAGCCAATTGAATGGCACTGATGAGTCTATTCAAATATATAATTGGTGAGGAAAAGGAAGCACCGGGGCTGAGGTGTGACCGAATATGTGTGAGAAGACAGAGCTGAAGGAGTCAAAGATGAATGATACTTGATTACTTTTGTGAAGATGATGATGCATGTCGCCACTCGTTCCTGTGTAATGACATCACCGGTTGGAAGTCCTCGCTTAAACACGTACAAAACAAAAGCGGGAAGGGGTTAAAAAGAATTAAGATGTTGTCAGGAATGAATTATTCAGTGATGATAATGTGGTTGAACATCGGCAGAGGTTTTAAGCTTGCTAGAGGAGTGAATTTACTCAAAACAACGATAATATTAAAAAAATCTAACAATGACAGCTGCAACTGCTCTTCTGAGAATGCAGCAAAATGTCAGGCTTTCAGTAAGCAACAGTTTAGAAGGGGAAACGAGGACACGGTGTGTGTACGTGTGTGTGTGTGTGTGGACGCTGGAGCATGGCAGAAGGGTTACTAAATAAATCAATGTCTTGAGCGTTCAGAGGGGAGTGCCCTTGTGAAGAAAACTCCCTTTACCGCTGAAGTCAGATTGTGTTGATAGATTACAACACGATACACTTACTGAGACACAAACCACAAGCACAACATTCTGTTTGATGAATTAATTGTCATACAAATACATGCGATTAACGATAGAACAAAAATTGTATAATAGAAAAATATAAAATTGTTCAGCTTGAACATACTAATATACAATTAAAGAATATGTAAACAAATAATGCATAATGATAAATAATATTTTAAATACTTTGATTTAATAAAAATATATATATATTTTTAAATGAGTCCTAGTAATGTTAAAAACAATTAGTAGTATTTTAATTCTTTACTAATATTTTTAACAGTCCTTAAAGGTCCACTTTAGTATTATGAATATTTTACTTTAATAACTTAAGTAATATTTCAGATATTTACAAATGTTTAGATTATTTATCTTGGGGTCCATTTTAGTCTTAATACTATTTTAAATAATAAGTAATGTTTTAAATGTTTACAAATGCTAAAAATAAATTTATTCGGTTTACTCTTTAATCTTGGTTTCTTTTGTGGCCGAGTCAATCTGAA
Organism: Gymnocypris eckloni scoliostomus; assembly: GCA_027564155.1. Taxonomy (NCBI): domain Eukaryota; kingdom Metazoa; phylum Chordata; class Actinopteri; order Cypriniformes; family Cyprinidae; genus Gymnocypris; species Gymnocypris eckloni. The sequence goes on from CM050412.1 coordinate 28,758,952, forward strand.
AATTAGATTGTGGTAATATATTTTGTCACTGAATATTAAAATAGTATGTACTAGTAATATATCCATCTCAAATTCTTCACTATGATGTATTATTTTAAGGTGATCCATACCATAACAGTGAAAACTAAATCACATTACAATAAAGGGAAACTTGAGAACTGAAACCTGTTAATGTCATTGGTGTATTATGAACCCACACATCTGCAGTGCACCATAAAATCATGATAATCATAATCAGGCACAATAATCTAGGACAGACCACCACAACTGAAGCCATAGACAAACATGTGCACACAACTATAGAAACACACACAGACACAGCATCTTCTTGACTCAAAACAAATCACTTGTTTAAAACAAGTCAACAACATACCCAAATTCACCTATTCCTTTCTTTCTGGCTTTCCTCTATCTCTCTGCCAGGTTTGGAGATAAAAGCACATCACCCTTGCCCCGAGAGAAGGAGATTACCCTCATTTTAAGTGAGCTCTTCTCAGTTTCATGGCTTTATCTGATCTAGAGTCAGTGAGAATGTGAGCTCTAATTGATCCTTCTGAGACGCAGCTTATCCAGTCAGTTCCCTAGTCAGTTTTTGGGCTATGATGAATTTTTAGGTGAACCCTAACAGCATCGCGGAGAGCTGTGGTGGTAGCGCAGCGGTTCAAGCTGTGCTCTATGATCAGGCTATGATAAGGGACCTTGTTAAAAACAAACTTCAGTCAGTCGTTCTGAATGGTAGAATCCTTTGGAAGGATTTGCAAGTGCAAGTTTTATCAGACTTTCCCATTTTTAACTCTAACTATCATCATTAGGTGTTTATGAATATTGTTTGGTGTTAATAACTGTCCTACTTTGTCCTCATTGCTTCACACTAGGTTAATTTACTGAATATCTGCACTGGCTGACATGTAAATGTGGAATATCATATATCTAATCTATCAATTTAACTGACTTGCAGCAAGTTCAAAAATACTTATTTTTAATTTTTAAATAAATGTACTGAAAATTAAGTTTTGAAACTCAAAAGAATGAGGAAATTGATTTCTTAATATCACCCCTTTAAATGGTAAAAAATGCAATACATTTATTGTTTTCGGTTCGCTTGATAACGCTTTCATTTAAAGAGTGTAGTACTCCTAACTCTTTTACCATATTTAATTCTGCAGATTTTCCTCATAATTACTGCAAAAAAAGAAGAAATTAAAAGTATGAAGATCCATTATGTCAACACATGACCTGTTGAGACTTCCAGCATTGTGCAGCTGAGCAATTGCTTTAGATTAAAAGCATGTAGATTAATGCAAATGAATCAAATCATGTTTTCAAGGTCTCTGGGAAGAGTCGACGTGTTTGGTTTTAATGTGTAGTCATTCCCACAACAGCCATTGCTTATCTAGCAGTGCTGAGAGGATAAATTAAGTGATGGCGCTGTGAGGATTTGGCTTTTATCTGACCCGCAGTCAGAGAGAGATAGAGGTTACGGTCAGAGGCAAGCTTGCTCTGATCACACATATCTGATTCACAGTCACTTCTGGTGTCAACAGCCAGTTTAGTTTAATTGAATCCACATTACTAGAGACAGTGGTGGCTAGGAGACAAGAATAAATCCTTCACCGATGGATTTGTCCAGCAATAGGTTGTGAACGATAGCCCTTTTTGTTTCATTATTGCTGTTAGCACAAATGAGAGAAATACTTCAATTATTAACCCGGAGGCCACTTTTAGAAAATGCAGAATGACCACAGGCCAATGAATAAAATGCCCAATCGATGACCTTCTCAACTGTTAATTTCACTAAAACCTTTTATAATTTAATCCGATTAATCTAAATGTAATTTTACATATTTTTAACTTCATCTACTCCGCAAGCGAATAACGTGGCTACGTTCTTATTATAATAACCACAGGAGTTAACTTAAACTAAAACTGTATACAATCATTTTCATTAATTATAATGAAGCTGAAATAAAAATAAAAATACAAATTAGATGAAAAACTTAAATTTAAATGTAAATGATAAATGTCGTCTTGGCAAATAACTGAAATATGTTTAAATTTCAATACTTAAATGAAAACTAAAATTAAAATTAAATTAAACAAAAGTTAAAAACAAACATAAAAATGGCACATAACATGACTTACAATTTATCTTAAATCAAAAATAAAACAAAGCAATTCAAAATAGCAATACGCACTATAATAGTCTATAATTCGTACTATATAACACTGCAAAACTTGGGCTGGGTATTAACATTTATAACATACAGGTTCAATTCGATTCACAAATAATAATAATAATAATAATGATTTGATTTCAATTCAATATTACTTAGCTTGGATATACAACATGTACTTGTCAGTTTTTCTTAAGAAATACAATCTATAAATTAATTCTGTACACTAGTCAAGGAACCCAGTTAGTTGGAACATTACTATAGTATTAATTATTAAAATTAACAAATATAATTGCTATTTATTTCTAAATATAATATTCAACACTCAAATTAGAAATTTAAATTTAATTTAAGGCAGTTTTTAAATAAACTTGTTTAATGATAACCACGTTTCTGTTTCAATTCCTTGTTGAAATATGAAGATTTAATGCCAGGCATGCTACTAGTAATGTTTAGAAACATTTTGTTCACACATCAACAGAAAAAACATCATAGACTAAAAGACTGAAGTTGGAATTTAAGAATCAGTATTGGTAATTCAAAAATGAAGATTGATTAAAATTCATCAATACTGTCAACCAAGCCATTATTAAAGCACTGTTCCTGTACCTCAGCTGTTAAAGTGTTGAACTAGAAATGCCAAAGGCATGGATTAGATTCCCAGAAAACACACAATCAAGGGAAATGCATGAAGCAGCTGAACTGAAATTAAAAAAGTCCAGTTTGTGGTTATCTGCAACATCATGGGACATCAGATTTAGCCTGTGAGAGAAAATGCAGTCAGAATGAAACTTACATCAGTGATGTTTTTGATCTGATCCTGGGTCAGTTTGCGCAGATGCTCATCCTCGCTCTCTATCATCAACTTCAGAGCGGGCAGCCTAATCCCAGCATTCAACAGCAGAGAGCAAATGTACCCAATGCACTAGAATAAACGGAAGTGAAGTGTGAATGTCACGCTATAATCAACATAGCAGAGCCGCACTCACAGTAACAAGTTACAGGAAAAGCACAGAGATCTATTACAAAGATAGAAGCGTTTTCATCATCTTCACAGAATCTTTTTTTTTTTACTCTAGACATGCTGTCAGTGGCATTAGTGTGTACTGATGATGACACACAGAGTCTTACCTGTGGGTTAAGTTTGTGTTTGGTCAGGTAGAGCGAGCGGCACATTGTCAGAACCTCATCCCCGATGTTGATTTGAGAAAGGCTTGAGGAGTGTGCAAGCAGGGCAGATGTAAGACCCACCCAGGGATTCTGCTCCGTCTCCAGCCTGTGTAGAGAGAGACCAACACTCAAAAACTGTGCTACAGATGTAATGACATGAAATAAGAATCATGAAAGTTCATGAGGCACTGTCAAACTTTTAATAGGAAAGTTCTGTATAATGAAAAATAAATCCTATCATAATTATCATGGCATATTATACGCGTGCAGCTATAAAACAGCGCATATGCTTATCTCCTGACTTCTACGAGAGATGAGAGAAGCTTTCTAACAAACTCCACTGCCGACTGAGATAAACACACACAATCATAATCAAATGCAATCACACACACACTGATTCCTCTTATAATTGAAGTCGGTCTTTCATACACCGAATGTTTTACTGTAGATAATAACACAATCCACAGTTACAGAGACAATGAGGAACCTGGAAAACTCAATTCATTACAGTAGTTAAAGGATACATAGATTGGCTATGAAAACTTCCTTAAAGGAAAAGTTCATTAAAAAATGCAAATGCACCCTCAAGTTTTATGAACAAATATTTTAAAGAATCTTCACCAAGATCTTCTCTATAAAACTACAGTTTTAACTATAAAAGCACCATAAAAGGTGCCATAAAATGGTCTATATAACGCATGCACTGTATTCCAAGTCTTCTAAAGTCATAAAATGAGATTTAAGTTGATCTGCTAAGGTCTGAAATCACAGGTACTGAAGCAGGTTTGGCATCACGGTGTTTGGTTACAAGAAATGCAAAAAACAATTATGTTTGATATTAGTGACATCCAATCTATGCCATTGGTATATTTGATTTAGTTGACTTAAATCACACAAAGCTATCATATGACTTCAGAAAATTATAGCGTATGAGAACACTTTTATGCCCCCCCCCCTCCATTTTCTGGAATTGAACTGGTCACTGTAAGATTGAACAGAATTATCATATTGCATTTTATTTTCCTTTCTTTACTGTCTATGGAGACTACATGAATATAAATTAAAAGTACCACCAGAACTTCAATTTCAACTCATGTTAAGATAATAACTTAAGGAATAGTTCACCCAAAAATGAAAATTCTTTAATTATTTAATCAATCTTGATCTGAAACCACCTTTCTTTCTTCTGTGAAACAACAAAAGATGTTTAAATAATGTAAGCAAATAGCTAACCAAACAGTTCTAGTGACAATTGACTTCCACTGTATGAACAAAAAAAAAAATAATCTTATATGTTCCACAGAAGAAAGAAAGTCATAAAGGTATGAAACCACATAAAGGTGAGTAAATGACAACATAACCGTCCCTTTAAGTCTCTACAAGCAAAGGTTCTGCTAAATGAAACCTGCGGAGCTCTAATGGGAAAACATTAGAGATACTTTAAAAGGATCATGATGTGGCCAGTGTCATGCATCCTCTACGAAAAGGCTGCCACCCAGAGCTCTGCGGTGTGTCGATTTAAATAGATTTCCATTCGGATGGCCTTTTCTGGGACTTACTAAAGCAAGAAAGAATGAGGAGCGACAAGACAGGTGTTCAAGAGACAGCAAATGTGCCATCTGAATCTTAAGTGATGATACACACACCCGGTGCACGGTGTGATCACAAATGCAGCACATGGTCACATGTGAATAAATGAATGTATAGTCAAGCTCTCCTTTATCCTCTCTACATTTGGCTCCTTATCGCACTCACCTTTTGTTTAAAATGCCAAAGAGCATAATGACAAACACACAACTCACATGGACAGTTTAACACACATACACAAGCTCAGTGTTCTTCTCTACGAATGTTCATTCAAAACTATTCATGAAAACAAAAAAACAAAATTTGGCACAATTAGGGATGGGTATCGTTTACATTTTACTGATGCCGATACTGCTTATCGATACCGGTACTTATCGATACTGTTATCGATACTATCTGGTGCAAAAAGATATGAGGAAAGTTGTTAAACATTTCAAGTTATTTTATAACTGCTGAACTTTAACAAGTGCATTAAAGTTCTTCAGTCAGGAGCAGTGAGTTATTTTTCTCTTTGTGTTTTATTTTATTAACATTAAAAGAATAGTTCACCCATAAATGAAAATTGTGTCATCATTTACTCACTCTCAAGTTGTTTTACACCTGAATGAGTTTCTTTCTTTTAAACACAAAAGTTATTTTGAAGAATGTGGGAAACCAAACAGTTGCTGGTCCCCAGTGACTTCTATATTTTATATGTAAACCTAGGGCTGGGCGATATGAGCAAAAATTTATATCTCATTTTTTGGGGGCTGATTTGCGAAGTTAAATTTACTAAACTATATCATCGACTTCATTGCACAGATACTATTTAAAATGAACTGAGCTGGACGATGCCATCACTAAATTCAATAATGAAATGCCTTCAGCTGAAAATTGAGAGTTTAATCTTGTCATTTGACATTATTGACACACTCTTTTCCTATTTTGATATTGTGCAGTTGCTTTGTAACAATTTGTATGGTTAAAAGCGCTATATAACTAAAGGTGACTTGACTTAACTAAAAATGAAAGTTTAAAAAAGCACAGACTAATTGAGTAAAAAGGCTGTTTTGATTACCCCATTACACTTTACGGTTAGTGTTTTCATAAAAATACATGTACTTGTAGGTTTAAAATTAACTTGTTAATGTTAATTCCAATAAACATATTTATTGTCCAACTACAAATAGTTTTTTATAGCCCTTCATATAAAGCTTGTCACATGTTTAGAACAAATTGTATTATTCACTTTCTCCGCAGCAGTTCTGTCTGTGTCCTCCTCCCTAGATATTTTTTCAGATGCGCTCGTATCAAACTAGCCTACTGTTGAATGTGAATAAGTGCAGTGTCTCGTGAGTGTAACTCTACCGCTGAATCCACATTTGATGTGAATGTGTCTCGCAAGTTGCAGTAAATACAGTGCATTGCTTGAGGACGTAGATGTTGTGTTTTGTTAAATGTTTCATATTACTAGTGTTGCCTCCTTTGTTTACTATTTCACTACTGCATATTGCATCTGATGCTGGAGTCGCTTAGTTTTGTAACGTGAGCCCACACTTTTGAATGTTTAACCGCCACTGATTGCATGCAAAACACACACTCATATGTGCACGGATATCACACGCACGTCGAGCAAACGACATTCACATCATTCAGTGAAGGAAAATGTCAAGCAGATGCTTCTAATGCGCCATTAACACTGAAGTATATGGAGATAAAAAACAAGTATTGATAACAGTATCTTCCGTCCTGAAGCTTACCAGTAGTCTGGTATTGACCTAATTACGTACCAGTCCCAAAAATTACCAGTTCTCGGTACCCATCCCTAGGCACAATGCATAATCAGCCGGCTTATATTCTTTGTTTCTGTCTATTGATCCAAATAGAGAACAGCTCTCCGATCATCAGCGCACATTCTAGCAGCCTCGACTTTAACCTCAAAAACTCATTCAGTTATATAATACACAACAATTTACCTCATCAAACCAACAATCACACTTAATGGTCTAATATCACTCCAATTCAAAGACATTTAATGAGAACGCAGCTTGATTTATATATACTGTATATATTAAAGGGAAAAACAATTCTGAAAGAAAATGCAGAGAAAAATAGAGATTTGTAAGGACGTTATTTGGGGAGAAATTGCTTGTGGAAAAAGTGATTGCACACATACTGGTCTCTCTAAAATACTTGTTTCTGATTGGTCAATCCTGGCATTCTGCAGTCAGATATTTAGTATAATGACCACTGCTGACTCTGCCAACCAATCTCCAACATTTTTCATTGTTTTATATATCTGTTTAGTAGTCCAGTATACATTATATAATACGTTTTGGTAACACGTCACAATAAGGTTAATTAGTTAACAGGAACTAAGAATGAACAATACTTCTACAGCATTTCTTAATTTTAGTTCATGTTAATTTAAACAGTTACTAATGCATTATTAAAATCACAAGTTATTTAGTTAGTTAACATTAGTTAATGGACAGTGAACTAGCATGACAAACAATGATCGACTAACAAAGATGAATAAATAGTGTAATAAATGTATTGTTCATTATTTGATGTTAGTTAATACATTAACTCATGTTAATAAATGACACCTTATTGTAAAGTTTTTTAAGTGAATATTTAAATTGGAAATTGAGTGTCAACACCGGAGTCTCACCTGCTCTTGTCAGTCACTGGTGGCCACGCCTGTAGGAGGAGCATAAGGTGTTGAAACTCCTCCCATTTATTGCTAGACTCCAATAGTTCCAGGAATAAGAAGTTTCGCTTTTCCTCATTCTCGACATCTTTCATCTCACACTGAGAAAAAGGAGGGAAGCACCGAAAGAGTGAGAGAGAGAGAGATAGAGAGTTACATATCATTTGTATTTTTTGCAGGGGATATAGACATTTATGTAATTAAAATAAAAGGGAACAAAAGAATAAAGAGCTGTTCATGACGTCTATTTGAAGGCCAATTCAGAATGTTAATTTGACAAAGGTTCCCTCTGGAATTACTAATGAGTTTTTAAAATAGCGTTTTATGAGTCAAATCTGTGTTAACATGTTAACAGAACTTGGAGAGACTTTCATATTTTACATATTTTTCCAAAACATAAGTTACAGAAAATCAGACTTCAAATGTTAATCATAAAAAAGCTATTTTAAAACAACTTAATACATATACGAAATGTCTATGAAATGCCTGTCAAATTCAATAACGGTTGGAGTCAATATGCAGCAATTTTGAGGTGTGACTAATTTACGGTAAAGTTCAAAAGCTTGGGGAGGGCAACGGTTTTCTATTTGAATATTTTTTAAATGTACAGTAATTTATTCCTGTGACGGCAAAGCTGAATTCTCACCAGCCATTACTCCAGTCTTCAGTGTCACATGATCCTTCATAATAATAATATTACTTCATTACATTTATATAGTGCTTTTCTAGACACTCAAAGCGCTTTACATAGTAAATCATTCTAATATACTAATTTGCCACTCAATAAATATTTGACATTATTATCAATGTTGAAAACAGTTGTGCTGCTTAATGTTTTTTATGGAAACAGCTGTCAATTTGTTTTTTATCTGATCCCAAACCTTCGAATGGTAGTACATGTTGTAGAACAAAACGGGAAGTTAACATTAACTACAGACTCATTAAAACATCCTGAGGTAATCAATGGCTTGAAAATGCTAATTCTCTCCCTGGTTTTTAGGACTGTGAACTGAACATTTATAAACTAAGCACAAGAATGAAATGCATGACCATACAGTAAAATATGCAAATATTTGAGACTGAAGGCAGAAGATAAAGTATTTGGCTTATCAGCTAATCATAAGCCAAGACTAAATCTGTGAGAGGCAGAACATATTTCAGGCTACAGCACTAAAAGGTAAAGACAGCATGCTTTACAGATGGAGAGAGCTGGCAAGAGAACGCACAAATAACATGAAAAGACAAAGCTAGCGAGATAGAAGGAGAGAGGGCCTGAAACAGCTAGACTGGCACGCACACACACACACACACACACACACACACACACACAGAACGCAATGACTTCTATGGCAAAAGGAGTGAATTCTCCCCTGTGGTGACTCTTATTCTTGTTCTCCTCCAAAAGAGGGAGGCGGAGAGAGAAAGTAATTAATTTCCCTTCAGTGCAACAGGAGCGCAATTTAACAGCTGAGAAAATGTCTGATTTCTGAGGGGAAACAAAAAAGTCAAAGAGCCATTCCATGGTACCAGCATGCTCCAAGAAATGACAGAAAATAGCTGAAAACTCAAGGGGGCAAAATAACAGATCGAAATGACTGCAGGAAAAAAAATAGTTGGAGTAAAACTAAAGGATATGGCAACTGATTTGATTTGGCATTGAAAAAAATTAAGCCTAGTAGATTATGAATAAAAAAACAAAAAACAAAAAAAACAAGCAGAACAAAAAATACAACCCTATACAGGACAAGTGATTTGGGGAAACGGTGCTAAAATGTATTGAAATTAAATAAAATACATTTCCAGTTTGATAATAAAATATATACATCAAAGCAATTTTCATTTGTATAAAATGCATTTTTACTTTAGGCATTATTTTCATTAACTATATTTAATTACATTTTAAATAAATATATTGTATATGTATTTATTTATATTAAATATAAAAAAATAGTACCTTTCAAACACAACATTTTCTGAAACAAAATATATACATAGTCGCACCTTATGTGAAATTGATTTTAATAATTTAAAAATAAGCCATAGATTTATGGAGTGAATGAAAATATTGCAACACTTTCATCATATTGGCATGAAAGTCTCTAATTCCCACATTTCCTTTGACTCTTTTGCTGTCTCCTGTCTCACCGTTATTCACTGATGTGAAAATCAATTAGGCTGACACCTCGGCCCGAGTATTTTCAACACCATAATTCCATTCAACCACCATCCTACACATTCAGACGATTAATAACCTGCCTATTAAACCCATTACAGTCAATCATGTTTGACCTACATTTATTATGATCTGAGAATAACCATTGAGGCAACACCTAAACGCAGCATGCATTCCAGAGACATATCAATCTCTCTCCTAATTGGATAAAAGCAGTGGGCAAACCGAGGACCTGCAATTCACGGGTCTCCGAGGCTCTTCAGTTTTCTATAATTCTTTTTTAGTTAGAACATTAAAAACAAACACATATTAAATGTTCGTCATTCCTATGAAATACTAACAGCAACAGATATAGCAGGCTTGGGTTTCAGCAGAGAACAATGCACTTCTCTGAGATTAAATGAGGTTATATATCTAATACTCTACCAAGCTTCATTGATGTCCCTGACAATGTTCTCAGTGTAGATGGTGGGTTGAAAAACATAAAATCTAATCAGCGACAAAGTAATACAACAGGTCAAAGGGTTCCACTGGCCTTCTGGAATTACACTAGAAAGACTAGTCAATGCACACTTAGTAGAAGCACTCAAGATAGCATGCGCCAGACAAAAAATAAATAAATATAAAACATAAAAATGCAACCCTGCACAATTTTTTGTTGAAAAAACAAAACACGTTTACTAAAAAAAGATGTTAATTTAATATACTGAATTAAATTTGAATTAAAAGCAATTGGACACTTTCTGTAGAGCATGATATTTTAGTAGAGAGAGCAGGCTGGGGTCTTAGTGGAGAACTTTACACTTCTCTGAGGTAAATGCCTAACCCTCTGCTAAGCTTCATCGATGTCCTTGACAGCATTCTCGGGTGTAGATGGTGGGTCGAAAAACCCATAAGCTAATCAGAGACAAAGTCGAAGGGTTCCTGTGACCATCTTCACCTTTACTCAAATGAGGAATTCCCCTTGAGAGACTAGTCAATGCGCACACTTAGTAGAATACATGCATAAACCAGAAGCAATGACTGTATGCTAAAAGCAAAGCCAGACAGATCCACACTATAATCACCCACGCACACTTCTGAGAGAAAGAACAACAGAGACACGGAGGTTAGAAGAGGACAAAACACGGAATGAAGCGGGACTGTGTCTCTGAACTACGTCCACGCACATCAGCACGAGGGCAGGAGGGAAAGATGAGAATAAAATGACATATCCTCCACCCTCCCGTATCCCATCATCCTTTAAAACAGACCCCAGGGGAAACGAAGAGAGCTCGCTGGTGCAACCATTCTCCTTGCTTCAGAGCATCTTCCCATGCCGCCAAAAGACAATCTGTGTGTGTGTGTGTGTGTGTGTGTGTGTGTGTGTGTGAGGGGATCCTTAGACAAACTGAATGAGTTTGCGGCGGTGCCATCAAGCTACGCCACACTTCAAGGCGTCCACAGACTCCAACGCTCCCCCACCTGCAGGAAATCTCCCTGCCACATGCAGACACACAACAACTGCACATTTACGGGTTAGTTTGGTATGTGTGCGTCCGTGTATTTGTGCTCGAGTCCGTCAGTGTGGAAATTCTCATATACAGTGATTTGCGGTGTTGGATCAAGTTGCTCCTTTTAACTCGGCTGGGCTCCATCTCAGCCTGTGACAACTAATGGTTGCCTACCCACACACATAAACATACCACTTCAACGGTGAGGAGCTTTTAGTTAAATAGCACCAAATAGTAAAAGGCTGCCTGCGGAAAGAAAAATCATCTTGAAGGAAATATAAAAGACTTCTTCAGTTGTTTTGCCTCATCTATCTAAACGCAAAAAGAGCAGACAGTTAGCAAGATGGCATTGACAGTTGTGTCTCTCTGGAAGCTGTAAACATCAGAAAAGGCTGGCTGGTAATTACCAGCCTTTAACTGGACAGAACAAGAGTGGGTTCCTTTTGTTTTACGGCACGCTTGTACTTCAATGGCTACGAAGCTTCTAATCTGTCAGGCTGGCTTTGGGAAGGAGACAGGAAGTAGTGTTGCTGAGAAGGAGATGGATCTCTATTGATCACTGTAGTATTTAGGCACAATAAATGCACAGTGACAAGCTGAATATGCTTGTTCTTGTGACTGTAGTTACATTTAGACATGCTAGCTATCCCAAATGCACTTGCATGCTTATGAATAGGTTTACACATCAATGCATAGGGATAAAGAATTGGACATGCACATGCACACATTCACAAACTGTCTAGGCTTCCTGTGTTGCTGAGGGGCGAATTGATCTGAGAGGCAACAGACAGCCAAGCCACTCATCAAGGGGAGGAGCGAAAGAGAAGTAAAAAAAATTCATTTATTGAGATGCACCTGTACATGTAATCACTTGCTACCCAGGTCTGTTAGTTTATCTTCCTCCATCAATACAATAATAGACTATTATATAATCACATATCAGTATGGTTCATATTACTATTAATAGGATAAACTGTGGCACACAGTAAGTCCCGCTTTCTAAATAAAACAGCAAATTGCAAAAAGTCCTTTTGTCTTTTTCACGACATTCTAATATTTTGAGATGCACATGTATATTACAACTGAAACACAAATAGAGTGATAGACAGAAACAGAACGATAGATAAGATGATAGACAGACAGATTGATAGAGAAAACAAAAGATAAACAGACAGAGTGAAGAACGACACAGAAACGATAGATAGACAGATAGATGGATGGATGGATAGATGGATAGATGGATAGACGGACGGACATATGGATGATAAGCTGAAAGAACGATAGAACTATTAAAAGAACAATAGATAGAGGGATAGATGGAATGACTGAAATAGATAAGATCGATGGATAGATAGACCAAAACAACATTTGACTTATCAATTTTTGGAGAAACAATCCCTTTAGGTTCTTTCTAATTAAATTCTGTACGTTTAATTAATCTCATTTATATATATGGTTCATTGCTGCAGCTCAACATGTCCATGTGCATTAACCAAAAGCAAACCCACATATGCAAGTCATCAGTAGTATATACAGAGTCAGTGTATGGATTTAGGCAGCTTGCACTGCAAAGTACAGGCTGGCCCTGGTGGGATTAGATCATAAGTCTTTTCAAGGCATAACTACAGACACACAGTATCTCTGGCCTCCAACCTGGCCAAAGTCAATTACAACGCTCAGCAATTTTCTGAGACTGATCTTCAGTCCGTGCCACTGGGCAAGAAAACAGTTGTGAAAGACCAAACCAGGCAGATGTGGCTCATATAAAACAGACATTTCATCTTCCTCTGATTTCCTCTCCATAACACCCCTCTGAAGAGTATGTGTAGAAAGAATATGAGGAAATGAATTATACATTGCTTATGCATATTGAATAAATTAAGGCCATCCTGAGCTCAGAGCAGGGAGGAGATGCAGGAGATGAGCCCTTAAAAGGGATTACTCCATAATTAACATCTTGTTTTTCTGTTTAACAAACGAAAGAGATTTGTGGTGAAACTGTGTACACTTCAGACTCTGCCGGGTCGTGGACTGAGGATGAAACAGCCAGCAAGAGGACAAACTCAGTTGGGTCTGAACATCTGAGGAAGGGTGAACCATGTGATGACTGCAAGCTCATTATACAGGTTCAGCTTGAGGTCTACAAACACCTTTCAGTCAAAAACAGAGAGAAATCCTAATGCATCGTTCAAGGGCTCTGACTCCCGGATGTGCTTTGCAACACATCTACAAATAACAGGCTGAAATACCTTTATTAGACCAGTATGAATGAAACGCTAGGTTGGTTTATGGTGGATAGATATTGCTGGTCAGGGACTTATAATCAGTACAGAAATGGTTTTCAAAAGCAAAACTCCACTTGTTAATATAGTTATGGATCCAAAAGGGTTCAGAAAAAAAGAATCCCATTCTGAGGTCCAGCAATCAGAACACAACAACAAAAAAAGATGTTGATAATTTAGTTGTCAATTATTAAACTATAACAATTATTGCCAATAATAATAAGCATAATTATTATTATTATTAGCAACTAATAATAATTACTTTTCAGACACCTTTAATGCTAACAGAAATGTATACATTGTGGAATACAATTAGTAATAATTATGATTAATAAAGAAATGTATATGATATATTACTGTTTTTTAAATAATTAAAAACATTTATTTCAATAGTATATCAATATTAAACATTGCTGTTTGTTTACAAATAAAATATATTAATTGTATAATAATTTATTTATAATATATGGCTGTAATTTATCATTTAAATTGTGTAATTCAATTAATAAATAAATAGATAATTAAAAATGAAAATTATTTAGTATTTATTACATTGCAAAATTCTTAAGGGTGGCTGACAATGTAGAAAATAATATTTGGTAACACTTTAGATTAGGGGCTGATTTTCATTACTTGACATGCACATTAATAGCACATTGACTGTTTATTAGTACTTATAAAGTACATATTGATGCCTTATTCCGCATTATCATCTCCCATTCCTAAACTTAATTTCCTTACTATTAATAAGCATCAAATCAGTAATTTATTGAGGCAAATATCATAGATAATAGTTAGTTAACAGTGATAATTTGTCCCAAAACTAAAGTGTGACCAAATAAAAAAAATATAATAAGCTATCTAAATGTTTATACAGATAAGACCTTAATCACTCAAACTTTGGTTGCCTTCACATAAATGTGTCTGAGCCAGGTCCTATTTCTGACTGAAAAGTGAGAAAATATCATTTTTATACATCGCTATTAGGCAAGAACCCCATCTTGGCTCTGTGGCTCAAGGGGCCTATAAGGTCAGTGTTAAGTACAACTCATTCTTTTCATTCACTGAAGATGGAGTGATGTCGCAGGAGGGATGAAAGACAGAGTGAAAATGGTAAGTGGGTAAAAAGAAGGAAAGAAAGAGGACTGGGAGAGAGAGGGGGGACGGGGACGGGGACGTGTCATGCCTGGCCTTTAGAAGGAGTATAAAATGTCTTATTAATATTCATTGACCTACTGCCTAACTTCCACCGTTTCCCCTGTGCCCTGCCTAAGAAGTGATAGAGGTTGTTCAGTTTAAAAAGACAGGAGAGGAAGGGACGGGGAGGAGAGAATCAAGATACATAAAAGTAGGAGCCAATCAAGAATACTCGGTGCATAAGAACAACTGAACCTCAGTATCCATAAGAGAGAGATTTTTAGGTAATGCCGACACACACCCACACACACCAAATCATTTTCGCTCCGTACAAAGATGGCAGCTCCCGGCTAGAGGGCCCTTGAGTTTCCAAAGAATGATACTCCAGGGCGTAATCTCCGTACCTCTTCAGCAGCCTGTGATGTGCGCTCTAGCATGGTGCTGCATGCTTATGTCAGTGAATGCATGATGTGTGTGTGTCGGAGCAGAAGAGTGTGTCAGCATGACTGCACACAAAAGCCGAAGGGATCTAATGTCTGTGGATGTGTTTGGAGCTTTGACTTTACAAAGATGATGCAGCAAGAATATATAAAGAAGGTCTGGCAGCTGCAATCTATGGGCTGGATCTGGTGATGCAGGATATACAGGAATTGTCCTGCACTGAAAATACAGAGTTTACATAAATGACCACTGTATATGAAATACTGATAGCTATTTCTATAAACATAATCTAGCTTTGTATATTTAGACTAATCTTAATGCATTGGGTTACACAAACTATGTAATGTGAACCACACTTTACAGAACCAAGCTATACCAATCAACTTTTAGGTTAATTTAAATGGTTATGACAGAAACTAGATAAAATATGCACCAGAAATAATATTTGTCCATTAAATTTGAAGGGAAATATGCATGGTGAACTGAACAGTTGCTTGCAACAACTGTTGAGTTAACCAGTTAGATCAGAACGGTCAGTCATCATTTGGACTAACCAGAAAAACGTGTTTGAACTTTGCATAAGCTTTTAAATTTGGTCAATTATTGAAGTTTTCTGTGCAATATTAAGACAACATTAACAGCTCCAGATGCATAGATAATTAACGTTAACTTATATTTCCTATAGAGAGTACAGTTTAAAAGTTTGGTGTCAGTATTCTTTTTGTTTTATGTTTTTGAAAGCGGTCTCTTATGTTCAACCAGGCTGCATTTATTAGATCAAAGTAAAAACATTGCATTGACGAAGGCAGATAGCCAAAATGTTTGTCTTTTTTTATATAAGATTTATTTTCCAATAAGATTTAAAGAGTGCAGATCAAACTTTTTAATTTTCAAAGTAAAAAAGAAAACTTTTCTATTTAACTATTACATAATCAACAAACACTATGATAACTGCATTGGAACACAACCAACACAGACCTCCTCAAATATAATATTTGAATAACAAAAGCCATTTGTGTTGAGATTTCAGATTCTTTCACATATTGAATGAATTATGCATGCGTATGGGAGGGGCTCCTATGAATATTCAGAGAAGGGCTGAGGAGGTGTACCACTTGAGTGCACTACAAGGTTGAGTGTTTCTGTGAAAAACGATTTGTTTTCCAGCAAACCAACAGTCATTACGTCACCAAAGAACACAGCAGAGACTCAATCACCACATCCATGATAAACCCATCCTTTATTCCCAGATCGGCCTGAATTTGGGGTTATAAGGTTCTGGAAACATTCTTTCGCATGTCCAAGCCAAATGCAACACAAAATTACAAGTAACAAATGTGGTTGTGAAAATATGACCATACAATACAACATTTACTTTCAAGCCAGGCAGCTTATTTTCCTGAAACTCTCAAAAATTTCTTTCCACATAACAATCAAATGGTTTTGATTACGTTGCACAAAACTAAATGGATACAATTTGAGAGCTGAGACTTTGTCTCTGATCAAAAGTAACAAAACACAAAGATTAACGATTACTGGATGGGGGTGTGCTTAGTGCTGGGCGATATGAGCAAAAAATCTCTGTATTTTTGGGCTGATTTGCGGTATGCGGTATATATCTCTGTATTTTGTATTTGGATTAAAAAATAAAGTAAATGTTACCGTGTAGGCATATATATGTGCAAAAAAGGGTTAAAATCACATAACATTCTAACATTGCAATCTAAAAACAAAATGAATGCTTTTAAAGCAAAAGTTAAATATACTAAACAAAAAATGAAAATAATAAAAACGCAGCCTTTCTGTCAGAACCGCTTTAAACTAAAACTATAAACTATAGGCTACTATATCTTACCAGTTTTTTATAAAGCCCTTCATATAAAGCTTATCACATGTTTAGAACAAAGTATATTATGCACTTTCTCCACAGCAGATCAGTCTGTGTCCTCCCTATAGATATTTTTTCAGATGTGCTTGTATCAAACACGATATTAACGGTACTGTTTCATACCGTATCGCTTATAAAAATATATCGTACAAACTCGATATACCGCCCAGTACTAGTTGTGCTACAGATAATGTTTTGTGAAGGGAAAAACCACAAACCTGGCAACCCTGACTTGAAATACAGGTAATTCATAGGGTCACATAGAACTTACAATAAGTAAACAGTTTTTTATGACATTTTCTTCACACATAAGTTGCATTCTGTCATGTTTTTTATTTGACACTTTTGACTGACAATTTCCTGACAATTTACTCACCCCGTGTCATCGAAGATGTTTTTAGGAAAATATTACAGGATTTTTCTCCATATAGTGGACTTCAATGGGAGCCAACAGGTTGAAGTTACAAATTTAATTTTCAATGCAGCTTCAAAGGGCTCTACATGATCACAGCAGATGATTATGGGTCTTATCTAGCAAAATGTTCGGCTATTTTCTTAAAAAAATACAAATTTATATATATCTTAAGCACATATTCTTGTCTTGCACTAGCTTGACCTCACACATTACATAACCACACACACAGGAGGTAGGCAGAAGTACTGGCCCAGTGTTTACAAAGCAAATATACAACGAAAGTCAAACGTCCTTTAAAAAAAAGGTTAAACAACCATGTCTGGGGATTTTGAAGTTGGAGGAGAAAATTAGATGGAGTTTTTTGCCCTGTCCTACCTATTTGAACTGAAGTACACAGACGAAGAATTAACCACGCGTGACCTTTCAAACGTGATTCCAACCTTCCAATGACAGAGCTAGCAAAAGAGGAGCATTTGTGGTTAAAAAGTGTATACTTAATTTTTTTTATATTGACCGATCGTTTCACTAGATAAGACCCTTATTCCTCGGATGAGATCATGTAGAGCCTTTTAAAGCTGCATTGAAACTGCAAATTAAACTTTCAACCTGTTGGCTCCCACTGAAGTCCTCAATTTGGAAAAATATCCAGGAATGATTTCCTCAAAAACATACTTTATTTTCGACTGAAGAAAGACATGAACATCTTGGATCACATGGGGGTGTGTAAATTATCAGGAAGTTTTTATTCTGGAAGTGAACTAATCCTTGAATAGGCCCTGAACATCATTATTTGTCGACACAATGGTGCATACCTAGTTTGACTGTGCCATATGGAACCTTGCTTAGGCAAGTTCGATGTGTGGTCATAGATAGATAGAAGATGGGTAGACTGTTGGTGGTGAGCAACACCAATTAAATAACAACAGCCAAAAATCACCGAAACAAGACAGGATGAATCCATGAATTCATGTTGCACATGAAAAAGTTTTCCCGCACCATCTGTATGTCACCGCACAAATTGAAATTTTTCAGAAAAGGCAGCATTTTTGCAATCTGTCCAGCTTTAGTAAGCCTCTGCCCAATGTTGCCTATGAAAGAGGCTGAACCTGATGTGGTCTGCTGCTCTTGCTGTGCATTCAGAGACAATGTTATTGATGACACTGTCGTAACGGGTGGTTGTTTTCCAGTTAACACAGAGCTGCCAATGTTTTTGTTTTACGCACCATTGTCTGTAAGCTCTAGAGACTGTTGCGCATGAAAATCCCCCGAGATTAGCAGATTCTGAGACACTCAAACCAGCCCTGGGAGAAGAGGTGGAAATGGAATCTGGAAATGATGCAAGACAGACTAAAACTCACCTCGACATCATGGACATCATGGCTTAACCTGCTGGAGTGTGTTCAATAACCAATAGGCCACACTTCCAACAATGTCTAGAATGTACAATCTGACATAGGAAGGATAATGTGCAACTTGCAATATGAACATACATTTATTTTAAATTCAAAATATCCATTCAAACTTGTAAAAAAAACTATGAAAGATTATGGAAAACCCACACTCATTCTCTTCCTTTCTCAGCGTCTCCTAAGAATGCAAGCATTTCAGCTCAGTGAAGCAGATTATGGCAATTAAGCAAAGATTAAAATAATTCAAATGCTCTTCAGGGATGGTGAGGAATGTATCACAGCTTCATAGTTTTCTTTTCAACACACAAAAGCCCCGAAAGATAAGAGTGATTAGTAAAGCAACGATTTAATACAGAATATTGAAAACTTGTGAGAGTTCTCACTTCAATTTCTGTAGGTTTCAGCTTATGTCCAATTTAGGACTATTGCACTGTACGGCTCAGTGGAGTGAGAAACCATTCTGCAATGTTGTTAAAAACCATCCTCAAATGTTATTAAGAGCAGTCAAACAGTCATTCACGCACTGCTGGAACATATCGATGGGAAACTCGATGTACTCTCCCTCAAGGCAGCAAAGGTCATTGAGGCAGTGTGTTAGAGAGGTGAAAAGTGCCTTGATCACACACCAAAAACAATAGACTCAACGTAGAGTCACTGCAGTGCTTTGAAATCAACCCATACACATATGTACAAATGCTCTCACACACACACTTATTTCCCAATGGTCTAGACAGATCAATGCTCTAAACTGCCAACTATTATCTATCAGCATAAGTGCTTTGAGATTTTAAGGCAAAGTCAATGCCAGAAAAAGAAAGAGCCAACTTAAAAGAAAACGCCCCAGTTTCACCTCACCTGCTGCAATGCATTGCAATGCTTTTTCTTTCTAGCGTGCTTTTTTCTGATTCTTGTGGAGTAGACAGATCAGACTCTTGACCCTTATTTGCTATGCACCGCCTAGCTAGAAGATTATACATAGGAAAGCCCATAAGACTATATGAGAGGAAGAGAGAGAGCTTGACCTAATCAGAAAATGGACAACCTCTTTTACATATGTTCTACATAAGACTGACTTACAGAAATATTCAACAGCTGTTCACTTTTTCACCTTCCTTTCATCCTCCTTTGTTTTTATTCAGCATTTATTTAAATAATAGTTTTTAGCCTTTCATAAAAATACAACTTTTAAAAAAATAATAATAATTTTAAACTAACAAACTAAACTTACATTTTTCTTTCAAATGTGCAATCCTCAACATGCTATGGTATTTTTTTTCTTGTGTAAAATTATAATAATATAATATAACAATTACATTTTTTCATTGTCAAGGTTAACAATGCATGAAAGTGACACTAAAAATGTTGTTAACAGAAGTTTAGACTGTTAGCTAATATGTTAGCTAACATGTGACAAGCATGCCACTACTAGTCATGTGACTAGTTCAGGCCACAATGTATCACAACGTAGCACAAACTTGAACCTGCATCACCACAGCTCCAACACACCGCTCCAACATAGCACATGCGCCAACAGCTGCACCACAGCTCCCACAAGACTCCACACCTGTTCGTATACAGTGATGTTGAATTTTGTTAATTTCTCTTTATGTTTGATGAAACACCACTTGACTCCGTTAAGCTGTGAGACCTCACTGCTGTTAGCATGATTGTATGTGATTAGCTGTTCAGGCAGACCCTTACAAAGGCGGAATGTGCTCCTCTTAGCTTCAGAGGAAGAGAGAGAGATGAAGAACACAGACAGAAGGACCTGGAGCATAATTAAATATTAAGTCGGTTCTTTGATTTATGCAGAGCCAGAAGGCAGAGATTACCCTGTACTCTCAATGTACAGCTGATCCAAATCCCAGCGCTGGGGGACTGGAGTTTGATATTCTGATACTGTCTTAAAAGGACATACATTGAGATGAAGGTAAGAGTACAGAGAGGGACAAGAACTCACACTTACAGCATAGAGGAGAAAACGGAGATCTACCTTGATCAAAGAAGGTAGAAAACCAAGTGAGCTGTCTAGTTTGTCCCGAGTCAGAAAATGAAGATGTAAACTCAGCTTAGACAAGATCGATCATAAAATGTAGTACATTTGCTTTGTTTTTTCACATGGCGTAGTATTCAGAGATACTTTGAAACCGTAGATCTCCAAACTAGCTACTTGCAATTTAAAATAGTTAATCTACAGTGAAGCTACCCTTTTACAAGTTAGATACGAGTGTACACTAAAACAGTAACGATTTAGAGAAGATGATTTTAGATAAGATGACAATCTGATTCCTACAATCAGAGCAGTGTTTATCAGGCACAGAAACCAGGCTTTTCCAAACGGCAAGGGGTTCATGAGTAGACGCAAGTCCAATCATTAAATCATAAAAACATAAAATGAAAATAAATGAATTTGAAATTAATGAAATTTAAATTTGAAATAAAATAAACTCATTTTGGTAACACTTTAGTTTAGGGACCAGTTCTCGCTATTAACTGGTTGCTTATTAGCATGCATATTACCAGCATATTGACTGTTTATTAGTACTTACAATGCACATATTCTGCATGACCATATTCTACATCCCTAATGCTACCCAATACCTAAACTTAACAACTATCTTACTAACTATTAATAAGCAGTAATTAGGATTAGTTAATTAGTTTGAGGCAAAAGTCATAATAGTTAGTTAGTAGTGAGAACTGGACATAAATTAATGTTGGACCCCTATTTTCCCTAGATTTTGTTTACCTATGTTTATAGTTGCAATCTCAATTGGAGTGTCTACATTATTAAAAAAAGAAAAATTTAGTGACATGGTAGAGTTGTGTGAAAAAAACAATGTAATTCACTAAGGCCATTCAGATGTTACAAATGATTCAGTGAATCACTTACTTACCGTCATAGTCATCATCATTTCTAAACAAATCTTGCAGTATATTTTTCATAAACAGTCTAGGTGAACTGAGGGTGTTTTGAACTCTGAACTACCATGCCATAGTACGCTGAATATACACTTTCCATGATTTCTATGATTTCACCCCACTTAGCCATTATGACTCTAGCCATCCTTGCAGCCACATACAGTATGAGCCCATGCTAATGGAGCTCCAGACCAAGGACTGAGGTCGTTGATGGATCACGGCTGTCTGTGTGTGATGAGGTGCACATAAAACCCACTGTGTACCTTCTCAGCACTTGCACAAATCTGTCACAGGTAAAGCAGTTTCTATATATAGCCTAGGTTCAGTGTGCTCTCGATTCTTGAGAACATTATGTCAAAGCTGAGTCACCTTTAAGACACTGAAAACCTGAACTCGAACCTCTGGAAACCGGAACTTAGTCTGCTTAATGTCATACACACAAGTAGCACATGCTCCTGGATCAAAGCCTTTGTTGGTACTGGAACAACAACCAACCAGTGCTCTATGATTTTAGGAGAAAGATAAGAACCTGGAACAACACTGTTACCGGTCCAAAATGCCCTCAAACCTTGTGTTCCTGCACATTTTTGGTGACATTATGCTGCATAGACCTTTGGGAGAAATACCACACCAGTGTAGACCCGGCAAGGTGGAAATGACAAATAGTACACCCTCTGGTCTTGTGAACTTCCCGATTGACAGGAATGTTGTTGCAAGCCCTACTGAATCACATTGTACCTTCTCCTGAAAGCTCCTTGTGTAACTTTTTTCCAACACACTGTGATTGCCTCCATCACACTTTCTTCAACACCCTCCTCTGAACTCTTATCTATTCCCTAGACTACAGTTTCCCTTCTAGAACCTTTGTTTCTGAAAAAAAAGCTAAAATTACATCGATTTAAATAGGATACTCTTGTACCATATTGATATAAAGGTGCAAAGAAATAGAAAATATATTCCATTTATTGTTATTGACAACATTAAGTGCATTAAAACATTACATTACGCCAAGGTTTCCCAAACAGGGGTATGTAAAGGAACTGGATTGGGGTTGTACATTTAATGAAAATATAATCATGTAATCAATAAAAAAGCAACTGTAGCCTGATTCCAAATATTACAAAAATATGTAAATTTAATCTAATTACAAATACTTAATTTTTGGAATCTGATTAAATAATCCAGATTACGGGTGCATCTCAATAAATTAGAATGTGGTGGAAAAATTCATTTATTTCAGTAATTCAACTCAAATTGTGAAACTCGTGTATTAAATCAATTCAATGCACACAGATTGAAGTAGTTTGAGTCTTTGGTTCTTTTAATTGTGATGATTTTGGCTCACATTTAACAAAAACCCACCAATTCAATATGTAGAAAGTCCCGCTTTCTACATAAAACAGCCAATTGCAAAAAGTTATTGCATCACTGCAGTTGCCATTAGAAGCTCCGGTTTCCCATAGAAATAGTCAGTGTCCTGAGACATGATTGGGATGCACATGCACATTGGCTGGACAACCCTGAAGCATACTTTTTAATGATAATTGAGGATAAGAAATCTTATGGAAGCTTTTATTGAAAATGTTATAGCTGATTTTAAATGTTATTTAAACGTGAATTTGGGAAGTCGTTTTTAGATTTGAGTATTCCTGCATTCAAGTAAACAGGAATAGGTTGTGCATGCCTGAAATAGCTGCCCGGGGTGTTGCAAATATGGCCAAAGGGTGAATTGATTTTTATTGAAAGGGATTTTTGATATAAAGTCAACAAAACTAGAATGCTAGAAACTAGAGGAATTTCAAGGAATTAGAAGAAGAACTATCTAAGACCTTGGGAAGTTAATGCAGGAGAGTACAGAAAGTGAAACTTACTGACACTTGAAGCCTGTGAAGCGGGAGATGATGTAAGCATGGCCCCGGGCTGTGCCGGAGAGGCGGGGCTAATGACAGAGGAGAGTGACACGTGTGAAAGACAAGAGCGCTCGTGACAGAATGGAGCTGACACACTGCCAGTGGGTCAGAGGTCACATCACACTGACATTTTGAAGATACACAAGTATCGGTGCGTTTTTTTTTTAGAGGAGTCAGAAAATCACACAGGAAAGTGACACAGAATACAAATAAACATATGAATAAATGCAACTATGAACATAAAGAGTAAGAGTTTGATAGAAACAAATATTCAAAACTAAAAAAACTTGTATTAGTCAATAATTGACTAGTAGGAAGGTTTCAATGTGGGGCATTTAGCTCTTTCTCTGTAATCAACAAACCACCAAATACACAACCATGCAAGCACGCGCGCACACACAAACGCACACACACACACACACACACACTGGATAAAGACATTAAAACAGCACTGCTAAACATGGGCATATTAAAGCATGCACTCCGGGGGGAAACAAAGACCTTGTTTTAATGACCACATTAACCCTAGTCATTAAGCTTGTCTACGGTTAAACACACACAAACACACACCCTCCCCATTTAACCTAAACACTGACAGCTTCTTAACATGACAAATGAGTCCAGATTATCAAGTCAAGGGACCATAGTAACGATAACATTCCATGTCTGATCCCAAACACATGTGTACACACGCCAGCATCCTCAAATTCATTTGCACTCATTACATCAATAACTACTTCAGAATACAAGTAAACAAGGGAGTCTGGGACAAGGATAGCTGCCAAATAAAGATTCTCAATTCAGACTGACAAAGCTGCTGTCCTTTGCCAAGCGAACAGTAAGCACTCATAGGGATTGTGACATTTTGTTGCCGTTAGGCTAAGACGGATGGCTAAAATTAAGAGACAAAAAAATCCACGACCGTCATTGTGATGCCAAAGGGGTAGAGATCATTTGCATAACGCAGACAGAAATTGCCAGGGAAATACAGATAATGCAGGTCATTTAAATCAAATTTCTTCAGCAAAACATTTGGTGAGGTAAAATAGTTTGCGATTCGTCAAACAAGACATTCAAAAGCAGCTTATTAAACAACACAAATCGCTATCGTCAGAGCCACAGAGTGATAACTTAAGCTGTGAGAGGCCTAGACCGCTTGACAGCATCTATCATATCTGACTGACCGCATATTGGGTGCCACTTCCTTGATGGGAAAATCAATAATAGGACAATCAATGATAGGAAAAGCAACAGACAAATGCAACAATCAATCTCTTTGCAATCACATAACATAATTGTTTGGTAACACTTTTACAATGTTATGTTTCAATGAGTTTATGTATTACTGGTATAACAATGTTAATTTATGTTTATTATATGTTTATGCATATTCTATTGTCCATTTTTAACAGGGGCGTTTGTGTTTTTATTTTTTTTCCCTATTTGTGTTTTTAGTTTATTTTGAACCAATAAACATGTCTAGTGTAAAACTGAAATTGAAATTAAGAATAACAAGGGCTCTGTCATTAAATGTGTTTTACATTATTTTATCGGCAAATCAGTTTTGAAAATGACCTATACCGATAACCCTAAAAATGATTAACTCTTTCCCCGTCACTATTTTTGAAAAAATTGCCAGCCACTGCCAGTTTTTTGCTGATTTTCACTAAAATGTAATGACCCCCAGAACATTTTGTTGTATGAATATCTGAAAATGCAATACATCAAAACAGTTTTATTCTAGCTTCAAGCATAGCTTTTTTAATCAGCACTTGAATGTAGGTAGGCAACAAAAAGGCAACATTTTGAGCAAAAAGCTAAGAAAATCGCATTTTTACCAAAAACACCTGGATCATATTCAGTAATATTATCAAAGCAAAGATGCAGTATGGCTTCACTCAGCACTCCCAAAGCTTACACAGGCCTTTCCAACTTCCTGGTTTGACATTTCACTCAGTAACATTAGGCAGTTTTCATTCATATGCGGTTAGTTTTGATGATTGCATTATTTCTTATGTGCATATGCTTACATATGAGATTGCTCGTTTCTACATCTTCCTGGTCTGTGTTTTTGATCGGCACTTTCTAGACTCATTCAGGAGATCCATAATAGCGCCCCCGAGTGTATAACAGCGAGAATGCGGAATCACAGAAAATTCTGTTTGAGACCGGGAAAGAGTTAATATCGGCCAGACCCATAATTGGTTGACCCCTAATTTTTAACTCATGTTCATTTGAAATACATAAACTAATGTTGATTTATACAACTTTAATACTAAAACATTTTGGTATATGTAGAAATTTAAATTAATTTTGTTAAATAAAAGACTAACAGTAAGTTATTTTTGTTCATGATACAATGATACATGATACTATAATTAATGATTAGTACAATATTCATCCTTCACAATATGATTTTAATTTGGTACTCGTAATAAAGAGTAGCAGAAGTTTTAATTGAACCAAGTTCACATTTGTGTTTGGGTCACGCTGCTCACATTTATTTTGATTGCAAATATATAGGCCTAGCCTACAGCTGCAAAAAAATAGCTTGGGGGGAAAATGTTTTTTAAACTTATAAATATAGAAAATCTATACCTGCATATTTGGGAGCCCAAAGTTTAGTGTTGATCTAGCAGTTCACTGGCATAAACTCAAAAATCCTACTTATAGGAGTGACCTGTTTTGAGTGTAGCGGGGGAACAAGCTGTCATGTTGACTGTCAAGGCAATTTTTGAAAACGAAGGAAAAAAAGTGCAACCTCAACATGGCAGCCAAAAACAGAGTTCTACAGATTTTCTCTACACCAACAATGATTTCTGCTGTGGGTAAGTATCGTCCTTTTATAGGGAAACCCATCAGCAATTAAACCCAATAAATGTAATTGAGAGAGTTATCACATTACACTTACAGTTAGTGAATGAGACAAAAAATCCAACCACTCTCATTCTGTCTGCGATCAAAGTCATTTCCTCAATCCGACAACATGCATATAACCATCCTTTCCATTGCTCACACGCACTGCTTCTTTCTCGTTCTTTGAGCTTTGCCATTTCCTCTTGGTGAATTTGAAAGGATGGTGACTATTACACTTTGATAAAGTTCAACAATGCTACCTCATACATCAGGGAGATAAACACCACTGCAACGAGGCACAAGTAAATAACAACAAAGAATATACAGCTCAGCAAAACATGCAATAGAACAAACAGATGCGAGACCTGAAACGCAGCTCCTGCTTGGCAGAGGTAAAGTTGTGGTTGCTATGGTGCTGGGCAGGATGGGCCGGTGTGCGAGTTAGGAGATGATTAGTTTGGGATACAGGGGGTAGAAGTGTTATATTAACGGACAAACACGTGCACAATACTGTGGGCATGAACGAGCACAGTACAAAAACAGAGAAAAGCAAAAATACCCAGGTATATTAAATAAAGACACATGTACACCTGGGGCTAACAGGACTCCAGACTCTTAGCAGACACGCGTTCCGTGGCCTGATGCCCATCGCTTAGGGTGCACAGGCCCGGCTCAGCGCTCCCAATCAGGATTTAGGTATCTGAATACGTGGCCTCCACGTCTCTGTGAAATAGAGCCAATCCTCTTTCCCTTCCCTCAATCTGTTCATTTTAATTACTCCTCCTCCTTCAGGGCATGACTTCTCATTACAACTCCCCTCATTTCCCTTCCTTTTCAGATCACAATAAAAGACACAATTAATTCATTTCATTGAGAAAAACAAAGCTATTGCCAACATTGGAGACCCAATGTAGGGATACAGCCAAGCAATAGGAAAGAAAGCCACAATTGAGACTCTTTTAAAGAGAAGTGAAGTGATAAACTGTGGAATTAAAAGGTTAGACTACATTCTTAATGTTCTTAACTAGTCAAATCCAAAACTGCGACATGCCAAAAATGTCTCTTTCCAACCATAAGCTTGAATTCTGTTGTTTATCACTAAATAACGATAATCAAGGACTGAGAGGAAACTGGAACTACTTACAGAAATCTTGAGGGGCTCTTTTGCTTTAAACCCCTGAAGATTGAAAGTTGCATTTAATTATTCTATTAAACAATTGGTGGCGTAATCCTCTTAAAGTGAAACCAAACATCTGATAGCATCTGCTTATATAAATATTCATTTGCATGATTAAAGGATACATGATTTAGTGAAAGAATGGATTATGTGATTTGGTGGAAAATGGATTAACAGCATGTATTTTTGTAATGTGTGTTGAGTGAGATGAGGTGACTTCACTTTATGTCAGCAAACTAAATAACTATTATTGAGGAAAGTCTTTCATTCTATCTATTTATCCATGCGTCTGTTCATGCATGCATCCATTAATCTATTTGCCCATCCATCGGTTCATTCATTCTTCCATCCACTCTTTTAGAGATTAGTTTCTTTGTTACACAAACAAAGCTTCATTTCTACTTTTAAACATTAAGAAAATCTGTTTTAATCATTTCTCATTGGAAAATGAATAAACAAGCTCACACTACTGTAGGCGGATCTGAGTGGTAATAAACATTCTAATTCAATTCTGTTCAGCTAGTATATTTATCTGATCCCCTTGACTTTTGCAAACCAAAAGTTTAGCAAGGAAAATAAGAAGAGTGAAAACCACTGACAGATTTAGACAGAAGAGTTTCTTAGTTCTTCTATATTGAACTCTTGAATTTACTGCAGCTTCTCTGGTACATATGGACAGACAGAAAACACCACATAAAACGGCAGAATGACATGCTTGCACCCCCAAAGCAACATGAGGTGAGGCCAAAGAGCATGATTAAGCAGGCAATCGGTAATCCCTGGACCAAATACATCTCATTCCTTCACAAACACACACAGCACTACGTGTGTGAGAATAGTCAAGCAATTCCTATAAGCACATGCTAACTCGCAAAGGGCTGCGCTGTAAAATGAGATTACATTCACAGTGCCTCACAGAGGAAATAAGCTAATACTGAGTCAGAGATGTGGGAATGTAATAATATTTATGTGTGAAGTGTAAATCGTGTTTTGTGCCAGTGTGGGTATATGCATATTTTTCACCTTTCTGTTTGGCCAGCAGGCTTTCACAACGGCTTGGCTCCTGAAGAACACCAGTAGGTGGATGTCTTGATCGCTGAGGCTGAATGAATGTTCTAGGATCTGCAGGACCTCAATTCTGGGTCGTACAGGTTTAGAATCATCCCCACAAAAGGGCCGTAACCAGGCCAACATGTCCTCAGATGTTACCATATTCCCACTGAAATAAATGAATATTAGCATTACATAAAATCTGAAAAAATATATATTTATAGATATATTGCAGATCATACATGCACAACAATTTGAATGTATGTTTTTTCCCTCAAAGATTAAAACAAATAAAATAAAATCACTTTTATTCAACAAGGATGCATTCAATTGATAGTAAAGATATCTATAGTTACAAATCATTTAAAATAAAATGAATTTAAAATAAATGCTGTTCTTTTGATCAAGAATCGTCCCAAAAAAAGTATCACGGTTCTCAAAAATATCAAAAGCAGCACAACAAAATAAATATTAATAATAAATGCTTTTTTTGAGCACCATACTGTCATATTAGAATAATGTCTGAAGCATAATATGACATCAAAGGCTTTGTTTTGTTATGTTTTTACAAGACAATCCACAAAGTAAAATCACAAATTAAGTAATTTCCAAAATCTAACAATGTTCTCATGTGCATTCAATCAAATATTTAAATCTTAAATGTAACTTCATTTTAATTATATAATGTTACTTTGTTCCACACTGTATACTATTATAATATTTGGCTCTAAAAATCTGATTGGATGAGCCTGGTTTAAAGCACCAATAAAAAGGTGATATATGGACATGTGATTGTTTATCAATTAAATTTTATGTTAGTTTGGCTAACAAACTACATTCACTTATCAAAAATTGCTTACTGTATCATTACTATTAACATTGCTTTCTTTTATCATGCTAATACTGCTTCTGATTTATAATGTGCCAAACAATCCCATTTGATTGCACCAATATATAAGATATTCTTTACTTTTTACACTAAAGTTTACCTCATATGACCATATACTACAACTACTAACTTATCTCTTCCTCTGAGGTCAACTCTGTGTTTCAATAATAGTAAACAGGAACACTGCACCAAAGGAGACACCTACCCGCTCTGTACATTAGTGTGCACTGCTGCAACAATTCCTTCCAGCACCTTCAAGGGGTCTGCATAATCTTTCAACACGTCCTTGTCACCGCTGAAAACAAACACACACACATACACACAGCTTGAGTTTTGATTCAATGTCTTGAGGCTTTTAAGTGGCTTTATGGCTGCAAACTTTGTGTGTGTGTGTGTACACTGAAGGATGGGATTTTCACACTGAGCAATCTTATTGCTCTTCTGTTGATGTTCTAGCTGCAGGGCTCCTCCCTTCTCCTCTGGCCTTGTCTGTCTCCCTTCATTAAAGGTGTTTGTGTTATGCTTTTATGCATGAGGCTGCAACCCCTAATTATATTTCTATTAATAATTGCTTTGTATTTTTACGCCAACATTCTCTTATTTCATTCCTACTGCTGCAGTGAACACTTTGTCTGTCTGGTGTTAAGTAATCTGTGGTCTCCAGAGGCATCATCTTCTCCGTGATGTCAACAAATGCTCTATTTCGGAGTTTCCTTCATTGCAGTAGTTGTATGTCAGACTTCACCATCTCTCTCTGGTTAGGAGATATCACAGGTCAATATAACATGAGCAGTGCTTCGTTGGGAATGACAAATTTCTATTGTGTTGCTTCCAAATCATTCATGTTTCAAATTCTTTTGTATATTATATTTACTTCAGCTGGATTGCCACAACTGTTTCAAATCACAGTCAGTGGATGCTCTGTATAAAACAATAAGTTATTTATTTTCAGACTTTAATTAGCAGAGCACTATATTTGGGACACATTTTTCTGCTTTGCCCTTGTTGTAATCTGCACAGCGGCCCGTTTTATTGCTACAGCATCATTAAAATGTTCATGTAGTGTTACATTCAAATAATTGCTCTGACATTCCTATGGTACACCAGATATAATAACTTTAGAGGGTTTGTTTTTAATTCCAACATGAATTAGTTCTCTTTCAATCCTCTAAAATATTACATTCTGATCGTAATGCTATTACAACATTCGGACAAAGATGTCAAAGATGTAGAAATGATCCTAATACTTAACATATTCCACATACAGAAGTATTTGAAATTCATACTGTTCTTTTGAACTTTATATTAATCAAATAGTTCAGAAAAATATGTCTCACCTTTTCCACGAAATGTTTAAGCAAGGACAACTGTTTTCAACATTGATAATAATAATACCAAAAGGTTTCTTGAGCACCAAATGAGAAAATGTGGACTGGAGGCAGTTGAAAATTCAGCTTTGCCATCATAGGAATAAAATACATTCAAAATATATCAAAATATAAAAGTTATTTTAAAGTGTAATAAGAGTTCATAATATTACTCTTTTTACTGTATTTTTGATCAAATAAATGCAGCCTTGGTGATCATAAGAGATTATAAAAAATGAAACAATCTTGCCAAAGCCACATTTTTTAACGGTAGTTTATACAATCATCCTAAAACTGATTTAAACACTAATATAAAGCAGATCAACAGCATGCCATTTTCTAAATATTTTAGCACCCCTTCAGTATGCAAGCATATTAGCATCATCAATATTATGAGACAGACTGCAAAAACATCCTTTAAAATTCACTAAACGCAACCGCACACACACATATATACACCGGTGTCCTTGGAGGAACACTGTGTCTCTAAAGGATTATTTATACATGAAACATAACCATAATCTTTTACTCCCAGATATAAACATCAATCATGAGCAGCATTGTAGACCACAGATTCAACCTCCTTTTAAAAAAGATTTCCGACTTAAAAAAAACGAGAATACAGTTTGATGAAATAAACTTTGCAAAATAGTTTGACAATTCCCTGTGCCAAAATAATTTCTTTGTTAATGATTCATTTGGCCAGCACTGAAAACCTGTAATTAGCAGCAGAAGGAACACGCTTTAGTTTTAAGCAATTACCTAGAATATGAATCACTCCAGCAGAGAGAAAAGGGGGAGGCTGTGTTTGAATAAAAGCAAACTGTAATCAATCTTAATTTTTCTGACCATCATTTTCTCTGATTCAGGAGACCTTCACTAATCCTGCTTGATTACGGATTGAGCTGAAACGTCTGATCAACAGACTCACGAAACAGGATGACTAATTAGGAGGTGCAGAAAGACGAGTTCTCGCTCTATGTAAGAACAAATAAGTGATGAAAAGTAGGGATGTGTCAAGAATAAAATTCTGTTTGAATCTGATAAGATGGCAATTATTTTTTATGGTATATTCGACAACGGATAAATGGAAGATACTAATTTCTATACTATATAATGAAATTTAGATATATATTTTATACTAAACCAACTAAAATAAAGTGATTAGTTCTGAATCCTTCAAGTGAATTTAGACAACATTACAACGTGCAATAAAAATAAATTATATATATATATCCTACCAAGTAAGTACATTGGTCATTTATAAAATGTAACTTGTTAGAAACAGTGCTAAACTATTAAATCTGAATGATTTCACAATTAAATATCTCTTCTTTTTCGTTTTATAATGCAACCTTGTTTCACATTGTTTAAAATACTATTTTAAAATGCATAATAGTTATAAATAATATAACAAAATAATATAAAAATGTCATACTACTGTCTTATTCAGTACTATAAAATACTAGTAGTCACTTATACGGTCTAAAAACATTCAAATAAAGAACTGAGGGCTAGAGGTGATTTTAGGCATTTAGGTTAATACATTATTAGCTAACTAAATTATTATTATTTTTTAAAGATCAACTTAAAGTGAGATGATGCGGAAGT